>JASJUZ010000071.1:0-311681 GCA_037159825.1 Tupiocoris notatus
GTTTTTTAAAAATTATAGGTCCTGTAATATAGGTCTAGACATATGTTTGTAAAAATTTTGCAAGGTCAAATTTATTTTTCTCTTGAATGATAAAAAAAATAACGGTCACCTGGGATATGAATTAAATTATCACACTTCCCCAAAGAAAATCGAATATACGTCAAAATATTTGTAAACAAATTTGAAAATTAAATATCCTTCCAAAATGTTAAAAATCCATTTCTCCCAAAAAAAAAAAAAAAAAAAAAATGTATAGAATAAGTTTTAGAACAGAATGAAAAAAATAGTTATAAACAGGTATTTCATTATTTGCTTGTCTTGAAATTCTTTATTAACATAAGACTTAAGTTCTGTTCAAAATTACAGCTTTGAAATAACCAGTCCCACATTAAATTTGCTCACAAGAAAAACAAAATGAAAAGAAAATTAATAAATAAATTATGAAATATAAAGTGAACTTTAAGACTGACTTAGAAATGAATTTGACGATTTTTTCGATTTTCGTCTATCTAGTGAAAATAATAAAGTCATGTTTAAAATTCGCAGTGTTTATCCTCATAGTTAAATATAGCATTAAATCATTTATTATTTCTGAGAAAGTTCCTTGCGTTAAAGTTTTTAAAGAACATGCGAATATTTGTTAAGAAAATATTTTTCAATGAAAATAAGTTGAGCTAGGCACACACCCGGTATTTATTAATTTACACCTTCTACGACGCAAAATAAATTATTTTCGTATTTTATTTTAGTTCAAAATACCATCGAGCAATTGAAAAGTTTATGATTAAGTTTTTGAGAATATAAATTACGATTTTATAAGCATTATTATGAGACGAAGTAAGTCAATGCTATATCAGCCGAGTTTAGGATAAACTTGGCGTTCGGACGTTCGACCAATCAAAAAGAGGTAATCGTGTGTCCGCACTGTCTTTATCAAGCCACTGTAAGTTTAACAATAACGATCATTATACGGCTGTAAAAAATGTTTCTATATTCGCCATTATATTTTTCAAAAACTCGATAATACTCTTTGAAAAATTCCCTCCGAAAAGCTTCACCGCTGGAACTTTCCCCTTCGTTTTCAACGTAACTAGCCGGATAGAATTTGGTGAGGGGAAAAAAATTGAAAAGGGTACAAACTATGTCTTCGAAGCTTATACTGCTCTATATAGAAAACAAAGGTGGGCCCACACGTGTTCCGCCTAGACGCCTCTGCCGACACCCGGGCACTTGTTGAAAGCTGACGAATGAAATCGAAAATGGACAAAAAAAAAGGATGGGTTTGAAGAGGAAAAAATCGGAGTGAATATCTTTGACGCGTCGGCAGGTTCAACATTTGGACAGGTCTAAACAAACTTCCTCATCCTTGTCCTTGTTTTACCGAAAATAATACGCTCGCTATTTAACTGGGAGCAAAAAATTGGAAATTCGAGTTCGAAGGAAAAACGCTGCAAATGATCGTAGAGTGGTTTATTATTCCTTAGCTTCGATATTGATTTTAAGAAGTGATTATTAGCAGCTATTGTAATTTACATAATTTTTTTTCTTAATTTCCAAATTGAAAGCTAAACTGAAGTACAGCTGAAGAGTGTTCCTCCAGCTCCAAAAATCCGGAGTTTTACCCTCGTGCCGAATTTCACGAAATTCTCCGGAATTCTGCACGAAAATGGAGAAAACTCGAGAAGCAATAAACCTATCGACCGAGTCTCATTCGATTCAGCGTCCTAAAATCTATAGAAATTTATGCCAATTACGCATTTTTCTGAAAAACGTTGGTTAATACGAGTTTTCTCCCCCTCAAAACCCCCCAAAAATTCCCTTAAAATTTATTTATTGAATTGGTTAAAGAATTGAGCCATTCTCACGGCAAGATTGATTTTTGGTGAATATTTCAAGAATTTAGCTTTTATATATTTGTCAGAAAAGTGTTCACGGAGGACGGATAGAATTTTTTTTTTGTGGATGTTCAGATTCTAAATGCCTTGAAACGTAAAACATCAAATTTTCAGGGGGTAAGAAAAATTTTTTTGGGCTTTTACAATGGTTTATTAGGTAATGAATAATAAACCGAAACAATTCTCTCCGTCCGCCGTCAACACTTTTCCGACGAAACTATAACAGCTAAATTGTTGAAATTTTCCCCAAAAATCAATTTTGGCCTGACAACGGCTCAATTCTTTAACCAAATCGCTACCTCAATTTTAAGAGTATTTTTGGGGGTTTTGAGAGGGAGAAAACTCGTATTTTCCAGCTTTTCTCAAAAGAATGGTTATTTGGTATCAAATTATATAGATTTTTGGACGCTGAATCTAATGAGACCATCGCCGGGTCGATAGCTTTATCGGTTCTCGAGTTATCGCAGCTTATGTGTTGTTTGGGAGATTTTCAGAATGTTTTTTTCATGAGGGTATAACTCAGTTTTTATTAGATCTATAAAAATCGTTCTATAGTCGTTGGAATGGTCGTCAAACACTCGTTTCAACAGCACCGTTAGGCGAAAAATTTAGCTTTTTATTTGAAAACTAAGACAAAAAAAAAGATTAAATTACAATGGTTGCTAAGGAGTTTTCCCCTATAGTTACCTATCTGTTTTTCGCTGACGTCCACAAATTTTCGGAATAATTACAATCACAAATGGATAGTCTTCTTAAAAAGTTATTGAAGCGCAGGAATAATAAACCACTGTAGGTACAATAATTTTTTTTTTTTTTCTTCTACAATGTTCACCAGAACATTTCATTTATATTACGAACAATGAAAGATGGAAATATTTCATTCGCAGCTCAAAATTCACTTGAAAAAAAAAAAAAAAAATTGTAACTTATTAATATCTGTATTAATATCTGCAAAACTCGCAAGAAGTTAGGTACCTTTTTGTTTTCTTCTGGTTTCCAGTAACGCGGACGAAGTCGGTTCTGTTAGATCGCTGGTGTTCTATTTTCATTGGTCGGATTCAATAAAACGTGCTAATTGCCGCCCTCTTGCTAGACCGGCTCTGAGTCTAAATAGGAAAACGAGCCAACTGCAAGACCTTGATTGCCCAGGATCGATTCGATACTGTAAATAGAAAGTGGTAATTCTAATGCTGGAAATTAATTATCCTAAGATTCGAAAACGGAGCCGTTGAACGCTCGATAGATTTGCGCGAAGATGGATTTTATAAAGGGCTCTTTCGATGTTCTCCAGCAACAGAGTTGACAAAATGCAAATAGCAACGTTTGCTCACGATTTCCCGAACAAATATCGTTCTAAGTCAGTAGAAAATCTGTGTTATCGAGCATTTAAATAATTAACCTTAGGTGCTGAAGTTCCTCGCCAAAATACTGTTAATTAATTATTATAGTCTAAACTAATGTTTAAAAACCAGATTCAAAGAGACAAAAAAAAAAAAACATTTTTGCGGTGAAATAAAAATTCTCAAAAAATTTATTGGACGTGTCTGTTACTTGGCTTTCTAACCTGTCTGTAATTGGCTTTCGATTTTCAGGGTGTCTGTTACTGGGGCAAAAAGGGCTTTTCGAAAAACCAGAATTACCACAGTATATGAACTGATTTTCGAAAATCTAATACGTGCACTATCGAAAGAAGATCCTAGTTGCTAGAAGTCTATAGGGAATGTTTTAAATACTTATTATAGGCCAGCAATTGAAGAAAATAGGGAATATTTCCTTAAGCGCCCCATACACTGTCAGTTTAACTGAAGATAATTGTAAGGCCGTAGATCGGGATTGCCCACACATTTATCAGTTGATCTGAAGATAATGGACTGCAGTTCGCCCGGACTGAAGGTGTGTGGTCGCCGGGCAGGCGGGGATCGGATGAGAGATTCGCGACAGGCAGCGACCTGTCGGATCATGATCTCATGTGGCCCTCACCAGACACTGTCAGTTAGCCTGCAGGCAATCGATCTGTTGTCACCGTTTCTATCAGTTTTGCGTAAGATCATTTTCGTCAGATCATTCAACTGCCGAGATTGGGCTGACGGGGAAAGATGGACAGGAAACCTCATTTGTCCGGGGGTTGTGAGGTGGAGAAAAACCAGGCGACTCATTCTCCAATTCGTTATTAGCTGGCCGAGCACTTTCGCCCATTCGGGCATCCTCAGGGCGACGTGGAGCCATAGGGTCCACAGCCTACCCTATGGCTCCACGTCGCCCTGAGGATGCCCGAACGGGCGAAAGTTCTCGGCCAGCTAATAAAGAATTGGAGAATGAGTCGCCTGGTTTTTCTCCACCTCACAACCCCCGGACATCAAGAAACGTGACGAGAAGGAAAAGGGAAACCTCATTGACCGACAGTCCGCCTGCAGGTATCGGACTGTAGTGTGTGCTATCTTCAGGCTATCATCTGCAGATCAGTACGGCCGCCGTTGACTGCTAGTGTATGGAACTCGGCGATATTGGTCTAACGATCGCCTGTTGAGGCGACGGCCTGCAGGGAATCGCATAGTGTATGGCCCCCTTTAGATCATTTTCGTCAGATCATTCACCTGCCGAGATTGGACTGTTGGGGATAGATCGACGGGAAAACTCATTGACCGACAGTCCGCCTGCAGGTACCGGACTGTAGTGTGTGCTATCTTCAGGCTATCACCTGCAGATCACTACAGCCTGAAGATAGCACACACTACAGTCCGGTACCTGCAGGCGGACTGTCGGTCAATGAGGTTTCCCGTCCATCTATCCCCAACAGTCCATTCTCGGCAGGTGAATGATCTGACGAAAATGATCTAAAGGGGGCCATACACTATGCGATTCCCTGCAGGCCGTCGCCTCAACAGGCGATCGTTAGACCAATATCGCCGACTTCCATACACTAGCAGTCAACGGCGGCCGTACTGATCTGCAGGTGATAGCCTGAAGCTAGCACACACTACAGTTCGGTACCTCAGGCGGACTGTCGGTCAATGAGGTTTCCCGTCCATCTATCCCCAACAGTCCATTCTCGGCAGGTGAATGATCTGACGAAAATGATCTTACGCAAAACTGATAGAAACGGTGACAACAGATCGATTGCCTGCAGGCTAACTGGCAGTGTCTGGTGAGGGCCACATGATATCATGATCCGACAGGTCGCTGCCTGTCGCGAATCTCTCATCCGATCCCCGCCTGCCCTGCGACCACACACCTTCAGTCCGGGCGAACTGCAGTCCATTATCTTCAGATCAACTGATAAATGTGTGGGCAATCCCGATCTACGGCCTTACAATAAATCATCTTCAGTTAAACTGACAGTGTATGGGACGCTTTAGACCGGTCTGTCTCTGGTCCTTCTACCCTAAATCAATGTAATAAATATTAAAAAAAAAAAAAACTTTTACTTTCATGTTTACGTAGTAAATGGATCGTCTGAAAAGTCGAAATTGGATCCGAAGTCTTGTTGGAAGAAATTTTCATAGTACTACACGGTTTGGGCACGGATATTCACTGTCTCTTCTGTTAACCTGCCTTCTTTATGCGCCAAATTTATTTGTTCTAGGAATGCGAGTAATGTTACAGCAGAACAGTCCAATAGAACGAAAACCCTTCATCGGTTCATCGCCTTCTCCATCGACCAATCAACAGCCTCCGTGTTCATCATCGCCTTCGCTTCCTTTTTACGAAAAATTCGGTTAGCCAACCTCGAACGTCGAATGCTTTTCGAAAATCTGCTCCCAAGAACTGCGAATAATATTTCATCGGCGAGTTTGAATTATTTTTGTTAGGGTTGGGACATCGAAGCTTCAACATCGATGTTTAAAACATCGAAAGTCCACAACATCGATGGTACCGATATATCGACAAAAAACATCGATTTTTCATACACACCAACAAAAAATCAATTAAAAAAAAACCAAACTTTTTATTTGTTAGTAAATTACAGGTTTTGACGTTCAAGTTTAGGTATCAACTCAAAAGGTGACACTGAAACCAGTGTTGCTAAAACCTTTCACCCGGTACCCGTTGAGAAAATAAATTTAAAAATTCCCACAATTTTCTTGTGAATTGTTTTAATAACTTCTCGCATGTTTTATACACAAGAAATGAAACAAAGCCTCTATTTAAAAAAAATAAGTTGAAAACTACTTTGATATTAAAAAATAAGAAATAAATCGAAGCATAAATACATTGATGTCAGAAAAACATCGAAACATAGAAATCGATTATAAACATCGATGTTTTAGTAAGATACATCGATGTCCCAAACCTATTTTTCGTTCGAGAAACTTCGAAAAATACAGGCGTTTCTTTGTCAATTTTTCCTTCTGAGCACGCTTTTTCTAAGCTGCGATTTAGCAAAGTGAATCTGCAATGAGGTGCTATATATATGAATTTAAAAAATATATAATACATATAAAAATAAAATTGAAACCGATGAGTCAGCCTGAGTTCCTGAATATGAGATCTCGAATAACAAAAGTAGGTACCATTTTTTTTTCGTACACCAAATAATTTGGAAAGTTGTACCTAAAATTTTCCAAATCATTTCCAAATCCGCTCACAAGCAGAGAAAAATTGTGGGGGAAAATTTTAATCGTTGTGCGTTACCGTGCGTTAGTTTTATCGGCGTGCGTTATCGTTACTCATGATTCTTTTGATTTATCATCAATAATAAACAATCGTAGGTATTTGTCCCAGCAAAAATTGTCAAACCTCCCTCAAAATTTGTGGTTTTACGTTTCAAGCCGTGCAAAATCCTAATGTCCATTTAAAAAAATTCTGTCCGTCTGCCGTCAACATTTTATTGACAAAACTATAAAAGCTAAATTTTTGAAATTTTCACCAAAAATCAATTTTGGCCTGAGAATGGCTCGATTCTTTAAACAAATCGCTGCCACAATTTTAAGGCTATTTTTAGAGGTTTTGAGGGAGAGAAATTGCATATTTTCCAACGTTTTTAAGTAAAAGGTGTATTTGGTATCAATTTCTATAGATTTTTTTGCAATTTTGCATTTTAATTCCCGGAGGAAGTAGCAAAAAAAGGTGTCTTTATTATCAAGGTGTTTTCCTGAATTGAGCTACTATCTAGATTCCAAACATGTAGCGTGATATCACAGGTTGCCCCACTTCTGCTCTCTTCATAACACTAATCGCCCCATTATTTTTAAAACGTTTTTTCTCTCTCTCCTGAAAACGAGCCAAATTGTTATAACGCATGTTGTACTGTGTAGCCATCGATTTTCGCTTTCAAGGCCTTGACAGACCGGACGATAACATTGTTGAAAACATTGTTATTAGCATTTTTCAGTAACTTTCCTTTCACACCGAACGCAACATTGTTGGCAACAATGTTATCAACATCGGGCGAGGAATTGTTAATAACATTGTTACGGCACTTGAAAAATGTTGATAACAATTCCTCCCCCGAAATGTTACTGGAAACATTGTCGGCAACATTTTCTGTAACATTGTTATTTTTTCCGTCAACATTGTTAGTAACAATGTTGGCAACACTGAGTTTTGTTATCGAGCCATGAGCGATAACAAACCGGCATTTTGTGACTAACATCGTGGATAACATTGTTAGAGAACTAGACGGATTTGTTAGAGAACAAATAAAACAGACGGAAGAATTGTTAGCAACAAAAAAGTTGACGACATTGTTGCCAACAATGTTGCCAACATTGTTCTGGATCATCTCATTTTGTTACAAACATTATTGTTATCAACATTTTATGTTAATAACATTTGTTTTCACTAACATTTTTGGTCTGTAAGCGCTCGGTCGACGAGATCGGAAATTTTTTCCACTCCAGAACGATTTCGAACGTCTTCCGGCGCCGAAATAAATCATAGCCGTCTGCAAAGCGAGAAAACCGCTTTGACAAGCCGAGACAAGAGTAATTTGCTTTTCGTACTTGGTTTACACGAACTTGTCATTCCTAAGGCTCTGCTAAGCATCACACTGATCTGTTTTACTTCGCCCGTCGGCAACTTTCTTCACTTACTTCGTCCAACTCGACCTGGTTACATTGAGCTTCTGTCAGTGAGAAGGATGAGACACCCGGAGCGTAAATATCTTTGACAGGGGCTTCTCTTTTTAACGTAAACTTTTCCCCGGGAGCTACAGCGTAGATTTAAGAGCTCCAGTGTTGACAATATGGGACGCTATATCTTACAGACAAAAAAAAGTAAATAAATAAAATTAAAAAATAATTATATTAAAAAAAATTGTTTTAATTGTTTAATACGTAGCTGAAGAAAGGGGAGCTAGTTTTTAAAATAGTCACTTCGAAAAACTTGTATCTGCCGAAAAACCGCGATTGTATCTCGTAAACGATCAGTTTTATTGGCCACTTTTTCATTCTTGAAACGGATAAAATTCAAATAATTCGAATATAAATTGATTTCCTAAAAAATACATTTTTGCCGTCTAAAAATAAATTTCCTACGAAAACGTCTCTTGTTATTTTTTATATTTTATTTATTTATTTTTTTTTATTTATTTTTTTTTTTTCTGAATTGCGGGGTTGAATAAAAAACAACAAAACAAACTGAAAATTTGCAAGTTTTCTTGGTGCTAGAGAAAGAAAAAAATATCAAATTTTGTACGTATGAACTTTACATTAAATTCGTTTTGTATGCAATAAACCAATGGTTTTCGAAAATTTTTACTCCTGATTACTCTGATTACTTTGAACTTGAAATTTTTCACGGAAGGATTTTTTTTCTCTTATTTTGCTTCGATAGAAAAAAAACCTATTTCACATTTTTATACTTCCGCTTATCACGAGCGATATGCGAAACTGATCCGTTCCAAAAATAAATAGGGTTTGAAAATTTGATCTCTTGCAAAGACAGCTGAATTTTTATAATTTCTGCTAGACGAAATTTCAAGCCATCAAATTAATATTTTATTATTATTTTTTTATCGCTTGTCGGCTCGTCGAAATATTTTGAGAATAGAATATACAAATACTATTCTTGAATGGAACGTTTGAGAAATAAAGAGCTGTATAACTCATCGAATGTGAATTCAACTCTAAGTTATAATTATTTTTATAAATTTACTCTATAACTTGGAAAAACGACGGCACGAAAATTAGGGGCATTTGTACAACACACTATCGAAAATTTCTACACCGGGCTAAATTATAGAAATCACATAGTACTTTTTTTTGGGTGAGGAGAGGGTACAATTTTTTTTAATCTGATATTTTACAATTATTACTTCTATGCTTACGTAAATGGAAGTATTATAGTCTGAAAAGTCGAATTTGTAATCGAGGTCCTGTTGGAAGAAATTTTCTCAGCACTATTCATTATGCAATCTGAATGAAACTCAACGATATTTTCAGGAAATGTTTTCCTAGCGAATGAGCAAACTTAGGTTTTATTGAATTTTGAATAACACGCATTTGAGATATTAGGGTTCAAATTTTTTTGTGTTTTGAGTTTTACACGCTTGAAGAGTCAATATTTTTCTACGTTTGAGGGCTTAAAATGTTTGTTATGGCGAGCAGAATATATTAGATTTTTCGTATATTGGTTCACACACAGTGCCTCCTCGTTGTGAGCCTTTTTCACGATTTCACTGGTGCATGCTTTGTATTTTTTACAGGCCGCAAAACTCAATGTATTTGAAAATTCAAGGTCTTAAAATGTTGGGCGATTGAATGATGCCTGATTTTTTTTTCACATTTATTTTTTTATAAAAAAATAAAATAAAGTAGGTAAATAATTTTTTTCCTATCGGCGATTTCTTTCGCGATGGACAAGATATTAAAAAAATCGAACGGATCATGAAGCGGATAGAATTGGAAGGAGATCGTAAATCTCACGAGAATATCCCAAGTTTTTTTCTCTCGACGATTTGAGCGTAAACAAATTCCCCCGACTGCCCTATAACCAAAGGCTGTCGATATGTTTACACCAAGAAGAGCCGCACCGCCGGTTTCCTCAGAAGATCCCGAGCCGCTTCTGGAATTAGATTGTTTACAACATTCCCGCACACATAGACGTTTTACAACGCGCACGATAGGACACACTTCCTGCTGTTCAGGATGATGGGGTGAAACGTATTTTTTCCCCTGATCCGTACCAGGCGGCCACCCGCGCCCGACTTTTAATTTCAATCCGGGCCATCAGTTCAGCGCCAATGTTTACACTCGAGGATTCCCGGTTCTCTCCAAGAGGCCATCGGTAAGTGGGAATTTATCGTACGAATTTAAATAATTATCAAACCCGTTTACACTACTGCTAATATGAGGAAACTGGCAAATAGCGCGAACTGTAGATGCGGACACGAAATTAGGCGGGTGGGCATTTTTACAGCGTTGCCAAACTAAACGACGCCCTGGAGTAGTTCAGCACTCAAATCGTGGGATTTCAAGTCGTGGGATTTCGCGTGAGCGACGCGGCGCGGCTGCGGCTGAATGGGCGGCAGCGACGCGGTGCGGCTGCGGCTGAATGGGCGGCAGCGACGCGGTGCGGCTGCGGCCGAATGGGCGGCAGCAACGCGGCTGGCCGCAGCGGCTTATTATGTGTATTGTCGTAACGCGGGCCATCAGCGCGGACAAGGTTTATTTGAATGAATAAATGAACGTTTATTCCATACAGATGCGCATATATTATGAAAAATTCGACTTTTCAGACGATCTCAATACTTCCACTTACTAAACATCGAAGTAAAAATAGCGCTTTCATTTTACATGGAAACTACCCCGAGACCATAGGATACTCTCTCGTGCGGTTCGGGGGGTTGCAGCTTTAAATAATTGGTAATATTACATAATTATTATGGAAAAAATACTCCCCAAGAATTTAAAAAAAATTTGTTTTTTTTTAAAACCATCACATAGCTCCATGGTACATTTTTGTAAATGTTCCAACCGAACTGATTGGCTATAAAGAAAAACTCTGCAGCCAATATTGTGATTTTCATCAAATTTTATTTTTCTTACTTTCAAATAGAACGATAAATTGATGATAATAATGTACACATTCTATAATGATAAATTGAACGATATAATTAATTAAAATTACAATAGTTGCTACGGATTTTTCCCTTATAGTTACCAATCTGTTGTTGAAAACAACTTTTTTCATTAACATAATATGTTCGGAATAATTACTATCACGACTTGAATAGGTTTATCACATCATTATTGGAGCAAAGGCACCACTTTATAATAATTTGCAGCGTATTTTTCGGATAATCGGATTTTAGATGCCTTGAAACTGAAAACATCAAATTTTGAGGTTTTTTAAAATTTGTTGCTCTTGGCTGATTGCAATGGTTTATTATTAAACCGAAAAAGAATCGGCACCGAGAGAAAAAAATCGGTTAAGTGAACAACGGAAATTAAATTTAGTATAAAAAAAAAGTTAAATTATTGCTGTGTTCCACGTACTTGTAGTTTGTAAACGCTTTGTTCGAAAAAAAACTAAATGAGTGGCAACTCTTACAAGTAAGAAATAAATCGTTTGCAATTGTCCTTTATTGGAAGGGACAAAAAGAAATTATGAGGAGCCAGCAAACACAGGAGCACGACGGGGCGTACGAAATCCTAAGGCAACTTAAATAAAATAAATTTAAAAAAAAAATAAATACGAGCATTGAAGGGCGGAGTGAAGAGAAGACCAGTTAAAAAAAGAAGAAAAAAAACAGAAAGCTTTGTTAGTCCTCATAAAACCAAGTCATTTTCCATATTTCCCAATTTATTAGTCATTAGTGAAAAGTACTTAAAAAACCGGTCCCTGGTCTTGGATATCCGAAATCACGTTTGATTGTTGGCCGGACTTCTAATACAATTAACATTAAGTCCTATTCTTTTCAAACGCCTTTCCAAAATGTTGGATTGAATATGCGCAAGTAATTATCCTGAAAACGACAACAGGTTCAACGATACAACTCAAGCTCGACTTAGTAGCGTTTTTATTTAACTTTTGTACAAAAAAAAAAAAAAAACCTAGGGCGACATCGCGGAAGAAATTATTGTACACAGTTCCTTCGGGGAGATACTGAATTCGTTCAGGTACTTATTTATCTTATTAATCGTCCATAACACAGTCTCAAGTCGGACAGTTTTCCTACGGTAGAACAGTGGAAAATAGAAAAGGAAAAAATTGTCAAGTCTTCGGTAAAAGAAGAAAAGATATTTAAAAAATATATATATATGAAAAATGAAAACGAGAACGAAACATCGACGATTTACAGGCGAGGAAATGAACGACGAATTTATGTCCTCGATGGCGGAGGGTTTTCTCAAGCGGATCCGTTCACGTGGAAAATTGTCGGTCCGTTTTGCGCGGGCTGAGGAACTTTCTGGGAATCTTGGAGCCACCTCACTTGAGTAGAAGGGCCTTGGCCGTAATTATTTTGAGATGACACTCGGAATATTATAGCCGGCCTCGGATGTCCTACAACTGCACGATCGAGAAGGTCTTGGCTGATTTTTGTCTTCAACTCGGGACCTTCGTAGACTGTCGCGAATTCGACTTTGTCTGTACAGTTGCCGATACGAAGTCCTAGGTTGATGCAGTAGCTCGTAGCAAAGCCGTCGGTCGGAGGTTGCCACGAAACTATGGCGCCGTCGGCGGTTTTTGCGATTCGAATGTTACTCGGCGGCGGAGGTACTGCTTGTTCCGGTTTGGACTGCTGAACTGGCCGATCCGAATCATCTGAAGGTGTCCGGGAGGTATTTTTCTCCGAACTCGGCTGCGCACGGCTTACATTTGCGTCCAAGTTCGTGGTTGAAGAGGGCATCTCCGAGTTGTCAGCCGTCCGCTCGTGTAAAGTTGTGTCCGCCGGCGATTTGACGACTGTCGGTGAAGCAACTGTCGTCGGCTTGGGAGTCGCAAATGTCTGGATGACATTGACGCGAGGAGCAACGATTTTGATTGTCGAGCGTTCCCTAGGGATAACTTTATCAGCAGATATAACATTGTTTCTCACCAAGTTCTCCGGAACTTTAACAAAAGCGGTGTCCATTGTATCAACAAGGCGTTTGTCTACTTCGCCAAGGTCGACGCAAGTTGCGTTTCCGGGGCCTTGGACGCGGCGGAATTTCGGACCAACGTTCGGATGCCGGACACCGGGCGGTGTAACGGAGTTGAGGACCGGGATCATTTTCGGCGCAGTCGTGGTCGGTACTTCCTGCGATTTGGGAGGGTAGTAGAAAACTTTTCCGCCGCCTGTCGGTTGGGAAGAAGCGTTAGTCGATGCGGGCATCAGCATCACTGTCTTCCCACCGACTTGCAGCTTCAGATTTTTCTGAGGAGGATTCACAGGATTCTGTAGAACCGAGGGGAGCCTAGCGCGCTCCTGAATTGTGACCGGCGACCTTCCGTGAATTGTAAGCGTACGAGTCATACCGTTACCGACTGAAACTTTAAGTTGCCTTCGAATGAGCGTCGGCGGTTGGCCGTTTACGTTGGGAGGCCGAATGAGGTTTAATTGATTTTGACCTCCGTTGAAATTAGACCTTACGGTGGGAATGTTGACAGCTCGCGGCATTTGCGACGATGGGTTCATGACGACAATTTGCTGACCGGAAGGCATTCGATTCATCGGCTTCTGAATGACAATTTGCTGGCTCGGGGGAGTGTTAGGACTAGATTGTACGGAATTATTTAGTACAGGAGTGTTCTCCAATATTGGAACATGCTGAGGTTTATTGGACTGCACAGGACCTCGGCTGTTGACGAATTTTACAACAGTGGGCCCTGAGGGAATAGCTCTTGCTGGAGATGGGGCGACTGTGTAGGAATTGGAGAACGGCGGTTGCGTCATTACGGGAGATACTTCTTTAGAGGAGTAAGGTAAGACGTTGCCCATCTGTGGTAGCAGAGAAGGCGCAGCAGAGGTCATAGGTTTCGGCGGTGTGCTTTGAGAAGGAGTATGAACAAAATGCTGGGTAGCTGAGGAAGAGACGATCGGCGCATCAATCGAAGGCATCTGAACAGTCAAAGGTGGATTGGAAATGTAGCTGGACGCAACTGGCGGTCTCGGGGAGGCGATTTTCCCCGCTGGTGGGGGAGCATGATCTTCTGTGAAGTCTGAGGTGTTCATAAACGCTTTATCGATCGGAGATGGGAAGAGCGATTGCAACGCAGATGATTCGATGGGCAATTGATTCGGCGATTGGCAGGATTCGTTGAAATCGGCATCGATTTTCCTCTTTTTTGGAGCCGGAGGCTTGGGCGGAGGAGTCACAGTGTATTTCAAGATCTGCAGGACGTAATTGTCGCAGAAAGCGACTTCAGGCCAAGTGACTTCGAGGACACCAGTATTCGCTTTGATCAAATGGACTCGTCCTCCCACGTCAGGCTTGCTTACTTCGAGAAACCAAAGGTCATTGCAGCAGACTTGAGTGTTGTACTGGCGAGTGTACCCGTCTCTTCCAGACCATACGTAGATCCGGCTTCCGACGACGACAGCGCAGTGGCCAGCTCTTGGCTGCGGGCAAACTTCGGGACATTCGAATTGCTCCCACATCAATGTGTTCAGATTAAGTCGAGCTAGCGAGTTCGTGCAGATCCATTCGCGGTCGAAAATTTTTGAATCCGGCGTCTTAGGAACCCAGCCCCCAAATATATACATGCGATCTCCGACTACAGAACTCGTATGCAGCGAACGAGGGAGCGGCTTAGGTCCATCGACCAAAGGCTGGTGCCATGTGAGCGAATTGATATCGAGAATCCACAGGTCACCGAGGCGAAGACCGGCCATTCCACCGTAGATGAGAAGCTTTGCGTTGCCTAGAGAATCGACGTGACTCACGGCAGAATGAGATTCTCTCGGAGGAGGCGGATTCCCGTAAGTTTGAGGCATTTCCCAGTAGCCGGTGTTCCCTCGAAAATCCAAAACGTAAAGGTCATTCAAATACTTCACATGTATTGTCGAGTAAATGTTTGTGCTTTCCATGCCATCATCGGACGACATTTCATTGCTGAGGCCGCCGAACATGTAAAACTTGCCGTTTATAAAAGTAAAACTATGCCCTAGCCTTGGCGACGGCGATGGAGCGAATCTGGGCGGCTTCGGGTGTAACTCTTTCCATTCCCATTTGCTAGCAATGTTATTATTCGAATTAAAATACGGCCCAACGTCCAACGAGTAGAGTTTGTTCGAGTAGTGGCCGAACTCGACCATTCCGCCGAAGAAGAACAATCTTGTGTCGTAGGAGTCGAGACCGAAAGCAGCGGCACCTTTGGGCACATCGCCTGTAAAAAAATGATACCAAGTGAGATACAGCATTTAAAGAAAATAAAAATAAAAAATGTGTGAGATCACAACACGCAAAAAATGTCTCTAGAATGGAAATTGACAAGAACGAATGCAAGATGTTTAAAAAATGCTATCAATGGATTATAACAATATACTCCCATGCTTGAGTCGGTAACGGTCATAACCAATTACGAAATCAAGAAGCTCAAGATTGCAACGCTATTACTTCACAACTGTTATTGAAAAACTAACTGGGAAAACCTAAAAAAGAAAAACGAACGAATTCAGTCATTTGTTGGCTCCAGTAAAAAATAAAATTTATTCTCTTAACTAGGCGGTAACCATAAGAAACGTATGATTCAACAAAGAACCAAAACTCCTTCATCTACGTTTTCAAAAAACACAAAATGCGCCAAAATTTTCCACTGCCCGACGTGGGATTGCAATCACCAAGCCAATCAGGATGCAAAATAGCTGAAGATCTATCCCTCTTGGAACTGGCTCGCCGCTGATCATGCAAAGGTTGCCGACTTGTTTTTCAACTGCTCCAAAGATCGCCTGAACGATTTCTTCAAATTCAAATCACAGCCATTGTCAAGTATTAAGTTTTGCAAGGAAGAAAGAATTCAAAACAACAGTAAATTAAACAAACGCTCCGGCAACGTCCTGAGAGCCACTTTGTAAGCGATGTTGCTTTTCGAGTAGCACTCGACTAGATAACCTAAGGCATAGGTTACACATCATTTGCAGTGTTTTTCATTTTTTCCACCCTGCGAGCTCTATTTATTCTACAAAAAGTGACCATTAACTGGTTCGACATTCATGACTGTTGAAAAAAACACCGATTTTCCAACCAAACGTCTAATTTAAAGAGAAAATCGAATGTTACTGACCTTTGACGATAGGGCTGAACCATTGGTTGGTAATTGTGTTGTACGCATGAAGCTCATCAATGATGCCTTCATTGCCACCACCGAAAACAATCATGAGGCCACGGACTACGACGGCTTTGTGGCCATGGCGCGGTTTCGGCAAGAGGCCGCTGTCCGTCACCTGGAACATAGAAAATGTGGAAGAAAGTTAATTAGTTGACAACACCTTTTTCCAAAAATGAAGCAGATAATCCTGTGCCGTCCAGGCAGCTAGAAAACTAGCTATTCTATTCAGTCTTGCTGAATAGAATACATATACAACATTACTCATAAAAAAAAACTCGCTGAAACTCAGAGAACATAGACGCTAGAACATGGTCGTACAGTATTTTGTATTAGCTAAGAGCACCTGTTAGCAAATCCTCTTATCATAACTCGCAAAATACACTCCGGGTCTCTGCAGGCAGAGATCGCATCATGCGGCAAGCTATAGTAGATGCGGCGAGCTGTACTCCATAATTTGGTGAGGCTGGAATTATTGCCCGGGAGGTCAGCCGAAATGAATGGGAGCTGTTTCTTGGGTAATTGATTGAACCGGGATTTTTGTGGAGAATGGAGAGGGCGGTTTTATCATATAATTGCTGTGTTAGCATTATCGATAGCACGCTCCAATCGCTTTCAATATGGCTGCAAAGTAGCTGATAGAATCGCTCAAAATACACAGAATAGGGTAGAGATGAGGTTGAGATGAAAGCGGCGACGCTATCTCATTTTGAACTTCTATACCTCGAGCGCTTTCGCCATTCAAGGCCTCTTCAGGAAACATTTTCTTCTTAATTTTGGTTTATTATTCAATAATAAACCATTGTAATCGCCCAAGAAAAATATTTTTTATAAACCCCTCAAAATTTGATGTTTTACGTTTCAAGGCATGTAGAATCCGAATATTCAATAGAAAAAATTGTCTGTCCGCCGTCAACACTTTTCGGCCAAACAATAATATAGCTAAATTCTTGAAATTTTCACCAAAAATCAATCTCGGTCCTACGACGGCCCAATTCTTGAACCAACTTGCTGACTCAATTTTAAGGGTATTTTGAGGGGGAGAAAATTCATATTTTCCACGATTTTTCAGAAAAATGTGTATTTGGTATCAAATTATATAGATTTTTGGACGCTGAATCGAATGAGACCATCGCCGGGTCGATAGCTTTATTGGTTCTCGAGTTATCGCAGCTTTTGTGCCGAATTTGGGAGATTTTCAGAAATTTGACATTAGGGTATAACTCGAGAGTTCTTGGAGCTATAAAAATCGTTCTATACTCATTGGAATGGTCGCCAAACACTCTCTCCAGCTGTAGGGTAAGGCAAAAAATTTAGCTTTTAATTAAGGAAAGCTTAAGCTTTTAATTTAGGAAATTAAGAAAAATAAAATTGATCAAAATAACAATAGTTACCAATCTGTTTTTCAGTGGAACGTTCACACATGTTCTGAATAATTGCTATCTGAACTGGATAGTCTTCTGAAATTATTATTGAAGCGAAGGAATAATCAACCACTGTACAATAATTTGCAGCGTTTTGGACCTAGTCTAATAAATTAAAATAATAAATAGGGGGGACTAGATTCAAATGCAGGGGTGACTAGAAAGGGGAAAATCTAACATGAAAAGGGAATGAAAATGACTAGAAGTTGGATATATTTTAAATCCGGGTTTTCCGTTTGGGACAAGCTGTGGAACACGTCGCCCTGAGGATGCCCGAATGGGCGAATGTGCACGGCCAGCTAATAAAGAATTGGAGAACGAGTCGCCTGGTTTTTTTCCACCTCACAACCCCTGGAAATCAAGAAATGCGACGAGAAGGAAAATATGATTTATTCTGGTTTTGATAAATTGTTTCGGTAAAAAATTACTGAATGAAAAATTTCTGTTTGTGGAGATAGCGTTCATTTTAATTGAACCGTTGAGGAAACTGCTAACAGTGTAACTGTTCGTTTTTTTTTTCAAATCAACATGTCAATTAAAAAACTTAAAAAAAAAAAAATAAAACCGACTGCCTATAAAATAAACTCTGAAGAAATAACAAAAATGTCCCAACTTCGCAGCAACTCATTCGCCAACTACACATTTTAAGGACTACTTTACTACTCGTATTGACCTGACCACTTCCTGATTGATTGGATCTAATAATATAAAAAATCACCCTGTAGGTTGAGGGGGAGAAAAACGAGGCGACCTCTTCTCCATTTTTTTCCCCCTAAAAAATGGAGAAGAGGTCGTCTCGTTATTCTCCCCCTCAACCTGCAGAAAGAAGTAATACGACCATCTGGAGAAGATAAAAAATCACTATTTCTTCTTTCCCAAATGATTAAGACTTTCCTTTCACCTCTGAATCGCCTCCTATTGAAGTCGGTTAAAAATGTAATCAAAGAAAAGCCCATCTCTAGCAAAATCGTTACACGCATTTGAACGAGGCCTGCGAACACTTAGCACTATTCAACTGCGTTTGTTTTCAAGGTTTATGCCCTAGATAGCAAAAAAATTTCGGCTCATTGCTCGGAATGCAAAAACGCTGCAAATTATTGTACAGTGGTTTATTATTATTTCGCTTCAATATTGATTTAAGAAGACTATCCATTTGTCATTTTAGATATTCCGAACATTTGTGAACGTTCCCACCGAAAAACACATGGTAACTATAGGGGAAAACTCCGTAGCAACTATTGCAATTTTTATCATTTTTATTTTTCTTAATTTCCTAATTAAAAGCTAAACTTATTGCCTATCGATACAGCTGGAGAGTGTTTGACGACCATTCCAATGGGAATAGAACGATTTTTAAAGCTCCAAGAACTCTCAAGTTATACCCTCATGTCAAATTTCTAAAAATCTCCCAAATTCGGCACAAAAGCTGCGATAACTCGAGAACCAATATAGCTATCGACCCGGCGATGGTCTCATTCGATTCAGCGTCCAAAAATCTATATAATTTGATACCACGTACACATTTTTCTGAAAAACCTTGGAAAATATGAATTTTCTCCCCCTCAAAACCACCCAAAAATACCCTTAAAATTGAGCTAGCAAGTTGGTTCAAGAATTGGGCCGTCGTAGGACCGAGATTGATTTTTGGTGAAAATTTCAAATTTTTAGCTCTCACAGTTTGGCCGGAAAACTGCTAACGGCGTACGGCGGACGGACAGAATTTTTTTTTATTGGATATTCGGATTGTACATGCCTTGAAACGTAAAACATCACATTTTGAGGGTTGTTAGAAAAATTTTTTCTTGGGCGATTACAATGGTTTATTATTAATAAACCAAAACTAGAGCAATAACTAAGCTTTAATGTAATTAAACCGTCAAAATTCGCCGAAATAATCGGCTCCCGTAAGAAATCGAATTCAAACCGAAAGAGGGAGCGAATGTCACATTATTACGGCGCAAAATAACGTAATCTACGCAGTTGCTATCAGCCGGTGCAAGACGAAACGGTCGGAAACGAAAGGTTTTCCGAAATTTCCCCCACTTAACCTCTCCGTTTCGCGACAGTTGAATTGATTGATTAGAAGAGTATTTATTTACCCTTCGTGGGCCGAATATCGGCGGCAAATCTGCGATGCAAATAAACTAACCTTGGTCCATCTGGGGGACGCCATAGTTCGAGCCGAGAAGTTGCGTACGTTGAAGTGAAACCTTCAGCCCAGAAAAACCGGGACCGGGCAGCGTCGAACCCGGCCTACTCCAAACTTCACCTTCGGCGCGCCAAGGAATTCTTTCGAAGAGTCGAAAATGTTCGGTACGAATGCGGAAAAATTCGACGGGCGAAAAATTCGAAACGATTCAACGGCAGGTAAAAAACTGTGCTTATTCTGCGGAGAAATCTCGTTCGTCGAGTTCATGCTTTTCGGCAGTAGGTGCAAAAATCACGAAGACGAAGGGAGCATAGAGCAAACAGTATTCAGATAGGCAGTTATCACTTGAGGTGTCCCCGTTCGATCGATGGTGGGCATATTTTGTTTTTCGTCGCAATTTCACTTCGAAAGTGGAACATGAACAGCTTCGACTGGGAAGACGAAAAATAGCTGTAACTGATGACAAACAATTTTCGTCTCCTAGTTTAAATTATTGTCATAGCACGATCGACAGTTTTTTTTATAGTCGTTTGGATGGAAAAGAGGTTTTGTTTTGTACGCGAAATGAAATACGTCGAAAATTCATAATTGAAAAAGTGTCAAAAATTATCAGTAGTAATGGTATTCTAGTATTTTAGTAATTCGAAAAATATTGTGGAAAAGTAATAAATTAAATTGTTTAGATCGCACTTCCGTGACGTTTTGGTGAACCAATAATAAAATCGAGAAATATATTTAGAGGAGTTAAAATAGATGTTTTTATTATATCGAACATTTAAACCTCCTCACCGTTCGAAAATTTTGATTTTTACGGCTGGCAAAATCAAAATATTTTTCTTCTCCAGGTGGTCGTATTATTTCTTTCTGCAGGTTGAGGGGAAGAATAACGAGACGACCTCTTCTCCATTTTTTAGGGGGGAAAAATTTTTTTTCGAGGAAAAAAAATGGAGAAGATGTCGTCTCGTTATTCTCCCCCTCAACCTGCAGAAAAAAATCAAAATAGAATAACAATTGAACACATATGTCTCGAGAATATGCTTAGAGCTTTATTAAGACCGCTGCTGATTTTGCACTTCTCTACTTCTTTTTTTAACATCACCAATTAAAAAAAAAAAAAAAAAAACGCTGCGAATTATTGTACAGTAGCATAATTATACTGACTCATGCAGAGAATTTACATGATGGCAACAGATTCAAAAAAAGAAACGAGTAGACGCGGAAAATTTTCGAACAGCGTCCACTCGTTTTTTTTTTTAATCTGTTGCCATCATGGAAATTCTGTTTCGTGTTATTAAAAGTTCGTCGTTAAACGTCTATTCTATTTTCGATTCACCCAAAAATATCCAACCAAAAAATTTCAAATTAATTAATTATTAATTAATTAATATAGCTGTGGTTTGGCATCTTTACTGAACATTAATACACAGTATCAATTTCAAGCTCCTTGATCAACCCGAGTGGAACAGTGTTGCCCGCAGTTTTGCCGCCAAATTAAAAGCCATTATCAGCTGAGCATTGTTTTGATTTATTATTTACATTTTTTCACCACAAATAACGGTTGGTGTTTTACGTTATTTTTTAGCACTAGCCTTGATAATAAGTGCAATATGAATTTCAAAGATCGAATTCATTTGTAAGTGATCCGGCTGTGATCCGATTTTTCCGTCGACTCGAGCCCTAATTTGAATCGATTGAATCCACCGAGTGGAAATCTGTCCTTGTCGATTTTTCGAGCGAAGATTCTTTGCGCGTCGCTTTTTGAAACCGAACTCGCCCGAATTAGGTTTCGATTCGATGTCTAGAAAAAACTCAGCCGCTGGTTTACCTCCAGTCAAACCGAATCTACCTGCTGGTTGTTCAAATAGTACCCTACAAAATGAAACTCCGGTGCAAATTCGTTCCTACATCATCTTGGACTTGGAAACAACTGGCCTTCCATCGACGCACTACGGGGAGACGAAAATCACCGAATTATCGTTGTTGGCTGTGATGAAAAGCCATTTTTCGGACTCCGATCCCTTCAAGATTCCGAGGGTTCAAAATAAATTGACCGTCTGCTTTCATCCGAGAAGGCATATCGACGCTGGCGCCGAACGTGTCACTGGTGAGCGAGATAAGTTTTCAGGAGTCAGACTGGTGTTTTTAAAAATAGAACTTTTATTTACAAGAGTTTGTAAATCAACACAATAATCAACTCACAGAAGATTTAGGCCCCTGACAGACGAGCGACCTGGGTTGCGCGACCTGGGTGGCGCGACCTAATCATCCAATCCATTCAATTGTGGACGGCACACCGGGTGTAGGGACGTACCGGCGACTTCTTGAGTCGGTCGACCATTCGCGACTTGAGGGCGATCCGGTGGGTGGCGCCACCTGCTCGACCATGCTTGTCTTAGGGTGGACCTCCACTGGAAGCGTTTTGACGCGATGAAGCGACGACGCGATTACGTCCGTTTCGAGCGACAGATCCCATCGTAAAGAAGTGAATTGGGAGTCCTCCACTGCTCGCGATTTGAAGCGTCAGTTTGGCGCGAAACGGAGCGACGGGCGACGGATCCCGTTTCGATGGGATCCGTCGCTCGTTTACGCGCGATGAGCCCCCCGCTCTCCCGTCACCACCATCCTTTCGGTGCGCACCTAGCAATCGCTGTTCACTGTTTCTGTTCGCAATTCCTGTTCAATCCTGTTCCCACATTTTTGCAGTAGTTGTCTCTATCGACTCCGTTTTTTTTCTTTTTGTCTCTGTCGACGTTTTTTTTCTTCTTTTTTTCTCTATCGACGTTTTTTTGTTTCTTTTCCTCGCCAAAAATGGATGTGGAAATTTTGATTGAGGCAGTAAGAGAACGTAGGTCATTGTGGGACATGAGAGACCCGAGATAGCGACGACTCGGTACCCACCGTCGCAAATTTAAATAGCTGCTCTCCAGAAAAAAAAATCCGACGCGTCCATGACAGGTCAGCAGACTACGCGCGACTAAACGCCTCCAATGGAGGACCCTCCGTCGCCTCGTAACGCCTGCCTCGCCGCTTGTCGTCGCGCCTCTCATCGCGTCGCATCAAAACGCTTCCAGTGGAGGTTCAAGCTTATCAGTCGGTCACACGTGGTCTTGCGACGCGGTCACCTCTCGCCTTCCACACATGGAATCGCTAGATGTCGATGCGTTTATCACTGGGCGGGGAACCGTGGGTAACGCGACCCAGGTCGCGAGTCGAGTCGCATCAATCTGGGTGTCTCGACCTGGGTTGCGCCACCCAGGTCGCCTTGTCTGTCAGAGCCCTTAGAACTGATGGCGATCACACGAAGTCAGGTAGGTCGGGCAAGAGGTTGACTGCTGGCTGCTGATCAAGAAGGCGTGATGTGTACGACTGAAGGAGCAAAGAAGTGTCCAAGAGCGTTCTCTTCGGCTGCTTATATACCCTTGGTTGTTTACCACAAAATGTCTATTGCGCACTATAATGTGCTGGAAACTTCTATTGCGCATCTCTGATGTTCTAGAAGTTTCGGTGACTCACATAACTAGCGTAACGGATAGCTTTTTTACGTTAGAGCTTTTTCTACGCGCGCTTTCCCGCGCACGTGCGCAGAAAAAGCGCCAAGCGCGGGCGCGCGTGATTGTAAAATAAGCGAAGAACTTAGCGTATAAGCGAGAATCGATTGAAGCTAAGTTAGCCTTATCCCAGGCGCCTTCGTAATTCATGCATACTAATGCCCGCACCACTTAGCTGTCTTGCTTGTGGCCGGGGCTGGACGCAAGAGACGCCTTTTATCGTAGTGTAAAGAATTCGTCCTGAATACAGGCTTTATTTGTCGCAACAATGAAACTGGAATGAGATTTATGAACGGGGCATTTTAAGAGATGCTAAACAAGGGGGGTTAGAAATTTTTTTTTCTTGAGCGATTACAATGGTTTATTATTGATTAATAAACCAAAAAACAAAGTAGAAAGGTATAATAGGGGAATTCCTTAACAACTATGGTCATTTTAATAATTTTTATTTTTCAAAATGTGTATTTTATTTATTTTATTTATTTTATCTATTTTATTTATTTTATCTATTTTATTTATTTTTATTTATTTTATTTATTTTATCTATTTTATTTATTTGATCTATTTTATTTATTTTATTTTGGCACATATACAGGATGAGCGCAATTAACAATAAATCACGAATAACAGGAAGAAAAAGTGACTGACAAAGCAACATTAAAGGTTCCTCATGGACAATGATGATTAATCGAAGCATAGGAATAATAAACCACTGTAGTCTCATTTGCTATTTGCAGCTTTTTTTACTACCTTTCGTTTCAATCCTCAGGGCTCAATAACGAAATGCTCGAAGAACAAGGCAGTTTCGACGAGCGGTTTTGTGATATACTGACGAATTTTATCAGCCGAGCTCCTCCTCCAGTTTGCCTTTTAGCTCACAACGGGAACCGTTTCGATTTCCCGTTGCTCCAAGCGCATACGAAAATTCTGCACAAAGTGAGTTACTCAGCATGTTAATGCGGTTCTTAAACAGTCAATAACTGTCTTAGTCGTTCATGTTTTTCGAATCGTCTATAGTTCATTTATATTTCCAGCCGCTTCCCGAAGGTCTTCTCTGCGCAGATACTTTACTCGCCTTTAGGGAACTTAAAGTTGTCGAGAAAGAACTTCCATGGAAGATACCTGAAAAGGTATCTCATAAATATAAATAAAAGTCTACTCATGCATCTACAGGTCAAGATTTTCCTTGATAAATCTTTCGAATCTCTTGTATTGAATTTTTTTCCCCTACGAGGGATATCCAGAAAGTAAGGTTACAAGTCCGCTGAAGAGCACAGGGAATTTTTTTCGTTATGAGTGGCATACCTGCTTGTAGAAGGGTTTGTAACTATCAAAATAAGCCCAAGCACGTGTCAGTCAGTTGAGAAATGGCGTCGCAGGAGCAGTTTCAGTCAACCTTTGAAGGTGTTGTTCCCTCCACCTCCCACCGATGCGAGTCAGATATCAAGTTCCTGGCTATGCGTCACGAATCTGCTTCCGAGAGGAGACTTTGGAATGTCACTATACCCCAGAATCAAAAAGGCAGTCCCAGCAACAGCGCCACTACCATTCCCCATCTGCAAAAAAGTTCAAAGTCCAGTTCTCAGAGCCGAAAATCATGGCGTTGGTGTTTTGGGACCGAAAAGGGTTGTTGTTGGTAGATTTTATGGCCTAAGGGACAACTATCGATGCTGACGCATATTGCGAAACACTTAAAAAATTGAAGAACAGCATAAAAAACAGGAGGGGGATGCTGACTCGTGGTGTGTCTCTCCTTCACGACAACGCCTGACCCCACACCGCTTGTGTGACCAAGCCCTGCTTACATCCTTTGGATGGGCGATAGTGTTTGGCAAGCCGACAATAAAATACCCGGAACTTGCACTCAGATTTTCATCTTTTCACTAAATTGGAAGAGTTCTTGGGTGGAAAACGTTTTTCTAATGACGAGGAGGTGATGGAGACTGTCAAGTTGGCTTTCAAAGGTGGAGCGAAGCGTATACGACGAGGGTATACAAAAGCTGGTGCCGAGGCTGAAAAAATGTATTGATCGGGATGGCGATTATGTCGAAAAATAAACACATATTTTGGAACATAGCCTATAAATTTGTTTGAAATATATTCACTTTTCAATTTTTGGCAGCAGTTGTAACCTTATTTTTTGGATATCCCTCGTACTATCCACGAATTCAGCTTTTAATATTTCTATACTTAACAGTATTTATTTTGAAACATGAAATATTTTTTCTTTCAGGTGACCAACCCTTATACTCCGCCGACTCCTGATCCGAACGATGTGATTTTCGCCCCCCGCGGATCGACCACATCAGCCACTGAAGATCTCTGGCCCAAGATGACGAGGGAGGAAGAAGCGTCTCTTTCTTCGAGTGATATTATCAAAGTAAACCCTCCAATTACGTATTATTTCACCCTTGAGCCCGTATAATGTGAAACCGAACTACAATGCTGAGCGATCGTTTGCATTATAAATTTGAGTTTAAATTCAGAAATCATTTACTTTTTTAATATAATACGCTCGTTCGGTTTTCAGATTATAGAAGAAATTGAAAAATCAAACGCCGCGACGAGGCGAGATCTTGCAGAGAAAACGGTGAACCAGTTCTATGGTGGGACACCGAAACGGAATCTTCCTGTTCCTCTTCCACTACCGGCAAAACGTCATTCGGTAATTGATGTGTTTTTTTTTCTTTTTCAGAATTCTCTTGCATTTCTACTTACAGAATGAAGGTATTTTAGTCCCAAGGTTTGCAACAAAGTTTGGGATCAACTATCTGAATTTTATTAAACCGCCTTCAATATTTGGGCCCTTTTTGGACCCAAAAATACCCTAGAAACTGTTTTGTTCCACCTTTGTCACATGTCCTATGGCTTGGTACAGTTTTACAACAAGGCCGGTTTCTCGAACCACTGGAGATCACGGTCTTAAGACGGGTACGCACTTGCAACAAACTGCCGCTCCGCTCCGCTTTTCACCAAACATCGCAAGGCTCAAAACCTCGCTCCGTAACTTGGAAGGGCAATAGGGAGAATTGAGCTCTCCTCAGTCCTCGGTCACGGCATCTCAACAGCAAGTGGCCTTTCTTAAAAATTGAGGATGTTTCGGGCCCCACAATGCACCACTTTCTTCAAAAGGTTCAATAAAATCGAGAATTTCCCCCTTGGACCACTACATCATGACTGTAAAAAAATTCAAAATGACAAAATAATGGAAATCTAATTAGTATAGAATTCTTGAGGAGCGGGCGAGCAGAGCGGCACATCAAAAGACCCTGTCCAGACTATGCTTCACCCAGCTCCGAACATTTCTTTTGATGCAGCCTAAAAATCCACCAGCAGAGCAATCTGGCCGTTCTCTGCTCTGTCGATCCTCATTTCTTTGGAGTTTTGCCGCCCCGATCCTGGCCTTGGAGTGGAGCGGAGCGGCAGTTTGTTGCAAGTGCGTACCGGGCTTTAGCCAATCCCTAGTCAATTCCGATTGACGCCGGTTCAACCAAAAGGGTTTTTTGAACATCAGAGAAACGTAAAATAAAATATAAGAGATGGATAAGATATAAAATAAGGTTTTGCTGAAAAAGCTTTATTTTTCTTCTAATGTGACTACGAATTCTACATCGAAGTCGTTGTCCGAGCCCGTGAAGAACACATCAGGACGATTTCAAAATACCATAACTTTTGGCAACGATCTCAGTTCTTTTTCAATTCATTGATAGATTACCAGCCTAAGTCATTGCCTATTTTGTTTATTTTTTATTTATTTACGAGCTTATGCGATTTATTGAGATTAAGTCTGCCAAAGTTTTTGTTCTTGCGATGTGATGCTATCATTTTGTGATTAGCGTAGTCCGGCAAAAAAATGTTACTTAATTTTGATGTGAAATAAAATTATTTTGTTACTTATGAGAGTAATTTTTTTTGCCAATCCAGAACCTAACAGTGGGGTAAAGGTTTGAACGAATTTGTGCTGCAAACCTTTGCATCACTGTTGGGGGCAAAGATTCGCAAACAGGTGGAGAGCTAAAAAGGGAAATTTGACCGTAAATCATTCTAAGAAAAATTTGTTCTTCTTACTTGAGGTGGGGGAGGTACCCAAATGATATTAAGCCACTTTCGGTGAAACTAAATCGAAACAGAGGTCTTCGAAAAATTGAAAACTCGTAACTGCCAACCGTTGCCCTACCAGTAACTCAGCTTGATGGAAAATTTGAGATAACAAGGCAAACGCTTAGCAGTTTGAAACTTAAGCAAGCCGCAGGAGTTTATGTGAGAACCCAATTCATAGATAACCTAAAATTGGTTCTTCATAGATAAAAAAAAATTCTAATGATGACATTTTTCAGGTCCCTGGTCCAGAGACAATGACACCTAATGTTGCTGCTAGAAGACAGCTTGTCTTCGCTCCCAAGTACGTCCAATTATAGTTTTGATGCACCAGCAAAAGAGGCAAGCGCACTGCAACTTTTTGTTACTGAAATTGAGTGGGAGATCGATTTATAATTTTTCCTCCGTTCGCCAAGATCTTTTGACCCTTCAGGAATCCTCAGAGCTATGCAGGTCCATTGAGTGTCTATGGCCCAATCATTCCCCACCTCAAACCCGTAACTATTCTCCACAACCTTCCATAACCACTACTATTCCTTACTGTTATTCAATTTTATATTATTCCATATATTTTATTATTATTCCATAAACTTCTTGCCGCACTTGGCTCCAGAGCAGCATGGCTCCTTTCCCGAACGCTCTGCACCTACTAATCTTCTGACCTTCCAGGAGTTCGTCCTTGAGCCTTTGAGGGTGGTTGCCACTTACACTGATTTCTCCAAAGTGTTTGTCAAGCTCCCGCATTCCACCATTCTCTGCTCCCTCGAGGCATTTGGGGTGTTTGACTCCCTTCTCTCATTCCACGTTGGGATGAGTTTGAGATGAAAGCAGTGACGTTGTCTCATTTTGAGCTTCTATACTTCGAGCGCTTTCGCATTTAAAGGCCTCTTCAGGAAGCATCTTCATATATATATATATATTTTTTTTAATTTAATAGTCACCCCTGCATTTGAATCTAGTCCCCCTATTTATTATTTTAATTTATTAGACTCCAGGTTCAGAAAGCGGACGTGTTTTAGAAATATCCTATTCATGACAATCTCAGCCTTGTGGAGCTACTTACTCTATTTAAATAAAAGAAATTATGAAAAAGATGTTTTCTGAAGAGGCATTGAATGGCGAAAGCGCTTGAAGTATAGAAGTTCAAAATGAGATAACGTCGCTGCTTTCATCTCAACCTCATCTCCACATCTAATCAAATAGATCAAATCACAACCCTTCTTTCATGGGTTGTGTTGTGTTTGAGGAGATAAATAGTTGCAATCATGGAGGTTGAATGGATTTATTATGAGCTGTCGTTGACTATTGAACATCGAGTGAAAATCCACTGCTGAGACCATGCAAGGTCTCTTATCTCCCGATGTTGTTCTTGTCGTAGTCATATACGATAGGTTGGGCTCTCGGGCTGCACCTTCTCCGTTCAGATTCATGGCACAGTTTCCACCCCTTTCCATCTCATACTGGCGTGCCGCAGGGATCCTATCTTGGCTCCATCCTCTTCTCCATCGCTATCGACGGTGCTCTCAATGTCTTGGGGGCCGGGCTCATTCACATCTTTGCGGATGATGTTAGGATCTTCACCTTCGGTTTTCTCTCTTCTTCTTTGACGCTTGAGGTTCATAGAAATGATTCCATTTTACAAAACTTGGCCTGTACCGTTGTGTTTGGCTCACATACTGCACTTCCTGTTTAGTTAACCTAATTTGTGCGTTTTTATATTTTTGGGTTCTCCAAGCTAGTTTTTTAATAACAGTTGTAGAGTAATAACGTTGCATCCTTTGTTGGAGCTTTTTGATTTTATTCCTGTTACTGACTCAAACATGGAAGTACTGTGTGAGCTATGCACACCATTGGTTTATTCTCCTAGCTAGTTTTGTAGGGTGCTAACTTAATTTTTTTTCCATTCCACAGGGCTGACCGACCCAAGTACAACTTGGACGCCGTCTACAGACATTTGTTCAACCAGTCCGTCCCTAGAGCTCATTCAGCTGAAGGTGAATTAGGCTAAAATCAAATTGTAGTGAAATGAGATTTCTTGGTTCGTCTCCCGGACACGTTTTTTTATGATTTATATTTCCAATTATTTTAATTCATTCGACCATTAGTTTCCAAACAAATAATACATTATTTAACGAAGTTTTCTCTTGCACAAATTCTCCAAGTTTTCTTGGAATAGTTGAATTCAATTACTTATCATCGCACTTATCGTTTCCAGGCGATACTGAAGCCCTGATGAAAATCATTGCAGTCCTCGGCTCACCTTTTCACGAATGGGTTGAGAAAAATTGCCGACGGTTGAGCTCGATATTGAAAATGTGGTAATCATTCGATGATCGCATCGGTTTCAATTCATATCCTACTAATTCACTTGTCCAATTTCGTTCAGTTACCTGTTGCCTTTGTAAGGTATATTGTGAAGATTTACTGAACCTTTTGTTAACCTTGTGTATTCAAGATGTAGACTGATATATAGGAGTAAGTATCTGAGCGCACTCTGTGTCAATTATAATGTTGTCTGTTAATTCGGTTCAGCTCCTTCGACCCTTAACAAGCTACGTTGTGGTTTGTCGCGTATCCATCAGATTCGACATGGGGTTGAGGTAGAGACATTGATAGCGACGTTATCTCATATTTTGTTTTTATATTTCTTCCAGCGCTTTCGCCGCTCTGGGCCTCTTCAGGAAACATCTGTCAATTAATAGCTATTATCGATATGTTTTATAAACTGAGACAGCACACTATGATCACATTCGCCACCACGATCACATACTTATTGACTCCTATCGGCGAATGTGATCATAGTGTGCTGTCTCAGTTTATAAAAAATATCGATAATAGCTATTAATTGACAGATGTTTCCTGAAGAGGCCCAGAGTGGCGAAAGCGCTGGAAGAAATATAAAACAAAATATGAGATAACGTCGCAATCAATGTCTCTACCTCAACCCCATGTTAACAAGCTAGGTTCGATTGCTGAAAGTGTAAAAATAATTTCGGCAAAATTATCAGATTTTCCGTCGAACGAACGTTGCGAAATTTTTCCAATCTGTAGTTAAAAAAAATTTTTTTGGGATTGAAATTTGACATTATTAGTGATAGTGACGTACTGTGGGAGCCGCCTTCAGGAGTGAAATTTCATATCTCCTTGACGACACTTGGTTGTTAACATCTGTTATTCTTTCTTACATAAATTTTGAGTGGGCTTTCCAAGAGAAAATTTTTCCAAATTCAGTTGTAAAAAATACAATTTATTTAATAAGAATAGTTAAGTTCTGTTGAGTGTGACAATCCACAGTACAATTGAACCCATTCGAACAATTTCCAAGTTTGGAAAACTGAGATCTGAATTTTTTCAAATTGCTTTCAATGTGGATCCGAATATCCAGTAAAATAAACTGTAGAACTGTTCGGTCGAATTTTCTCCCCCTCGAAACCCCCCAAAAATACCCTTAAAATGGAGTGGTTCAAGAATTGGGCCGTTGTGAGAACGAGATTGATTTTCGGTGAAAATTTCAAGATTATAGCTGTTATAGTTTGGTCGGAAAAGTGTTTATAGCTTAAGGACCGAATTTTTTCCAATTGAATTCTACATTCTTTGAAACGTATCACATCAAATTTTGAGGGGGTTAGAAAATTTTTTTTCTTGGGCGAGAAGAAGAAGAAATCATGCATTATTATAAAGCAAACAACTATTTTTATAGCATGACAAAATCGAGGAGACATTTATATAATCGTGGTACAAAGACCGTCTGATAGAGTTCGCTTCATCAAGTTCTTTTATTAATCTACTGCTCATTAGGTGCGTGACAACTTTTATTACTTTATTCGTCCCACAGTCCCTATTCCATCATAGTTTTTACTTGAGCTGCCATGATACCTTGCAAAATTTGACCAGCCTTCTATCAAAGTGTCTCAACAAATTCAAATACTCAGTTCTTGATATTTCCCTCTCACCGATGATCTTCAGCCTTATTGTAACATAAGCGGGGCATGTACCCACGAAATCATGAACGTTCTCAATTTCACCACAAGTAGGTATCATGTAGAACAATATCAATTGATGAGTTTGCTAAAATTACTCCGGTTAGTCCTCCTATAGTGAATATAAAAACAAACCCCAAACTTCGATTTAAGTTTATATTTGTCCCATGGATTGTTGCAAGCCATCTAAAAATCTTGATTCCGCTAGGAACTGCAATAATTATTGTTGCTGATGTAAAATACGCTCATGTCTACGTCTATTCCCACTGTGAATATATGAGCTCAAACAATAAATCCAAGAAGCCCAATTGTTATTATTTCATAAATTATACCTAAGGATCCGAAGGTTTCGTTTTTACCACTTTCTTGCGTTAAAATGTGCGAAATTAAACCAAAAAGTATTAAAATACAGACTTCGGGGTGGCCAAAGAATCAAAATAAGTGTTGGTAGAGTATGTCTATGTCTGGACACCACTTGGTCGAGAACGCTGAATCGAACAAGACCATCCTGGGGTTGATAGCTGTAATAGTTCTCAAGTTATCGCAGCTTTATTGTAGAATTTTTGAGGTTTTCAGAAATTAGGCATGAGGATATAACTGTAGTAGTATATAACAGGATATAACTCAATACATCATGGAGCTATAAAAATCGTTCCATACTCGTTGGAAATCTCTACGAACACTTCAGCTGTTCCGTTAGGCAAAAAATTTACCTTTCAATTTAGAAGTTGAGAAAAACAAAATTTTATTAAAATTACTATAGTTGCTACGGAGTCCTCTTTTTTTTAGGTTGAGGGAGAGAAAACCAGCGTGGGATTACATCTGCAATAAATGTATTAATACTCAGGAGAGCATGAAAATATTAGGAAGAGGAAATAAAGTTCAAGAGTTAAATATCAATTTATTGAATGAAAATGAACTGAGAACAGTTTGAACAGATCAACAATTATGCCAGCGTGGTTCGATTCTCCAAGATAAGCTTTCGCAGTCCGAGGTGGGACAAATTGGAAATGGAAGTGCGTAGATGGTATCGTGTCTCGATTAAAATCGCCCATTTCGAAAGCTCGACGTGTTTTTGAAAATTTGCCGACCGAATGTTCCTAGGGTGAACTGCCCAGTGAATGAACATTCCCAGTGAATGAACAGTTGACACGTTTTCTTGAATTATAAGACGCTGGTGCGCTCTAGAGACATCTATTGAAAATGAGTGGTTGCAAAATGTTATACTAGAGGCTGCACAGAGATTTCAACATGCCTAACCTTATATAAATTAAATGAAAAATCATTCTTTGAGACTCCATCCTGAAGCCACAGTCAGAGTCGCCGGTAGGTTAAGATCCTGCATCAGTTTTTCTTGGTTTTTGACTTGAAAATGAGCAGATCAATATCATTTCGCGTTTCTACCAGCTATTTATAGGTATTTACCGTGTAAAACAGTTGGGAACGGCGCTTCAATTTAGAAAGTGTGATTGATAACAGGGTGTTCAGATACTGGGAAGGCAAATGTAGATTCCCCAGTGAATGAACACCCGTTCATTCACTGGGAAAAGTCACATTTTCGTGGATCTCGTTGATTAATGGCTTATTCAATTGCTAAATATTTCTAGTTACTAAGGGATTACGTGTAATTGTCAAAAATGAAACCCTGCCAGTGAATGAACAGGGTCTGTTGATCTGGAAGTCAAGCTGTTCACTCACATGGCTGACAAGAAGTTGATTACAAACAAGCCTCCCTGCTTGACTTTAGTGTGAACACCACAGACATTATTCATGATCAAAAATTCCATTTGGCCTCTAAAAAGCCATTAACTCAATAGAAAATTAATTTGGATCTTTTTGAAGACTTCTTTAGTGGAATAGCGATAGTTCAAAATCTTACTTGAACGTCGAATTCTGCCTGAACGAATGGATTTAAAACAAATTGCAAATCCCTTGAATCTCGATTTACATCTCTGTTTCTCTACAGTTAAGGTCGAAGAAAAACAACGGAAAAAATTACTGACTGTGTTAGCATGGAACTCATTCCTTTTTTTCTTTTCCTTGTCGTAGCATTTTTCGATGTCCGATGTGTTTTTCGGTGTCGATGTGTGTGTTTCGATGTGCATTTTTTGATGTGTGAAGGGGAGAAAAACAGGCGACTCATTCTCCGATTCTTTATTCGCTGGCCGAGCACTTTCGCTCGTTCGGGCATCCTCAGGGCGACGAGGTCTACAGGACCACAGGTGGACAGTATGGCTTCACGTCGCCCTGAGGATGGCCGAACGGGCGAAAGTGCTCGGCCAGCGAATAAAGAATCGGAGAATGAGTCGCCTGTTTTTCTCCCCTTCACACCCCTGCAATTTTTTTTTTTTTTTTTTTTTTTTTTTTTTTTTTTTTTTATAATTAATCTTGACCTAGTTTTGTTGGTTTTCTTTCCAATGTTGCAATAACAAATTAATGTAATAAATTAATTAATGTACCTACACACCTACAGCCATCCTAAATCCATCATATTCAAGTATTCGATTACAATTTTTGGCTCAACAGTAATTTTATAATTAAAATTGGGATCCGTGGGTTTCAAAGAGTCCTGAATCCGAATGTAAAGTTCAGAAAAATAAATAAAAAAATGCCTTTGATCTCTTCCCTCCTCCATGTATATCCTGAACATAAAAAAGAGATCGTATTATGAACAGACCAAAGGACGTTTGAATACTAGTTTTCTCAGGAATTACCATTTATAATACTTTTTCCTTGTGTTCATTCACTGGCAAGCGGTGTTCATTCACAAGGAAAACTTTGTTCATTTACTGGTCACAAGGCAGTTTTTTCACAAAAATCAAAGTAGTAAGGTGACAATTATTATATTCGTTCTGAAAGTATTTTTGCCGTAATGGGGATAAAATTCTCGAAATGACTCAGTCCTAATTTCGAAAATTAGGTAGAGCTAAAGACCCTAAAATCATTTTTGAAGTTCGAACATCGCGGACCCAACTACTAAGTGTTCATTCACTGGGCAGTTCACCCTACTTCAAGTATTCCAAGACTCGACTCCATACGAGGTTTAAAAAATCTTTTTTAAATCTATGCTACAAAATCATTGGTACATCAGAACGCGTTGGGTAGTTGAATACTGTTCAAAAACACATACCAGCGGAGGAGGAAAATATATTTATGTTACATTGAAGACTGACCGAGGAATCCACTCAGCCGTGACGTCTAATTGTACATAAATAGCTCCAAGTATTTAAAAAAAATTCACATGTTACAGAACTGCCCAATTTCTAGAGGAAAAAATGAGCTGAAAGAAATATGGGAATCGGCTGAGGGTGTCATTAAACGAGAAAAAAAAAACGTCTAAAACGAAACGGTAGTTGACGATAAGCCTCCGGTTTGTTGTTGGTAGACTTCGATGGTATCGCCTTCTTCCATTTCTAGACTCAACGGCGTATCTGCTTCGTTGATGGGCTGACCGTCGAATCGGAAACGAACGGCTGCCATAGCAAGACCCTGAAAAGACCGAAAAAGGTTATAATAGCAGAAAAAAAAGTATTTAGAAACATTTATATTGATTCTTTTGGATGTCGCTCTTTTTCTGATATTGTCAGGCTGAGGGGGAGATTGAGATTGCGACATTTTCTCCATATTTTTATCATTTGTAGGTACCCGATGGACCTATGCAGCCCTGAAGATGGCCGAATGTGCAAAAGATCTCGGCCGACAAATAATAAAAATATGGAGAAAATGTCGCAATCTCCCCCTCATCCTGACAATATCATTTATATTGATGAACAGTAGGGGAAAAGCGCTGCAAATTATTTTACAGTGGTAAAAAATTATTCTTTCACTTCAATAATAATTCAGGTTGACCATTTGTGAACGTTTCCACCTAACAGATTGGTAACAATAGGAGAAAACCTTGTAGCAACTAAGGTAATTTTAATAAATTTTATTGGTTTATTAATAACAAACCGATGTAATCGCACAAGAAAAATAAAACGTTTCAAGATAAGTAAAATCCGATTATCCAATAAAAAAAATTCTGTCCGTCCGCCGTCCACGCTTTTCCGGCCAAACTATAATAAAGCTACATTCTTGAAATGTTCATCCAAAATCAATCTCGGTCTCACAATGGCCCAATTCTTGAACCACATTGCTAGCCCAATTTAACCCTCTCGTGGGAACATGTGTTTTCTACCTACTTAGTGGGAACATCTGCCTGTGAGACAGACATACCTGTAAATCATGTTCATTGCAAATAATTTTAGAGCATTCGCCTTGTACGGCTCGAAATATTCGGTGGATATGGCGCCATTCTCCAGGAACAAGTACACTACTGATTCAGGCTCGTAGTATCTCATATAAGAACAGGTATAGCCACCAAAACTCTCAACGAGTTGAAAAAAAACCAAAACTCTTAGGAAAAAAAGAAAAACAACAACAAAAGTGAATTGAGAAAAGGTTTTCTTTTTTGCTTAGCTTTATTTTGAGTTTTTTAGTCAGAAATTGAAATAACTAACACTCATAAAAAAAAATTGAATCAACTGGGTACTTGGTCTAGGGGAACATCTGCATCACAGACAGACACTGAAACACACGTTAGTGGGAATATTTGCAACCAGGCAGATACTTCAGTGCACGTCAGTGGGAACATCTGCCTGTGAAGCAGACCATAGTTTAGAAAAATGTGGTATACCTGGAAAAATGGCCGCAAGAAGCGAGGAAAACATTCTAACATCAATGAGGAGATGTTGACTGAAGCACATGAGGTCGCCTGGCATCCCAGGTCGAGATTGTGGCGCTTTTGTGGCTTAAATGTAAATCATATCTGCCTCACAGGCAGATGTTCCCACGAGAGGATTAAGGGTATTTTTGGGGGGTTTTGAGGAGGAAAAAATTAATATTTTCCAAGGTTTATCAGAAAAGGCGTATTTGGTATCAATTTCAATAGATTTTTGGACGATGGATCGAATGACGCCATCGCGAGATCGATAGCTTTATTGGTTCTCGAATTATCACAGCTTTTGTGTTGGAAATACTAGTCGAACGCTCTCTTCATCTACACCGTAAGGAAAAAATTCTCATTTTGATATGGAAATTAAGAAAAATGAAAATAATTAGATTTACAATAGTTGCGACGGAGTTTCCCCTTATAGTTACCAATATGTTTCTCGGTGGCAACGTTAACAAATGTTGGAAATAATTTATCACAAATGGATAATCTTTCAAACGATTATTAAAGCGAATGAATAATAAACCACTGCACAATCATTAATTTGCAGCGGTTTTATTTTTCTTAACTCCCAAATCAAAAGCTAAATTGTTCGCCTGACAGTACAGCTGAAAAGTGTTTGACAGAAGATGTTTCCTGAAGAGGCCCAGAGTGGCGAAAGCGCTAGAAATATAGAAATGCAAAATGAGATAACGTCGCCAATTATGTCTCAACCTCAACCCCACGTCGAATCTAGTTTCAACTGTTATAAACGGATACAAGTAACCATTACGAGCAATGAGCAGTGGAAATTTCGAAATTAATAATTTGGCGGGTAATACCAACAACTTGTTTGGGTAACGGGTAATTTGTCTTCAGCGGGTAATTATAAAGGGGGCATCAATAGCTTAGGATTTGAGTAACACAGATAAAACGGGCGAGCTTTTGTCGAATACTTGAAAAATTACAATTTTCCCGACATTTTACAGATCCGAAAATTGCAATAAGTAATGCTGTATAGAAAAAAGGATCTAGTGGTCGCAAGGACACGCCATTGTACAGGTTAGGAATCACCTCGCACCTTCAACATGGCGAAGGTGGTGAACTTCAGCGGTGCAAGCACCCGCTCGATTTACTCCAAGCAAATTGTAACTGGAGAAGAAAAAACACAAAAAGGTTACTTACGGCTCGATCACAGTAGGCGTTCATCAGTTTTCGAAGTGGTGTATGCTTTTTGATTTTGAACTGGACAATCGCATTGTCCTGGCCCATTACTTTCAAGTTGATATGTTCAGCTTCGCCGGCTTTGACTTCCTGCAACGATTCGACACGAACTTATGAACAATTCGCATCGCTCTCAAATAGAAATCGCGCAAAGGAAATGTACTAGAAACGCGTCGGATTAAATTTACTCGATTTTGTTACTTACTTTCTTATCATCGCCCATTGTGACCGACGCCGAAAACACTGGAACGCCTGAACTGCGATAAGACTAGTTGATTCAACGAGTCGCCCGTGATACGATCACGATAAAAATTTCACCGCGCGAGTCGAATTTTTCTCACAATAGTCCAACCACGATTCGACCGGACGGCGTACACTTAAACTTGAGGCAAACAGAAGCCGAGGGATGACGACCACAGGAACTAATGGAACGCAATGGCGGAATGTGGCGGCGGAAACAAAGACGAGATAGAACGAGCGACAGCAAGAGGAAGAGGGTACAAACTGGAAAACTAGATGATGAAGATTTGTCGATTAATCGATTGCTTCTATTGAACGGTGTTCGATTTTTAATCGATACTTATCGTAATCGGTTAGTCAGGCTATCGATTATTTTACATCGTGGTAATAACAATCTTCGGTGGCCTTTCGAGGCAACTGTCTTCGAATTTATTTACTCAAGTACTTTCACACATTTGGGACTTTTCGGGGCAATAATTTTCAGTCGCTCAATTTTATTTAGTGACTGGTCATCAATTCTTCGATATTTACGACTTCGATTAATCGATACTTGCACCGATTAGTTTTCGATATTTTGATCGATACTTTGGTAATCGATGTTTCACCGAAAACGCGACCAACAAGCGCCGCTTCAACCAATGTTGCCATTTATTCAGCGTAGAAATAAACTAAACTTTTTTTCAAACCATGAGGAATCATGAAATTGAGAATTTTTTTCGATTCAGCGAGAGAAATATGAATGTGAGAAATAATTTTGGCAACGAAATCCCAACTGTGCTGTGAAAAGGTGATTGTGTCCTCTATGAATAAATAATCCAATGTAACTATTTTGGGCATGTTGGTTGATTAATTAATAATTAAGATATAATTATTATTGATTAAATATCCCGACAAAATAATTCCTTAGGCACTACATTTTTTGCTTGTTATGTTTGGGTTTGTGAAATACTTTTCGTTCTCCGTGTTCTTGATGTGACGCTAAAGGTTATCCTGAAATACGCGTGACTTTCAGCTCCATATCGCTGATCAGATGTTGTTCGCGATTTTCGAGTTGAAAAAATAATACAAACGTAAGTGAAGTGCTCGAATGAAGAGGATCCCTGTCTGGTATTTAGCAATTTAGATTCAACTCCACGTCCATGATTTTCCTGAATTGTTGACTCATATTAAGTTGTTCTGCTTTTTGTCCAAAATCAGGAAGACGGCTTGAGTTTGAAGAGTGTTTGGGATTTGCCAGTCAATGAAATCCATGCTCTTGTACCGAACTTGTGGCTAAGTTTTTTCTGTCTGGAGGAAAAATGGAAGAAACCGTCACAGTTTTACAGAAGTATAAACATATGGTCGAGAAGAATATCGACCATCACGTTTTATTGAAGGTGAGCGACGAAATAAGAAACGCAGTTCGATTTTACCTCTAGTAAATTATTCCCGCCAGTAAAATGAGAAAGTTCTCGTCTTTAAAAGTCTAGAGAACAATTTTTATTTGAATATTGCAATCTGCATTTTTTTCCTTCTCAGGTTTGGCCCACTTTCATCTCGTTTTCGTTAAAAATAGATAGAAAAATTGCAAAAACAATTTACTCGTTGTTTTGTCGCTGCGATCGTTCTTCGCTGTTGAGATGGAGGGGGAGAAAAACGTGGCGACTTGTTCCTTTGTTTTTTACTAGCTTGCCAAGCGCTTTCGCCCCTTCGGGCTCCATTACAAAGTATCAACGGCCCTTGGGTACCTTGTAATGGTGCTACGAAGCCCTGGAGCCTGTTGCACAATGTTTTACAAACTAATAATATTAGTACTTGTACTAATAACTTGTATTTTCTGTTGCACAATTGGAAATTACTAGTGCTAATAATACTAGTGCAAGTCACTAATATTATTAGTATCTGTTGCACAACCACCTACAAGTCATTAGCGTCGATTGAAATATTAGTAGACGCTAATAATTTTTCTACAAGAGAAAATCCTCCGGTAAAATATTTTACAAGTGATAACAGTTTGTTCTTCGTTGTTGGGGTAGAGGGGGAGAAAACCACGGCGACCTGTTCTCCTGTTTTTTATTGCTGGCCTGCCAAGCACTTTCGCCCATTCGGGCATCATCAGGGCTTCGTAGCACCATTACAAGGTATCCACGGCCTCCTCCCCTCTACCCCAACAACGAAGAACAAAAAAAGCGACAAATCCACAACAACAGTTTGTTGTTATCGCCTACGTTCGTTTTTCTTTCGTGATGTTGGAAGATATATGATATGGGAGCTTTTGGACAGGAAGAGGATCTCTATACATGCCATCCCCCGGGACCGTCGTCGAAAATTTTATCCGCCACGAGTCAACTTCATTTTCACGACAGACTTCGAGTTCAAAGAGAGGTTTAGAAGTCGCCGAGTAAGGTGGAGTGGATAGCGCAGCAGCTAGGTTATCTTCTCGCACATCCTGCAAAACATAGTGGTGCGCTATCTGGGAGTGGAGACACCACACAATAGGGGACATGCACGGTGTAAACAAAGGCACAATGTGCCGTGCTGGTATGCGAGTGGTCATAGCCGTCTGCATTCAACTGTTTCCCCAAGTAGTCACTTGGCTGAGGAATGTAGAGCAAGAAGTTGCCAACTTCTACCGGATCTCTGGTTTTCCCCGGGTCATCGGAGCTGTTGATGGCTCATTAATCAATATTGATGCTCCCTAACCTTACCATATCGATAACCACACTGTTGGTTGCTATACCTCCATTTTATAGGCTTTTCTCACACCGTGGCAGACATAACTAATAATTTTTGCCCTGGGGGCTTGTAATTTTCCACTAATATTATTAGTGATATCGAAAACGTTGTACAACCAAAAATATTAGTACTTGTAAACTTGTAAAATTTACTAATATTACTAGTCAGTTGTGCAACGGGCCCCTGATGATGCCCGAAGGGGCGAAAGTGCTTGGCAGGCTAGTAAAAAAACAAGAGAAAAAGTCGCCATGTTTTTCTCCTCCTCGATCTCAACAGCGAAAAACAATTTATATTATACTGGTACAATAAAGATATTTTCGAGCTATTGTATCTTATTACATGTCTCTCGACGATGATAAATTACACCGCTTTCAATCAGGAAAAAACGATGATACAGTTCCTGGTTTACATACTCGATTCGCCGAACGAAACCGAAGTCTCGTTGGCATTGGAAGTCATCCAACTGATGATAGACAACCCGCAAAACCACCTGCAGCTTTGTTCCAACGGTCTAGTCGAAGCTTTACATAAACTATCGCTCAAGTAAGACGATTTTCGATCGCATGAAAATTCATCGCGCTGAGTATGTTTTCGTAACTAATGTCGAACGTTTCTTGTAGAAATACGGACACAGAAAACGCAAAACTTTCCGCCAAATTGCTGTACCAATTGAAAAAACCGTCACGACCGCCGTTGGTGCGGCAGGCGACTCCGGCTCACATGTTCCCTAGCGTTGTCTACGTACTCAGTGTCCCTGGTCTGACAAATGTGAGTTTTTAATTGAAATTAATAAAATGTGCGAGACAAACCCTGAGAAATTTTGGGTTTGCGGTCGCTTCAGCGGTTTTTTCTACCTCCGACAGGCCTTAGTATCTGTTAAATATGTTTCATTGATTTTGTTTGCTAAAATGAAACACTTAACGTTTCAGATGAAAAGGAGGGACGTCGAATACGCGATTCTCTGTCAACGCGGTGTCATTTCTGTCGTCGTTGATACAACCAAAGAGCGCTGTACTGTTCGCTCGCTCTCCAAGGTCGCGGCTTCCGACCTTGCCAACTCCATATTCGAAAAGACTGGCCTCCCCGTCAAACTAGTCACCAAGAATTCAAAAGGAATAGAGGTCAGTCTTGTCACGTACTTAACCCGCTAATAATAAAGTTTTTCCTTTAACCGGTGTTTTTCCAAGGTGGCCATGGGGAGTATTGGTTACTTTGTTAAATCATACTTACGGGAGCAATCGATGTTTTTATGGACCTTTGTTTGAAACCTCTTAATTTCTAAACGAAAAATGTTTTTTTTTTTTATGTAGTTCGTACATTTAAATTGTACAAATTTGAGTCTAGTTTGTGCAAAGTTTGGTATTGATTGGACAAAAAATAGATATTGAAATAACTAACACTCATAAAAAAAATTGTATCAACTGGGTACTTGGTCTAGGGGAACATCTGCATCACAAACACTGAAACACACGTTTGTGGGAATATTTGCTAACCAGGAAGATACTTCAGTGCACGTCAGTGGGAACATCTGCCTGTGAAGCAGACCATAGTTTAGAAAAATGTGGTATACCTGGAAAAATGGCCGCAAGAAGCGAGGAAAACATTCTCACCTCAAAGAGGAGATGTTGACTGAAGCACATGAGGTCGCCAGGCATCCCAGGTCGAGATGGTGGCGCTTTGGTGGCTTAAATGTGAATCATATCTGCCTCACAGGCAGATGTTCCCACGAGAGGGTTATACTCGTTGGAATGGTCCTCAAGCACTCTCTTCAGCTGTATCGTTTGGCAGATAATTTAAATTTTAAAACGAAGAAAAATATAAATTATTAAAATGACCATAGATGCTGCGGAGTTTCTCCTTACCATTCTGGTTTTTGGAGGAAACGTTCCCATATATTCGGAATAGTCATCACAAACCGATAATCTTACATGATGGTCTTTCTGTTCAATAATTGTCACTATGTTCCTTTTTTTTCATCGTGCATGAATATCATTTTAGGTGTGTGTAAAACTTACCAAAGAACCTGCGCTCGACGAGGAGGACGAAGCTCCGAAACCGGACGAAAAAGATAGCTCAGCTGTCGGTGCGGGCGATTTATCCGACAACCTGACCGAGGAGAACCTTCCCGATTACTTACCTGAAGAAGAAGACCCGCCGAAAGCCAGCGCCATCGCTTCGTTCGCACGGTTCAAAACCAACGCTGCCTCTTTCGTCCGGTCAGCGTCCACTTTCTTCTCAGATTCGTTCTATTGGTAACAAATGTTGCTATCCGCGAATACGAGGTTTCCTGGCAGTAAAGAACTTAAACCTTACGGCGATAAAGTCTCAATGGAAACTGTGTGCGTATTGGAATTCTGTTCGGTAAATGGAAGCGTAATTTTCCGAGTACGATTAGTTCTACTTTAGGATAGAGTGAGCGGTATTTTTATGATTTTCAGTCAGAATTCGTTCTTCACTGGGTGTCTTATATTTCTATACTTGTACCCGACAATATATCGATTTTGGACGTTTTTTCCATACTCGTTTTTCCTGAAATCAACCTCTCCCATGTTGAAAAAAATATCGACCCTAAGAAATGAATTATTGTCATTGATCAGGATAGAGGTCAAACCGAAGCTTTCGTCGAGCTTTGGGAATAATTTATACCTAGCAGCGTCTGGAACACGGCCGGTGTTGCGACCTCACTAGCGCTCGTGGCTACCAAAGTACTGAGCTACCGAACTAGAGGCTGGCTACTGTCGGAATTTCTATGTCTTCATGCATAGGCGTCTCGTCGGGGGGGGGGGGGGGGGCACGTGCCCCCTCTCTACTTCATCACTTTTCAAGTAATAGTCGAATTTCAATTAACATTGACAACACCTTTTGAATAGAAAAGAAAAGGAAACATACATAAGTAGTTGCCCATTACGTAGACACAGAAAGACGTAAGAAATACAAACGTATGAAGACATAGGCGGCGCGTGGACAATTATTTTTGGGGGGTACAACATGCTGGAGATTAAAAATCTGGAATAATCTGATTTGCTCTGTTTTAGTATCTATAAGCCTATCTTTCTCGTTAATGTTTGAATATAAAACAAAATTATTATAAACAATGTAAGCTTTAATGATAGAATTTTTATAAAAGAAATAATGTATACAGACAGTAATTAAAATATTACTAGGCCGATTATTTAGTTGTCAATTAGTTTGGAAGGGGGGGGGGGGCTCGTGCCTAACAACAACACCAGGGTGTGCGGCAGTTTTCCGGCCAAACTATAATAGCTAAATTCTTGAAATGTTCACCAAAAATCAATCTCGGTCCTACAACGGCCCAATTGTTGAACCAACTTGCTAGCTCAATTTTAAGGGTATTTTTGAGGGGGAGAAAATTCATATTTTCCAGGGTTTTTGAAAAAAATGTGTATTTGGTACCTATCAAATTATATAGATTTTTGGACGCTAAATCGAATGAGACCATCGCGGGGTCGATAGCTTTATTGGTTCTCGAGTTATCGCAGCTTTTGTGTCGAATTTGGGAGATTTTCAGATATTTGGCATGAGTGTATAACTCGAGAGTTCTTCGAGCTATAAAAATCGTTCTATACTCGTTGGAATGGTCATCTCTCCAGCTGTACGGCAGGGCAAAAAATTTAGCCTTTTAATTAGGAAATTAAGAAAAATAAAAATGATTAAAATGGCAATAGTTGTTGCTACGGAGTTTTCCCCTATAGTTACCATCTGTTTTTCGGTGGGAACCTTCAGAAATGTTCGAAGTAATTACTGTCACAAATGGATAGTCTTCCTAAATCATTATTGAAGCGAAGGAATAATAAACCACTGTACGATAAGCGTTTTTACTATTTCAATTCCCTCGCCGTAGAAAATGAAGCTGGAAAATGATGACCGATAATTACGGCTGCTTGCGATTTTCTATAAGGACACGTCCCGAAAATGCGAAACTTCCAAATCCGAACCATCGTCGACGACGGGAGGGGGTGGAACGGGGAAATGTAACGTTGAGCAGGCTCTATTCTTGTACTGACCGCACATCCACCTCACACATAGGCGAAACGTTTCGTTTTTACGCCGGCGTTATTATTGGACTTATCGCAAACACATGCCTACCACACGAACGCACGTTTGCGTGTTAGTGAGGTCAGCCCGGCGGCGGCAGCTGTTTCAGTATTGAAGCTACCGCGGTTTTGGACATCTCTGCCCTCCGAAGAGTTTGCCGCACGAAATAGACGACGCATCGTTTCCGAGGTGATTACTCGAATAAAAAATTTTATGCGTTTATTTGAATAGCCGAGGGTTTTTTAAAACGCAATTACCTGTCAAATGAGCATAAATTAATTTTCATTTGCGAGCTTAGGCGATAATAAAAATTCCGATTGCCTTTTATTATTGAATATCTAGCGAACGACATTTCTCAAATGCGAAAGACTTGCGGTGAATTTGACGAATTTTCCGACGAGAGAATATTTTTACTCATCAGACAAAATCACGCGACCGTTAAAGCATGTAGAATCTGAAATCTAATAAAAATAACGCAGCAAATGATTTTACAGTGGTTTATTATTCGTCCGAAAATCCGTAGAAATTAATACCAAACTCGCCTTTTTTCAAATATAAATTTTCTCCCCCTCAAAACCCCAAAAAAATACCCTTATAATTAAATTAGCGATTTGGCTAAAAAATGGACCATTGTCAGAGTGTGATTGATTTTCGGTCGCACTTTTCTGTCGAAACAATAAAAGCTAAATACTTGAAATTTTCACCAAAAATCAATCTTGGCCTGATAAACGGTGAATTCTTTAGCCAAATCGCTAACTTAATTTTATGGGTATTTTTGGGGGGTTTTGAAGGGGAGAAAATTCCTATTTTCCAATGCTTTTCGAACAAAGGTGTATTTGGTATCAATTTCTATAGATTTTTAGACGCTGAATCGAATGAGACCATCGTGGAATCGATAGATTCGATGGTTTTCAAGTTATGGCAGCTTTATTGTCGAATTTGTTAGCTTTTCAGAAATTTGGCATGAGGGTATAACTCGAGAGTTCTTGAAGCTATAAAAATCGTCCTATACTCAGCTGTACCGTTAGGCAAAAAATTTAGCTTTAATTTTGAAAGTTAAGAAAAAAAAAACTAATGAAAATCGCAATAGTTGCTGCGGAGTTTTCCTTTACCAATCTGTTGTTTGTTGGGAACATTTACAAATGCTCGGAATAATTACTATCAGAAACAGGGCAGGAAACATATAGAAACATTTAAAGTCCCTCAGCGTTCAAATATATTCATTTTTGCGGTCTGTAAAAATCAAAATATAGCCGATATGCAAATAGCGCGGAAGTACTGCATGTGACCCACTTGATAAAAATCAGGCATCATTCAATCGCCGACCCCAACATTTTAAGCCCTCAAACGTGGAAAAATATTGACTCTTATAGCCTGTAAAAATCTAAACAGAAAAAACTTTGAACGCTTGTATCTCGGAAGTACTGGAAGTACGGAAATCAAAGCGCAGACTAATTTTCATTGCGTATTTTGGATTCGAGGTAGATTTGGAAACGCGAAATGTTTTTGTAAACTAATTTGACAACATTTGGAATATTCAATAAAAATAAAAAATATAAATCGTCAATGACGTAGCCGCCACAAGCTCATCAAGATAACATTATAATTCACTAGGTTGACTAACCAAGGTTTGCCTTATCTAGCCGAAGAATTAGCCCTACTAATGAAGATTCAGACGTCGATGCTGGCTCAGATTTGTTTACCGTTCTTCACAGGCAACCATACGACCCCATTCTTATAAATACGTCCATCTCTCTACGTTTTTTTCAAGTCTCTTTGCCAACAAAAGACTGTCATCGTTGCCAAATTACGCTGAACGTTGAGATCAGTGAATAATTCCACAAGCTATATTGAAGTCAATTCGAACCTGAAACTTAAACAAAAAAAAAACAAAAAAAAAAAAAAAAGGATTGAATGATTGTTTTGTGTTCTATTATTCCTGTGCTTCAATAATGTTACGAGAGATCCATTTGTGATGCGGGTGAACGATTTTTTCGCGAATTTTCCAAGTTCCGACTTTGTATAGCTATTATAGCTACGCTGTAATTCGAGTAATCCTCCCGATCCTAAAGACGAAAATGTTAACACTTCATCGCACTACTTCTATGCAATGCGTTTGTGGTATATACTTAGAGTTACAGCTCCTATTGATAAAATTCCGAGATAAAAAATATTCCCAAAACGACGTTTGTTGATTTTTTTTTTTTTTTGACATGTTGTCTTTGCTATATTTCAAAAGCGCTGCAAATGATTGTACAGTGGTTTATTGCATTATTCGATGATTTAACAAGACTATCCATTTTGATAGTAATTTTGGTTTATTATTCAATAATAAACCATTGTAACCGCCCCAAAAAAAAATTTCTAGCCCTCCCCCCTCACAAAATTTGCGATGTTTTACGTTTTAAGGCATGTTGAATCCGAATATCCAATCAAAAAAATTCTGTCTGTCCGCCGTCAACACTTTTCTGACGAAACTATAATAGCTAGGTACTTTTTGAAATTTTCATCAAAAATCAATCTCGATCCTAAACCCAATTCTCTCAGCCCAATTCTTGGTTTTGAGGGGGAGAAAATTAGTATTTTCCAAGGTTTTCCAGAAAAATGTGTGTTTGGTATCAATTTCTATAATTGTAGTAGGTAAATGTAGTATGTGTAAAACTGTACTATACAGTTGATTGAGAAACTGGACTAATTGAAACAAATTTTGATCATACAGCCGTTAAATAGAAGCAAAATTCATCGGTTGGAAAAGTCTTGTTTTCTTTTATTAGGCGTTCATTAAAGTTTAATTGCCATTAAAATTTTATGACCCTGTTTTTCGCGTATTTTGGCTCGTTCTTCCCAAATAATTTATGAACCGGCCATTTTTACAAAGGTATATCACTCAGTGGCGAGAAAGAGCTATCAAAACTCAACAGTTTGGTGTATTTAATTACCTATATTCTTGTGTTATGTCCCCGCGGAGCTATTCGCGCGCGAAGAAAACTCAAAACACGTTTTTTTTTTTACCTAAATGTGGAATATATCTCGAAAACAAAAAACAATCACTGTCCTTTTTTATTTTTAATCGATTCTAATTTTCTCAATTTGCTTTAACAGCATCTATTTTTTCAAAATTCGCGAACGTGACGAAAAAAATTCCCAACTTTAAACTCCAAAAGTACGAAAAACCTAAAAAAAAATTATTAATCGTTTGAATTTGTTTGTTTTCACTTAAAATTCGAATTCAACGTCTAATTTCCCGTGGGAATCATTAATTAATTAAATTTGAACAGTACTGTAAGTATTTGAAACGAATTTTCAAAGTTGAAAAACATACGTAATACTAAAAATATGAAAAGCTAAACGTTTTCGTCAAATTTCCGCCGTTTTGACCTCAAATTCGGATTCAGCGTTAAATTTCCTATTAGAATAGCTTTCAAATTCGCTTGAAAACGAAAATTTAATATTTAACTCTTTCCGATGTCGGCCGGTGAAAAACTCGATTTACGGAAAATAATTTCTCTGGCTCAGTATAAAATTTTTCCACCAAATTTTTTGCTATGTACGTGTGTAAGGAGTTCAAATGAAGACTCCTGCATAATAAAACAATTTATTCACATAAATTTTGACCCCGAAAATCACGGTTAAAGTCGAATTTTTGAGCTTTCAAAAACCGATTTTTTTGGACCACTTGCGGATTTTTCCGAGAAATAAAAAAAATCACAAAAATACATCTCGGTAAGATACAACTTTCCTGAAAATTTCAGATTTTTATCTGTATTGAGAGAGGAGTAAAAAATCGTTAACTGATCGGTTGAAACAAATCGCAGGGGTACCCCTTGGATTTTTCGCGAAAAATTTTTTGAAATAGATTTCGCTCTAATTCAGCATAATGATAGTTGATGATGCATATATCAATAATATATGGTTCATTCTTTGTTTCTTTCGCACTAAATAGATGAAAAGAACGTTTAAAGTTGAAAAATGTCATGTTTTCGCGTATAGTCTACCAATATTGTTGAATAACGCAAAAACGGTTGAAAAATGGATAGGTACATTACATTAGGAAAATGTGGACAGTTAAATTACCTATCTTTTGGTATATTCAAACATCTGAATTGACGAATTTTTGTTTGAGTTATCCACTGTGCAAGTTACAAATCTTGGAAAACTTACAGTTGTTGTTATGTCTAATTTTGCTCCTACTTTGCTCCAGTTGAAAAACACAATACTTTATGATAAAAAGTCCATGACAACACCTCCACCTACATAGCAAATTATAGCAACTAATATTTTGATGTCTCCCTTATTATGCCATGTAAAGTTGATTTTTTACCATCGTTGGAAAGTTTTTACTTAAGTACTTTCAAGTTCAAGAATGTTCTTATTTTTTACTCTACGTGGTTGCGAATGGTGCTCGAAAAACAACAAAAATGTAAAAATCCGTATCACGTTTTTCGTTACACTTTCTTCTCTACACGCCATATCAGAATAACGAACGAAAATTGAAGGTATGCCCTTGCAGACACATAAACGATAAACAAAATGCGTCCCAAACAAAACAGTTAATTAATTTTTACCATACAATTAATTAATTATCAATCTAATAAAACAATCCACAATGCCCATCAATAAACGTATTTATTAAGAAGAAGATGAAAGCAGTGCAGAGCGCAGATTCGCCGAGCGAGGAGTGTTGACCTCCAAGGAGTGGGGGAACGTTGACACATGCTTAGGCCGCTCTATTAACTTATACTCACTGTCCATGAGGCCCAGGTTGTTATCAAGGCTGTATCATCAGCGTACGACACTAATTTTCCATTTATTTTACTATTTAAATTCTCATTCGTGTAAATTAAAAACAAAAGTGCCCTGCGGGACCCCACAGGTTATAAAACAGTTGTCACATAAAACTTCATTCATTCTAACTTGTTGCTTTCGGCTATCTAAATAGCTTGTAATCCATTTAATGACAGTGGCATTACAAAATAAATAAAAATATTAACTATTCTTTTATTTGACAACTAAAATATTTTTTTTCTTTCTTTTTACTTTATGGCGAAGCTCAACCACGACGAGCGGTATTTTGTCATTTGGCAGCCAGGGGGTGCTGGCGAAGCATATAAAAATGAGTTGCGAACTCGTACGCAATTTTACTTCACGTCGCTAATTTAAATTCACCTGTCCTCTCAAAAGTTGACTATAGGAACAAGTTGTTTTTTTTCATCCTCAATAATAACTTTAATAAATTAATTAGATAATAATTTCTATTTTAATAATTTTTTTTATTTATTTTTTAAATATTTTTTTAAATTTTTTTATTTTTTAAATATTTTTTTATTTAAAATTTTTAATAAATTAATAAAATAATAACATTATTTGACGGACAGACCATTTTACAATATCAACAATATTCAAAAGTACGTCAACAATAATAATAAAAATATATTTTGGAAACAAAGTAGGTAACATGTCAAATCACGGATATGCATAAAATATAATTTAAAAGTATAATAGCACTTTTGACGAGAAGTTTCAATTTAAATATTTTTTATAAGGCTGAGGCTCCCAGCGAAGAAATTAATTTCGTTCGCGCTCCTCATATATCGATGGTATACCCTCTTCTCATCCTCGTTGTGTATTTTTCTATACAGAGACGAAAAAAATCAACAACAACAAATTTTTCTCAAGACAGAGGTCATACCAAAGCCAAATATATCTTTCTGAGGAAGGAAATAAATATTTCCTCTAACATGATCAACAACTGCTAAGTCGATCTACTTTTTAAATTTTTCTCAAGGGACGATCAGCCACGACTGTTTGAAAACCAAACGTTCCAAGCGCTAGACGTGAAATCTGATCTAACTAGAGCGATTTCATCGAGGAAATCGTGTATATTGGCGTGAAACAGGCGGATGGCCGTGTTTACTGTTTGATCCGACGGGAAAACTGTTCAGGTTCGACATCCTACTCGGCGCGCCAGCCATTTCAATCGGTTTCAAGTCTCCTACACCCGCCTGCCGATAGCTATAGAAAACTACGCGAGCAATGTCTTGGCAAATGTCCACAAGATGAAAACGAGGTCCTATTATTAGGGCACCTAGAAGAAGTCGCGTTTAGAAGACGATTTCCCTTTCCCGCGAAGTTGACCGTGGCAGTATCGCGTTCGATATTTTTGGTTCATTAAAATCTTCCTAATCTGTTTTGCAGCAAGTGTTACCTTCGCACGATTTATTTGCTTATTCGTTTTTCTGCAGTATTGAATCAGGGTTCTGGTCTAACGAAATTAAGACGTCTCTTTCGCCTATTTTGGATATTTCGCTCTGAAGATGCCCGAATGGGCGAAAGTGCTCGGCCAGCGGATCGGAGAATGAGTCGCTTGGTTTTTCTCCCCCTTACACCCCATTGACTTGCCAAGTGTCCCCTTTTTGGGGGAAAACTCCCTCAAAACGAAGCCAAAATAACTCTTACCCCTTTTCCCTAAATTCTCCCCCACTTTCGTGTTTGCTTTCCTTTCCCCTTTTTTAATGTGAAATGTAAAAAAAAAAAATGAAAAATTTGGAAAATAAGTGATTTTTATAGTCGACGAGCTAACAAGTTGAGCGATGATTTTTATATTTTTGCTCTCTTTAAAACAATTTTTTGTTGAATCTGCAAGTTTTTTGCATGCATTTTTCAAATAAGACAAAATTGTTCAACCAGCTTTTGCCCAATTGATAATTTTGTATTAACGGCTCTGTATATTTCTCCCCTTTTTTGTTTGAAAAAGACCAATTTTCCCCTTTTTCTGATCGAGGTTCCCCCCAAATCTCCGTTTGAGACCTGGCAACACTGATTGACATCAAGAAGTGCGACGACAGTGTTGCCAGGTATCCCATTTTTGGGGGGAAACTCCCCTAAAACCAAGACAAAATTTCCCCTAAATCCTCCGCCAATTAATTTTTATTCGCTTTTCTTTCTTGTAAAATGTAGAGCAAAGTGGAGCGATAATTTTCATGTATGCAATTTGAGTACCCCTACTTCTCTTGGTAGTCGAGTGGACACAAATGTAACCTGCTTTGCTTGCACAACAATGGCGCAGAAGTTTTTTACCATGTAGCATAATTAGAACAGCGAGACTATAATATTTGTTTTCAAGATTGATTCTTCAGTTTCTATCATGGTTCTGATTTCATTCGCATTTGCGCAATCACCGTGGTAAGTCGTTTTTTTCAAAGAACCAAAAAAGCTTCTGCGTCGGCTCGTGCTCCAGTTGATTTCTACCAAAATAAAACAGAAATCCCAACAAAAAGGAAACACTCTAAGGAATAGCCTCTTTAGAAAAATGCCAGTAGTAAAAATAAAATCCCCCAGAAATTTCTCCCTCTAAATTTTCCCCGATGAGAAAAAATCCCTTCAATCTAGGGGAAAATCTCCCGACTTGGCAACACTGAATGAAGCTAATTTTCCCCTCTAAAAGCAGCTGTACACAGTGTTGCCAGTTCTCTTCTTTTTGGGGGGAAAAGTGCCCGAAAACGTAGACACAATTACTATTTCCCTTTTCCCCAAATCATTCCTCAATCCCATTTCCCCCTTTGCTTCTTTTCTATAAAAAGTGAAAATTCAGGTAATTTATTTTTTAACATTCATTAGGTACTTCATTACTAGTGTTCGGTTTTTTTAGCTATTAAGTTTAATTTTTTTATTATTACATTATGAAAAATAGTTTTAATTTACACTGAAAAATTCCCATACTCTCCCGCCTGTTAAAAATTGTTTACTAAAGAATCTGAAGAAATATTATGCAACAATTTGTCAGACTCCTCATTTTCGCTTCAAATATCGAACAAAAAATTTTTACGATTTACAGAAATTGCAGTATATTGAGCAGTATTTTTTGCACAATATATCTCCTCACCTGCAATATTGATGAGCTGAGTCTTTTTTGATGTCGCAGAAGCACGCTTCATTTGAGCTAAAAATCCTCCAAAGCTTCCTTCTTTCCGTTTGAAAAAATACCCATTTTCCCCTTTTTCTCGTCGAGGATTCTTCCAAACCGTCAGTTGGGACCTGGTGACTGGCTGTATGACAGCAATGAATGGCCATTCTCAGAGGACACCGTTTCTCCTAGCAAAGCACTTGATTTCAAACGAGTTGATGCACGTTTTAAATCATACACTAACTGGCAACACTAACCGCAATAATTTACACTGTTCTGTTTAAGGGAAACAATGGCAACAAGAAGGTTCGGCAGGCCAAGGACCAAAGTCTACGACCTTAACTACAATTTAGGCGAAAGTTATTACCGCGGAGCTCTTGAAGGTAAGCTGATATTGGTGCGCCGAACTGATCACACCCAAATTAACCAATAGAGTCACAATGTACGCCTAGTCTCTTAGTCTTTCACAACTCAAACGTTCCCATGAAAATTTCTCCTTGGCAGGTTTGGATAGAAAATATGGCCGAGCTCCGGCTGAAACAATCGAAGCCCCAAGGCGACCAGCATCCGTCGGCGATTTGGAGTCGCTTCTGAAGAGCGGACCTCAGCAGAACGGACCATCTGCCAACCAGCCGATTTTGGACGTTCTTGAAGAAGACAAGGAAATGATGGAAACCCTGAAGAGAATACAGAAAGCCAGGAGACAAAATACGGCGACGTCCGAGGCCGAATTCGAGAACGCCTACTTCAACAGGACCGAACAGGTGAGCGATTTTCCTGCAATGGTAACTATTACGATGAGTTGATGAGATGGGGAAATCGCCGGGGAGTATTGACTGCTGTTATTTTGTTTCCGCAACAGGTGAAAAACACATACGCTGAGAAGATGCTGGATTCAGTCGGACTGAACAGCAGTATCATCGAACAGGAGTCCAAACGGAGAAAAGAGAGGCAGCTTCAGGCGTTGGAAGAATCCTCACCTAAAGTAAGCAAAGGCGATTCAGAATTTCATTGAAATATGGTCTCTTTTTTTATTTAAAAAAAAAAAGTGGCAGCAGTCCGTTTTAGGGTGGGAATATCGACACTAGAAAAACATCGATGTATCGAACTAAAAACATTGATGTCTAGGCTAGCCCACAAAACATAGACACAATTACTATTTCCCCTATTTCCCAAATCCTCCCACAATCCCATTTTTGCTCCAGTCTTTTCTAATCATTTTCTATAAAAAGTTAAAATTCGGATACTCTCTTTCTCACCTCCTTCTAAAAAAAAAAGAAAAAACAGGGATCTTGTACATAGTCAGTGTTGCCAGGTATCAATCAGTGGTTTGGGGGAATCCTCGACAAGAATAAAGGGAAAATGGGTAATTTTTCAAGCGAAAAAGCGAACTTTGGGGATTTTTAGCTGAAGAGAAGCGTGATTCTACCGCTCATGTAACATGACGAAATTTCTACTTTAATTTTTATTTCTAACTGTGTAAAAAGGTAGAAAGGACCGAATGGTCCTATTTTGTGCACAGTTTTTTTTTAAGCGAGGTGATTGTTTATTTTGCGACACAGTGCAGTAATTTTCTGTACAAACAAAATGTAAGAGAGGACCTATTATGGTCCTAATTTTGTTTGTTTAGTGAAAATGTCAATCAATTTCTCTCTTCCCTTCCATCAATAATGTTCCGCAATGGAAACAATTCTAGCATCTTTATCAAGCACGACCCATCGCCTCTATGATTAACCTGGTAATGCGCTTTTGGCGTACAAATTTACAATAACTTATTGCTTCTAGATAACTGAAAAATGGATCGCATTAAGGGACGCGGCTCAAGATTCTGCGGACGAAGCTCAAGCACGCGCAAGGGCCAGAGCCTCCAAAGCTCGTCTCGCTGATCTCGAGAATGAAATGGACGCTCTTTGCGAAAGGACAGCCGCCAGGGAAAAGCGTCTTGCAGGGCTCAGGTAATTGTAGAATGGAAATATTTAGACTAATGAGTGGTGATGGGAAACGTGAGCGTTTAAACGTATAATTGAAAAGGAATTATGCGTTTACAAGGATAGAAAACTAGATGGAATTTTACCTCCCTCTTCAATGTGGAAAAACTAGGGACACATTTTTTGCTCCTTTATGCACGAATCTAAATGCGACCAATTGAGTCGAGCAAATCAAACAAATGATTGAATATAATAAACCAACACCGCGTTTTATGGTCAGCATAAAATCTCATTTCGTTTGCCTACAGGTGTGACAGTCTGTTTATATCTTTGACAGCCCTTGAACACCAGAAGGAAGAGTTCATAAAACATATTTTTGTTTGCAACGCGTAGTTTATACATTTTACATACATTATTTTAATACATTCAATTTGAATTATTAAAGAGTTTAATCTTAAAGTTTAACCCAGACTATTCCCACACAGTGTTGCCAGGTCTCCCCTTTTTGGAGGAAAAGTCCCCCAAAATGTAGACACAATCACTCTTTCCCCTATTTCCCTTAATCCTCCCACAATAATTTTTTTCTCCTCTCTTTCCTTTTCTCACCTCCTTCTAAAGAAAACAGGGATTTTATTCATAGTCAGTGTTGCCAGGTCCCGACCAGTGGTTTGGGGGAATTCTCGACAAGAAAAAGGGAAAATGGGTAATTTTTCAAACGAAAAAGCAAACTTTGGGGATTTTTAGCTCAAGCGAAGCGTGATTCTAGCGCCATCAAAAGATTCTGCTCATCAGTTTTACGAGGGGAAATATTGTGAAAAAAAGGCTGTTCCATATTTACGGTAGCTTTGAAGAATTTCTGGGAACAATGAAAAAAAAGGGAAATGCGGAAGCCAAATGAGAGTGGGGAGGATTTCGGGAAAAGGGGAAAAATTAATTTTGTCTACGTTTTGGAGTTTTCTCCCAAAAAGGGGAGATCTGGCAACACTGCACACGAAGTGCACCTGTTCAGTGAAGAATTGTCTCAATTGTTTTATTTTTTTTTTATTGAGATTTTCTCTATTTGATTATACGTCATTCTATTTTTTTCCTTCAAATTAAATATCTTAGGTTTCCTATTTATTTCAAGATTACAAATTTAAGAGCGTTCGCATCATGAATCAAACGCGAGCCTAAGTTGAATTAGAATTAAATTGAATTAAATTATTTTACAACCGTTTAATTTGAATTAAATTATTTTACAACCGTTGATAAATTATAATAATATACAACCGTCGATAAATTATTTTGCAACAGAATCAACGGCGGCCTAAAGCTATTTAAGCATAGAATATTCGTTTATTGATCAATTGTCACCGCATTTGTTTCTCGCAAATTAAAACGATCTTTTTCGAGTAATTTCTAACCCTGTTTACATGTTATAGGTCAATCCTCGACCAAGAATCAAGCTCAAACCAACAGTCATCGGTTCGGCTTCGCAAGAAAGTCACAGTCACTACGACTACCGAGAAGAGATCTGCCAATTGAAAAAATACGACGAACATCACGTCGCAGTGGCTCAACAAATAGCATTTCAACACGATAATTTTTTTGCAAAATAAAATGTAACGCGAGGTGAATACAAATGATAATCTGCGAGAACTGCATAGCTATTTTTTTATTTTTTTTTTGTTTTCAAGACAAAACGTGGAAAAATCCCATAAATTTCATCCTTGAAAAAGACTACTGCTAGTTCTGAATTTCACTAGAAAATAACCCTCAATGGCAAAGAAGACTGAGAGGTCACTGCTAACAGAATAGTAATATCAGTCTCGCAGGTTTATTTTCACTCGTGATTCTCACCATACGATGGCATACAGTTTTTCTTTGGCAAAGCCGATTTCAAGAGTCTCGGACGTTCTAAAAACTGACCACTGATGAAGTTTGAAGATATAAAAATACAACCGGTTACCAAGCGCTGTCATTGATACTTCGATGTACAAAATGAACAACAAACAGGATGAAAAACTCGTGATTTGTATTAATTATCCCCATTTTGTTCTCTCCAAATTTATACATTATTTTTTCATCGCAATATGTACTCATTGGAATGAAAACATTTGGAGAAGCAAGGGCCTGACCTAGTCGACCCAGGTTTTGAGCGCTCTAGCAATAAATAAAGTTTAAATGGCGGATTTCACCACCTCGGATTATGGTTCGAGGTATAATCCGAAGAATAGGCAAAAAATGAGTTTCACCACTCCGAGTTACTCCTAATCGTCGGATTACGGGAGAAGCCAACACAGATTTTAACCCCTGGTCGATCGAGGAGCTAAATCCAAGAGTTGAGGAGGTCCAGGAGTTGAGGCTTGAGTTGTAGGAGAACTCCAAAATCAAATCCTTCTACTTCTAGGTATTCACTTAATCTTTCCACATCATGGCGTCGGCTTTTCAGTTATCACTCAGTGATAAATAATCGTTATCACCCAAAAAAAAAATTTCTCTGAAACCTACTCGAAATTTGATTTTTAACGTTTGAAAACATCGAATTTTGAGGAGGGTTCAGAAAAAATTATTTTTCTTCTCAAAAAAAAAGAAAAAATAGTTTTCTCAAGCTTCCTAAAAATTCAGTTTTACCGATGTCAACACATCTCTGATTTTAGCTAAAGAAAGCACGCTCCTTAACTCCCATACTAATAAAAAAGACACTAAAAAAGGCGATAATAAATGAGGGGCTGCTAAGGAATAAACGACTCGCATTCATTTTTCATCCAATCGGACTGATTATATTGCTTCAAGGAAGAAGAGCGATTAACAGTAAGCGCATAACAGCAACAATGATGCGAATATTTGATTTAAAAAAAAGACGTTCAATATAAATAAAATTCCCAATTACCGTTGCAGATCGACGAATGATTCGACAGTTCTTGAGTCTTTCGATTTCGAACGATAGTGCTAAACTTTATTTTTAATACGTACGTATCTAGAATATGCGAGCTTAGAAAGGAAATTTTCATATTCGAAATTGATGTGCTACGTTAAGTACTTGCAAGCGGTTCTAAGCTGTTCGCAGAATGATGTGCACGCCGGAATCGGTTATGACGGGATCGCTGAGTTCACCGACCTGCAAATATGTCAAGAAAAATCTTTAAAAAAATATATAAGAATATAAGAAAATATATTTTCTTAAAGTAGTAATTACAGGTGATTTTTTGTGCAAACGGGCGAATTCGCAGCACGAACTACACCAGGAAAGATACTTCAGAAAGGTGAATTCCAGCAAAGAGCTTAAAATCTGACGAATAAAAGATAACAAATAAATATAATTTTCGAATATGATTCCCTTATTTACAAATAAAGCGCAACACGAATTATCAATCATTCTAGCGACTTACTAATGCCAATACGTAATCTGACACCTCGAAATTGAAAAAAGGCTTGACAATCTTCGAGTAGTGAACAAGTGACAAAATTGTTCACATCTCAATAAAAACCAATCAGATTCGATAACATTTTCATATTTTCCTTTCTAAAGGAACGGTCCAATCAAATTTTCACAGCATTTCTTGGTGATACACAGAACTCTTCGATAAAAGTAAATAGAGATAAAGTTCCCTGTCGCGGTTAAGAAATAATACCCATAAAATAACCTTTCATAAAAATATACAAATATTTTCCCAGCCGAGCAGTTTTTTTCATCCTTTCTCAAACTATTTTACAGTGGAATCCGAGGTAAGTGTAGTCAGTAGATTTATAATTCGCTCTAACAATTATTTCACTGATGGTTTTCAAGCATTCGAAAAATACGAGGGATATCCAGAAAGTAAGGTTACAAGTCCCCTGAAGGGCACAGGGAATTTTTTTTGTTATGATTGGCATACCTGCTTGTAGAGGGGTTCGTAACGGTCAAAAATAAGCCCAACCACGTGTCAGTCAGTTGAGAAATGGCGTCGCAGGAGCAGTTTCCGTTTTTTCAGTCAACCTCTGAAGGTGCTGTTCCCTGAGATTCGGTCAGTCATCAAGTTCCAGACCATGCGTCACGAATCTGCTTCCGAAATCCATCGTCAGCTTGTGGGCACTTACGAACCTGAGGTAATGTCACGTCAACATTTTTTCAAGTGGGTTTGGCTTTTTAACCCTTTTTCTCAGGCCACCCTCCCGACGCTTTAGCGACCACTTGTGAACCCCGTACCGAAGGATTTTTCAGTCTGCCGGCCGCTCGCTCTCTATTTGTCTTCCTCTCTTATTTTCGCCCACTTTCACTCGACATTATTTCTCAACTGAAGAATTTTTGAGTTTGTTACATGTTACGCTATTCTTACAAAAAAAAAAAAAAAAAAAAAAAAAAAATTCAAAGGCTCCGATTGTCAGACTGAAGGGGAAAAGAGCCGCTGAGGTGACCGTTTCGCCCTCCTCGATAGTGTTACTGCCACGAAATCTGTTGGAAGAGGGTGAAAATGAAAGGTGTACTTCTCCCCCACACGATGGTAACCGTATCGAAAATATTAGTACAGAAATACGGCCGCATATCGCATCAGAAGGTCGAAAAACTACAAAACGCCAAATGGCGTCCGTTGGGACTGAAGAAACACAAGAGGCAGACGCCTAAAGCTGTCTGTAGGGCCCACAGCACGTTACTCTTCAAACGCCTTTAGGCGATTCGGGGAGAAAGGGTTAAAGAAGGTCGCACGGACACTCACGACGAAGAAAGGAATGAAAGGCCGTTTCTCATTTCGTTTCGGGACCGAAAAGGGTTGTTGTTGGTGAATTTTATGGCCAGAGGGGACAACCATCAATGCTAACGCATATTTCAAAACCCTTAAAAAATTGAAGAACAGCATAAAAACAGGAGGAGGGAGATGCTAACTTGTGGTGTGTCTCTCCTTGACGACAACGCCTGACCCCACACCACTCGTGTGACCCAAGCCCTGCTTGCATCCTTTGGATGGTATATTGTGACCCACCCACCATATTCTCCAGACTTTGCGCCCTAAGATTTTCATTTTCGACTAAATTGAAAGAGTTCTTGGGTGGAAAACGTTTTTCTAACGACAAGGAGGTGATGGAGACTGTCACGAATTGGATTGAAAAGGTGGAGCGAAGCGTATACGACGAGGGTATACAAAAGCTGGTGCCGAGGCTGAAAAAATGTATTGATCGGGATGGCGATTATGTCGAAAAATAAACATATATTTTGGAACATAACCTGTAAATTTGGTTATAATATATGGACTTTTCGATTTTTGGCAGCAGTTTTAGCCTTATTTTCTTGATATCCCTCTTACAAAAACAGTCAACTGAACAACGAAATCCAAATGAAAAATGATAGTTTGAGCAAGGATCAAACATTTGCCCCGTACATATTTTTTGCATATCAAGGGAGAGCAGAAATAAATGAAATTACATTTTGATTACTCAACTCATCGAAAGAAACTGGTCATTTTTGTCACAGAAACAAGGCAGTCATAGCCAACCCTCATCAAAATTCGGAGGTATCAATCCTCAGAAGAAATTATTTTCCCAGGGAAACTACACCGTTTTTCTAGCGCACTATGTCGAATCAGCTTTATGAAAGGCCCCTAACAATTTCTGGAGGGGCCTAATATTGCAGTTTCTTTCTCCTACGTACAAACAGCGCAAATCTAATGACTCACTTTGAGATTAAAGGCAGCTTCTTCAAATGGTCGCTGCATGGCACCGCGAGAAAAGGGACCCAAGTCGCCTCCTCTTTCAGCTGAACTGCAATCCGAATATTTTTGAGCCAGTTCGGCAAACGAGGCCTTCCCAGATGTTATCTGCTCTCGGTAATCTGCAAAAAAAAAAAAATGCTCAAGGTATTACTTCGAAGGAAGGTTCTGTTCTTTACATAACTGTTATAAACGTTGACCAAAAAACGTTCACGTTTACTTGAAAAACGCAACTCACGGTGAAAATACCTAAGTACTTAGATTCAAAGGTAAAAACGCTGCAATTGATTGTAGCGGTTTATTATTCCTTCACTTCTATAATGTTTTTAAAATATTATCCATTTGTGATGGTAATTATTTCGAACAATATTTGTGAATGTTCCCACGGAAAAACAGATTGGTAAATATGGGGGAAAATTTGCAACCATTTTTTGGGGTTTTGAGGGTGAGAAAATTCATATTTTCCAGCGTTTTTCAGAAAAAGGTGTAATTGGAGAGTACAATGTTTTATTATTGTTTGATAAACCAAAACATAATGGCAAAGTTGAAGAGCTAAATGAAGAGTGAAAGGTAGACAAGTCTTCACAAAACAGAAAACTCTTCGTGTCATCGATGGTGTAAAAAAAACAAACCAATTGCTTTTCGCTACTCATGTTTTTATTAGTTGAAAAATGAAAAAAGGAATTTTAAAAACCCCTCTAGTTCTGGATTTCTGAATACCAGACTGTACGAACCTTTAATAAGACCCATGGCTTGATCTTTAGATCGTGTGATACGAGATTCTCGCCACGAACTCGGCCGACGCGAATGTTCATGTTTGACGAGCAAGTGGCTGCACTGAACTCTTTCAGGGCCGCCACCTCCGCTCCCAACGTCAGCTGGCTTGTCAGGCTTCTCCCATTGGCTGTATTTTGTGTTGACGTTCAGGTAATAATGCTCACCTGGAAAAACGAACATTTACATTACTCGAGTGTTTTGAATTTACGGACGATTCTGGAAAGCGATGAACTGACTGTGATCGTTTACCTATGAAAGTTTCTCATTAGACAAATCCGATCGCAGTTCGTTCTTTCCGTTTCCACTTTTTCGTCTTCAAGTGACCTTACTTTTTTTCATGAAATCATGGAAGTTAGTTGTTCCTGTATTTATTTTTTTAATTGATCAAACATTTCAAAACTTCAAATTCTAAAATGTTTCCACCGCTCATTTCCAATCTATTGGCAACCATGTTGGTTATCATCTAGTGAATTGTTCGTCGTAGAAAATAAATAAAACCAAGGTTGTCCGACAATAGTTTGTAATACAGCTTATTGTAGGGAAGAAAGCGATCAGGAATCGACTGTTTAAAATGGGAAAACAAAATCCAAAGCTAAATTTTGCCTTTCTAATGATCTGTTGGATTACGACAAGCAATGCGACGATTAGCCGGGAGGATGCAAAAGCGAGTGTTTTGCGTTCGTTCGAAATGGCGACAGATGATACTTCGACCACAGATATTCCCGACCTATCCGTAAGTCAATGCACAATTTATGAGCCGAAACTGTCGGATAGGGAACGTGGAACTGAATCTCGAGATGGAACGTTCCGGAACAAGTCCAACGTTCCCGATCCAGTTCCAGTTCCATTCTTGACCCAGGCAGTGTTGCCAGGTTCCGACCGGTGGTTAGGGGGAACCATCGCAAGAAAAAAGGGAAAAATGGGTGCTTTAAGAAGGGAGCTTTGGGGATTTTTAGCTCAAGTGAAACGTGATTCTAGCGACATCAAAATAGACTCTGCTCATCAATATTGCTGGTGAGGGGATACATTGTGCAAAGAAAAGACAATTCAATAATTAGCATAGCTTGGAAAAATTTCTGGGAGTTGCAAAATTTTTGTACATCGTTTGATATTTAGAGCGGAAATGGACGTTCACGGGCGCCGGACACCGTAAGAAGCAAAAACTCTAGATGGTCCGCTTGCGGTGTCTTCAAGGCCTGTGAACTCTTCGGGTTCGTTCTTCTGTTTTCGGCAACGGTCGGATGGGCAGCCGTATGAAGCAAAAATTGTCTAATATCCGCGGTAGACCGAATCTGAATCACAATGGTGTTTCACGGCATGCCTAGTTTAATAACGAGGTAAAGCAGGAAAGAAAACAGAAGGTGCAATCGCTGAAATATTGTTTCAGGAGAGTGCGATGCATCCGATCGAAAAAAAAATTCGGAACTGGTCGTGGGATTTCAGCCTAAGCGACAATCACCCGTGGACTGGATTCATTTTCACCACGGACTTGAAAGGGAAAATTAACAATGCCTGCGGAGCGACTATCTTAAACGCGAAAACATTATTCACCAGTTGCGGTTGCATGCGGTCTTATTTCAAAATCTACGGAACGGGGGTTTTTGGCGTCCACGACACTCCGAACACATTTGGGCTGGATAGTAAAACAACTCATTATCCAAGCTTGGATCTAAGCCCGCCCGTGAGTATTGGTAGGCGTCATAGAATAGAATAGAATATGTTTTTTATAGATCTGTACACTATTAGGCCTTAGGGTTGGGACATCGAAGCTTCAACATCGATGTTCGATGTTTAAAACATCGAAAGCCCACAACATACCGATTATCGACAAAAAAACATCGATGTTTTAAAAATCAATGTTTTATTCACACCAACAAAAATCGATAAAAAATAATACCGATCTTTTCATCTGTTAGTAAATTACAGGCTTTGCTGTTTAAGTTTAGGTATCAACTCAAAAGGTGAAACTGAAACCAGTGTTGCCAAAGCATTACACCCAGCACCCACTGAGAAAATAAATAAAAATTCCCACTACTCTCTTACGGATTGTTTTAATAACCCATCGAATGTTTTATACACAAGTAAAAACAAAAATCTCGGTCTCACAACGGCCCAATTGAACCACATTAGTAGCTCAATTTTATGGGTATTTTTGCGGGGAAGAAAAAAATATCATATTTTCGAAATTTTTTCGGACAAAGGTCTGTTTGGTATCCATTTCTAGTTATCCCTCATCTGTTGTTTGGTGGGAACATTTACAATGTTCGATATGGATATTCTTCCTTCACCATTATTGAAGCAAAAGAATAATAAACCACGGTTTTAACCTACTACGCGAACGATGCTTCTGCTTACAGCCTAATTTAAAATGGAACGTGTGGCACTCGTTATACAAAACTACCTGGGACCCGAAAATGTTCATCAACAAGGAAAAACCTTGGCCATGGCGCATCACGGCTGGCAAAGACTTCAAATATCTCAAAAGAAACATCAGGTAACATGCCAACTTCTGGTGTGTGGTGTTACAGAGATTTTGAATTATGGCGGGCTTATATGTGGAACAGAGCGCTCTAGTAGTGGCAGGTATCATTAAAACACGAATGTGCCGCCAACTTACAACACTGCAGACCGCTGATATTTTGATCAGTTTTTAACGTTGAAGAATATCTGTTCTTTCTTCCATGCCTAAGGCAACTAACTACCACTTAGCTATCCTTCAGGCTGTCAACTCTATTTATCAAACGATTTTCAGATGTTGGCAAGCTTTGCTTCAGAGTTGCCCACCGGTAGGAACGTGCAACATGACTGATCGCCACGAGCCCTGGGAAGTGGAAAAGTGCGAAATCAGGTAAGTCTAACGAATTACTTCTCTAACCTTAACCCTTTCTCCTTTCGGGTTCTTCCCAAGTAGCGCAGAACCGTTGGTCAGCTGTTGGGAAATGGTGAGTGCAACAGTCGGCAAAGACGGTTGTGGGGAACACCCATCTTCTTGAGAAATGGCAAAGGTTGATTCAAATTCGCTACCGCTATCTTCTCGACAGGTACGGTTTGTACGCACAGCGCCAACTCCCTGCTAGGATGGCCCATCAGCACCTAATACGCACCTCGTACGTCTAAACCATGGCAAGGTATTCGTTCAATTGAGTCATTGATACTCTCGATTTCATTCCATTTAGTACAGTGGCCGTGATGGGAATCACTCCGCGGATCAGATTCATGCCGCAAATTCCCTGGCCGCCGCTACCTACACTGTACCAAGAGACCGGCAGCACTTTTGAGACAGTTTTGAACAGCAAATTTTGGAAAACGCCCGAAGATGAATTGCCGTTTATGCAATACAGCTTCTCACTGTCCGCTTATTTCCTGCGCCTCGTGAACGACTCAAATTTCATCACGAACGAGGTCGCCGAGAGGTGGTACCTGCCGCATTCAATGATCAGCATTGATTTCTCATTGGTAAGCGGACGAGGGGCTCTGCTCCGTCTCAACTATTGGTCAAACTCAGCAAAATCACTCGGAGGTTAAGTACGACAAAATGGTTTCCAATATTTCCTTATCGACGGTGAAAAATTGAGACCTCGTCTCTCCATTTTGCCTACTTAACAGGGGAGCAAAAAAACTGCATTATTTCTAAATAATATTTCTGAATTGCGGGATACGAGGTATCAACAATTGCAATTTTGTGCCGAAATAATTCGAAAATCGACCGAATGAGCGCTAAAATCGGTAAAAACCAAGGAACTGCTGTTGCTGAGGAAATGTCATTTTAGTCAAAAATGAAGATACGAGGTCTCAATTCTTCACCGTCGTTATGTTTGTTGGTTTAGTGCGATCAAGCGACTTGCATCAAGAAATATTGGGCAATGTACGAATCCGACGTGCAGAAATTCGAAGAATCCAATATAACTTGCATGTGCGCGCAGGATCCGTCTTTACTCAAGAGGAAAACCAAGAAAAACAATAACCCAGCCGAAGTATTGAGGTGAATATTTAGGGGAATTTCAAATAAACTGAATGAGGGCGGTAGAATAAGTCAAATCAACGCCTCTGAGTACTAAGCACTCAAATTGGTATTATGTTGACAATCTGGTTGAAGGTTAGGTTAGGTTCCATGATCCTCTCCTCGCCAACACTTTCTCCTTCAGATGTCAGGGCTATCGTTTTCTGAAGGGCAGAGAGGATGATCAAGTCTACAAAATACTGCCATTCATAACACAATTAACGAAAAAAATAACGCTGCTTGCAGCACATCGAATTTCATTTGTAGAAACGAGACACTGGAGATCTCAAAGTTCCGAGGAGGAGAAAATGCATACACTTCAACACTTTTCAGACAAAAGTGTATTTGGAATCAATTTCTATAGATTATTGGACGTTGAATAAAATGAGACCATCGTGGGGTCGATAGATTTAATAGTTCTCTAGTTATCGCTGCTTTCGTTTAGAATTTTCGAGATTTTCAGAAATTTGGCTCGAGGGATGAGAATTTTTGGAGCAATAAAACTCGTTCTGTACTCGTTTGATTGCTCGTCAAACATTCTTCAGATGTACATTTTAGCTTTTAATTTGAAAAAATAAAGATGATTACCATAGTTGCTACGCAATTTTTCCTTATTCTCTAACCCGCCTGGGGTTTTTTTTTTTTTTTTTTTTTTTTTTACATTGACGTAGTATCCCTATTTATTATTATTATTCGAGGGGTTATTAGAACAATCGGTAAGAAAATTGTGGGCAGTTTTTATTTATTTTCCCAGTGGGTGCCTAGGAGGCTTTGGCAACACTGGGTCACTGGTTTCAGTTTCGCCTTTGTTGAAATGTTGAAGCTTTTATGTCCAACTCTAAATGAAGCAAAGGAATAATTAACCACTGTACAATTATTAGCAGCGTTTTTATTGGATATTCAGATTCTACAAGGCTGGGAACGCAGATTTTTTTTCTAAGGCGATTACAATGTTTTATTATTGAACAATAAAAAAAATCGGCAGATTTCGCATTAAACGTTCCAATTTTTCACTGGCAGATTGTGCGGAGGAGAAGCTGGTTTCCCTGTTTTCACAGCTCGCGGATTCCACGGCATGACAGTGTCGATAATCGACTGTCACATACAACCTAGGCAACCTTTGACAGTACCCTCGCTCCCTTTTCATCCTGCTCTGACCAAATACATCGAAGCTGTCGTGCCCGAGCTGGTGCAAACGAAGAGTTTCGAAAACCAACATTACGACGTGTTCGTGCCCGGATTTGAAATTTCAAGGAACCCAAAAGGTCAACCGGATGAAGAATTGGACTTCTACTTGAAGAAGCTAAAGAGAAGATCACGAGGAAGCCACCCTCAGCAGCACTTGATGCTCACCATCGCAATCTACATAATGATGAGCCGTTTCTTCCTGATTATGTAAGCTAGATCCTGAAGAATTGCGAAAGTACTGCGACCAAGTGGACAGAAATGGGGATATTAAAAATGTTCAACTGCAACAATGTTCATATTTTTTCCCAGTTTAGGTTGTGCATTGAAGTATTGTATAGTATTGTTCGACAAGTAGACCATGGAAAGGTGGCTTATTTGGACACTATTTTCATAGTACTACCATGGAATAAGAAAGAGAAAGTCCAAATTACCGTTTTAGAATAAATTCAGAATAATTTTCCTCTCACTAGCGCCACCTGTGGAGTTAGTTTGAACTACTATAAATAGTTCCATCACAATCCGCTAGATGCCACTCTCCCAGATCCCTTTTTTCTAGCTCAGCCCTCTACTTTCCCGATTCATTCATTTTTTTATGCCTTAATATTTATCTGTATTTAAGTTTTTCCAATTATTACTAATAGGTACTTCATATCCTCAATGGCATTTTTTTTTTTTTTTTAATTACCGCTATCGTGAAAATGACTGTCCTAAATAATTTTAAGGCTTGTTTGTCAAGCCTAGATTAACCCCAGATAAACGCTAAATATTATTTATCTAGGTTTTATTTATGATTGAAAAAACTCCCTAAAAAAAGACAAAATAACTCTTTTCCCTAAATCCTCCCCCATTTCGTGTTTGCTCTCTTTTCCTTTTTTTTTTTAAATGTGAAAAAATGTGGAAAAATGAAAATTTGGAAAATAAGCGATTTTTTTTATAGTTGACATGCTGACAAGTTGAGCAATGATTTTTATATTTATGAATGCCCGAACTTCTCAAGTTTTCACACGTGTAACCTGCCTGTAGATTCACAACGATGGTGTCTACGTGTTTTACCATGTAGGCATAATTGAAACTGCAAGAATAACTTTTTTCTTCTGAAATTTAATTTTTCAGGTTTTATGGCGATTCTGATTTTGTTTCAATTTTTATACCTTACGTATTTCAATTTATTTCTTCGTAATTGATTATACCGTGCGCTTCCCTCTCTTTAAAACAATATTTGTTTAATCTGCAAGTTTTTAGCATGCATTTCAAATAAGACGAAATCGCTCAACTCGCATTTGCCCAACTGATAATTTTATAACAATGGCTTTGTATATTTCTCCAATTTTTTTTTTTTTTTTTTTTTTTTTTTTTTTTTTTGTAAAGACCAATTTTCTGATTGAGGTTTCGCCTAAATCTCTGCTTGAGCCCGGCAACACTGACAATATAAGCTCGATAGAAATCATTTAAATTAAAAAATTAATGAATGGAATTCGTCACTATTTCTTCGTCTCCTATTTTTGCAAATTAAGATTCCCTAAGCAGCAATGTATCCCAGGGATGTTGATGGTAGTCCGGACAAAAGAAGCTAAAAATTATTCCCAAGCAGAACAATTATCTCACAACGTGCGATGGAAATGTTGAAACTCGTAAGCCTAGTAATAATCTGGCTTTGTACGTTGGATTTTCATCTGGTCTCATCTATCAGAGGCGAACTGTATTCGCGATTTCCGGAGAAACAAGAGGCAGTCGAATCTGTGAGACGCACGACTCCAATGCCATATTATGGAACTAACCCGACGACTGATCCGAATCCAGACGTGAGTGAAAATCTGTTAGCGCTATTGTGTGGTAATAAATAAGCATACACTTCCATAAAGGGTGATCACAGATACTTGAGTTACCCTGAAGATGCTCAAGATATGCGAAAAGAGCCAAATAAAAAGAATATTGAGGAAATAAGGCTGCAAGTTATTGTTCATTGTTCCTTTGCTACTCATCGTTTCCTCCAACAAACATATCGGGCCGATATCTTTGCAGATTTCTTTTCAACCGACTTCAAAGGTTTCAAAGGTTTATTATTCAATAATATTGGTTTACAATACGAAACTATAACAGCTACATTCTTGAAATTTCCACCAAAAATCAATCTTGGTCTCACAACGGCCCAATTGTTGAACCACTTTTCTAGCTCGATTTAAAGGGTATTTTTGGAGGGTTTTGAGGGGGAGAAAATTCCAATTTTCGACTGTTTTCTGGACAAAGGTGTGTTTGGTATGAATGTCTACAGATTTTTGGGCACTGAATCGAACGAGACCACCGTAGCTATCGCCGCTTTTGCGATGAACTTGGAGATATTCAGAAATTTGGCATGAGTGTAACTCAAGAGTTCTTTTTGAGCTATAAAAATCGTCCTATACTCGTTGGAATCACATCAATCAGTCAAACTCTCTTCAGATGTATCGTTAGGCGAAAAATTTCGCTTTCAATTTGAAAGTTAAGAAAATGATTAAAATTACAACGGTTGGTACGGAATTTTCCCTTCTAGTTACCAATCTGTTGTTTAGTGGGAATAATTACTATCACACATCATTATTGAAGCAAAGTAATAATAAACCACTGTATAATTATTTACAGCGTTTTTATTCGATATTCGTATTCTACATGCCTTAAAACGTAAAACATTACATTTTCAGGGGAGGTGAGAATTATTTTTTTAGCTAGCGATTACAATGTTTTATTATTGAATAATAAACCAACCACCATAAATCAAACCATAAACCAACCACCAACCCATAAAACACCACCACCATAAACCAAACCAACCATAAACCAATAACCACCACCATAAACCAACTACCACCGCCAACCAAACCATAAACATAACCATAAACCAACCAACCATAAACCAAAACAACCACCACCATACCATAAACCGACCATGAACCATAAACTAATTTAATTACCAACCATAACCAACCATGAACCATAAACTAATTTAATTACCTACTGAATAAATTAATTTGCCGCCTTTTTTGGTTTATTATTGAAAAATAATAAAAATTAACGTACTGGGTTGGTGAGGGGGAGAAGAACCAGGCGACTTGTTCTCCGATTTTTTATTTACTGGCCGAGTACTTTCGCCCCTTCGGGCATCCTCAGGGCGATGTGGAACCATAGGTTACCACAGCCGGAGAACTAACTAAAAAATCGGAGAACAAGTCGCCTGGTTCTTCTCCCCCTCACCAACCCAGTACGATGAGAGATGCGACGACTCAACCAAGAATAAAAATTAATCAACCAACTGGAAGACTACAAGCTTAACTGTTGCAAAGATTAATCCGGTAAATTCTTCGGATGCGCCTATTATATTATTTGTACACAAGTACAGACATTCGGCTCTTGAACGATTTACAGGCAGCGGCAACGAGAAATATCAGACAACTTTCCAGGAGGTACTCCTGGGAGTTTGGTGATCCCAGCTTGAGCCCGTGGACAGGATTCTTGTTCACTCTCACGATTGGGTCCTGCGATCTCGGAAACTATTGCGGCGCTATCATTGCCAAACCGCATATCCTATTGACGAGCTGTGCTTGCCTCCGATCGTTTTTCGTAACTGAAGGATTCAACGGAAGGGGAGCTAATTTCGGGCTCAACACTAAAAAGCCGTGGGCTGAGGGCATGGATTTGCAGGTGAGCAATAGCAGAAGACTATTAGTCACTAATTAGGAGAAAATAGTATGAAATGAAGAGACAAGAGAGTTGCATTTTTTTATGATGTTAGGGCACGTGTGAGGAGTGTTAGTGTTGCCAAGTCTCACCTTTTTGGAGGAAAACTCCCTCAAAACGAAGGCAAAATAACTCTATCCTCTAAATCCTCCCTATTTTCGTGATTGCTTTCCTTTTCCTTTTTTTTAATGTGAAATGTAGAAAAAATGAAAATTTGGAAAATAAGATTTTATAGTTGAGCAATGATTTTTATATTTATGCTATATGAGGGCCAACTTCTCTTGATAGTCAAGTTTTCATACAAACATGTAACCTGCTTTGCCTATAGATACACAAAGATGGCGTCTACGTGTTTTACCATGTAAGCATAATTGAAACTGCAAGAATAATTTTTTTTTTCTTCTGAAATTCAATTTTTCAGGTTTTATGGTGATTCAGATTTTATTCAAATTTTTATACCTTATGTACAAGGGATATCCAGAAAGTCAGGTTACAAGCCCCCAGAAGGGCACAGGGAATTTTTTTTCGTTATAAGTGGCATACTTGCTTGTAGAGGGGTTCGTAACGGTCAAAATAAGCCAACCACGTGTCAGTCAGTTGAGAAATGGCGTCGCAGGAGCAGTTTCCGTCCACCTCTGAAGGTGCTGTTCCTTCCACCTGACGAATTGAGAGTCGGTCAGTCATCAAGTTCCTGGCTATGCGTCACGAATCTGCCCTTGCGCCCTCAGATTTTCATCTTTTCACCAAATTGAAAGAGTTCTTGGGTGGAAAACCTTTTTCTAACGACGAGGAGGTGATGGAGACTGTCAAGAATTGGCTTTCAAAGGTGGAGCGAAGCGTATGCGACGAGGGAATACAAAAGCTGGTGCCGAGGCTGAAAAAATGTATTGATCGGGATGGCGGTTATGTCGAAAAATAAACATATACAGGGTGCGGCAAAAAGGACGGACGCTTTTGAAATGGCCTCCCCTACTACGCCGACATATGAGAGTAGGGTGCTTCTCGATTCGTGAGGTCCTAGTATTTTTTTTAGTTGAAACCATGGAGCCGTGGACTGTTGAGCACCGCGTTTCCACTTATCACAGTTTTGTCAGAATTAACTTACTACTGAAAATCCTCCTTCGACAAAGAAGCATCGATGTTTTATTCACACCAACAAAAAATTGATTGATAATACCGATCTTTTCATCTGTTCATGCGGTGGAAATTGTTCCACTAAATACTCTTTTGATTAGCGTTACTTCAACAATGTTTTCCATTTACCAGGACCTACCGATCTACGTGTTCCACTCGTTTTACAAATCGCTTTGGACGGATGAAATGTTGAACGACAAATGGCCATGGAAATTGATCAGGGGGGAAAACTCGAAATATATGCGGCTCAACTATCATTGCTGGCAGTCGTTTCTGAACGACAACAACTGTCAACCGTCAGGAACTGGTCAGCAAGCGTGGGAAGACAAGAACTGCGGAATATCTACAGTCGCCGTTTTCGGTATCGGTCCGCCGATATCGTTCATACCCGAATTACCGTGGCCACCTGTTCCCACTTTTTATGAGAACCTGGGCGGTGAACTATTAAAAACTCGAAACGGCGAATTTTGGCGCATACCCTGGGGCGTACCTTTATTCGACGAAGTGGGCTTCTCAGTAACAACGTACTTTATGCGGCTGGCGAACAACACGAATTACTTGAGGGGCGATATTGGAAAAATAATCTATCTCCCTGAAACGCTGATCACGATGAAACTCTACATAGTGAGTCATATTCTCCATAGCACGCCTTTATGGACTGATCGAGTATCGACTGATAATTTGCAGCATTAGATATGCGTATTCCTGAGATTGCTTTCAGGAGACATTTAAAACAGAGATGTGAACGCTAACTGAAATACGAGTTGTCTCTCCCTTATACGGGATCCTCTTAATTTCACTTATGGTCACATAAGCGTGAAAATTGCAAAGTAGATGCTTCAAGGCGATGAAACCGCTGAGTGGCACATGCAAAATTTTATACAGAAGTGGCTTGAACTAGAAATACAAGACGATTCTGGCCAAGGGAGATACAAGTAATATTTCAGTTAATCTTCACAATACCAGAAGTTACCTGAAGAGGCCCTCTTCAGAAGAAAGATTGCGAAATACATCATAAAAAATAAACCACGTCGCATAATTGTCACAACAACATCGCAATATTACAAAAAGTCAAAAATTGACTGATTATCAGAACGAAAACGACATAGCTTCTAAATCCGCCCAGCAACAACCTGTTTGGGCTTTACAAGTTCAATTGTTCCAATTCAATGTTCTAGACAAACCAAAGCGATTGTCTGGGCGAAGACTGGCTCAAATATTACCAAGATAATTCATACGATATTGCACCGAGGTCTTTCAAATCTGATGTCACTTGCATGATGGCCAGAGATCCCATAATGCTCAAGGCGTATGCGACCAAACTTCCGCGCGAAGTTATGGGAAAGCCGACGGTCAATTATAACATTCGATTTATAGACTCCGTTGAAAATATGATCAGGTATTGACAGCCAATTCATACAAATATTAGCAGAATAGAACAAGAATTGTTAACGTAATTTCGCAAAGAAGAACCTGGGTTAATTTTTGTGCATTCCAGTTGTACGAGTATTGATAGCTCGATTTACAGATCAATACACCGCTGGCACAGATCATTTTATGATTGTCCTTTTTAACTAAGCTGAGTAATTACGAATCTTGTTAGAACGATAATCTCAGGTTTATTCTTTCACCATAAACTCACAATGACATCTGAACAATTTTCACTCCAAAATCCCCAACATCTGTTCTGCAGTCCAACTCCCTAGCGTGCCTATGGTAACGCATCTAGCTTGTTACTGGAGAGTCAATCCACTATATTTCCCCTCCCCTAAATAGTGATGCCCTTCCGTCGTCAGGAGATCAGGGAAAAAGGCAACTTGTATTCGATGATCGAATCTCGATGAAATTTTCCTCATAGCTGAAGTCTCCAATCAGATTTTTGATTACTAATGGAGTTTCCCACCATGGTAGGCCTTTCGCTGTAGTTTTCTGTAGCTAGAAGAAGAAAAATTGTTCTGCATGAACTTGCTACTTGCCAAAACGCTCCTCGTTGCAAGAAATCCAACCTATTCTATTGCCAAGCTGGAATGTCACTAAAAAGCAATATCAGAGGCCATTTTTGTTTACATTTCAACTTCAAAAATTACATTTTTCCCAGATTTCTCATCATTTTTGCAGATTTTTCGATGCAATTGCGAAATTGCGTAGAATCTACCGACGGCTTTTTGCAAGTTATTCACTCAGCGAGCAGCGTCTGGAACGCAGCCGGTGTTGCGACCTCACTAGCGCTTGTGGCGACCGTGGTACTGAGCTAAAGCTACCGAACCCCAGAGACAGTCTCTACTCGCCTTGTACTAGACCTTTCTATGTTTTCGTATTTAATGGGCAACTACTCATGTAGATTTCCTTTTCTTTTTTATTCGATGTTAATTGAAATTCGACCATTACTTGAAAAGTGATTTAGTAGGCCATATTAGAACTTAAACTATGAAACACATCAAAGAAATGTATTCTTGTGGATTTCCTACCAGTACTTGTAGAGAATAAGTACATTACAATCACTCAAGTTCAGTCCAATACGACGCACGCATGAGATCAAGTAAATTATCCAATGTCGTTCATCTATAAATCTCGAAAAGTAAAAAGATCCCTAAATCAGTCCAATTCTATGTAAGCTTCAGTAAAACATAGTTCAATAGTGTGTTATTGAACTATCTGGGGTTCATGGAAAGATGGAAACTAATAAACTCGATTTTCCCAAGTTGCGGCAGGTACGCAAAAATTTCATTCCTGTGTTCAGGATTGTATACGCATTATTTCGTGAAGGAGCCATGCCTTTGCCATCAAAGCTATGCAGCAGATTAGTTTATAGTACAACATTAAATTGTTTTACTTGTCTCTCATAACGATAGCCCTGTCGGTTTGCTTGGTGCCTCGGCCGCTAGGAGCGCTGGTGAGGTCGCAACACCAGACGCTCCTCTCATGGCCCCACTAACCAGTCGGTGACAAGCTCTCAACATCTGTCCGTAGATAGCGCTGCGACTTGACAATATAACCCTCGCCATAGACTCTCCTCGGAACAATGAGTTTACATTCGTTCGTTTTCAAAGTATCTTCCCGACTAGCTTGACGGACAAGAATATTTGGTCTCAATCGAGAAGTTGCATCGCGACAAATACCAACAACAAACATCAGTTTCCATAATATGTTCAGCGCTCCTCTACATAGGGTTAAATAATTAAATGTCCTTTTGTACTTCAGATTGTGCGGAAGCGAAGCGGGGTTTCCAGTTTGGTCGTCAAGAGGTCTGCACGGTATGACTGTGAAAATGATCAATTGCGAGAAACAATCTGACCCGCAAAAAGTGGCATCGATTCCGTTTACGAAAAATACGATAGCTTACATAGAAGCCATCGAACCGTCCTTTGTCGGCCAAGAGCCATTCGACCATTTCCAGTACGATGTGGCCGATTTCAAATTCGAAATCATCACAACAGACTACGACGACGCGGTACTTGATTCTTATTTGAACAAAGTGAAACCGAAATCTGGATCGCCAACAGGAACAGCGCACTTTCGTTGTATTTTTATTTGCCTAATTATTTTCCAGATTTGAAAATAAAATTTTTTTATACCCTCACAAGGCTGGTTTAGACAATGGCAATCGAGGGGGGAACTGTTGGAGGACAAGATGAAATTATTGGGAGTGTGAATACTGTCATAGAGGAGCTCTCGAGAATTCGGGAAACCCTGCTTATTATGATATTTCGATTTAATCTTGAGCCGGTCTTTGCACGGCCCTCTGACCTCTGCGCGGGATAATTAATTATGGAGCAACGGTTATCCCATCAGGAGCACTAGAAACAACGAAAACGGGGGTCATGTGGAAATCGACTAAAGAATGAATAACGGGAGCATTTTTTTGCAGATTTAGCTTTCACTTTTAAAATTGCCCCGCGTTCGGATAATGTGCACTTGACCGTGCTCTTCGTTAATAGATTCGATCACTTAACATTAAGTAAACATTTATAATAAGGATGGAGTAGAAATTATAGTTACTAACCGGTCGTTCGGCTTAAACGCTTTTCCCATCCTGGAGGAAGATCTTCGTCACTCATACTGCACAGATAATTCACTAATCTAAAAGAAATTGAACGGTAAACACACCACAAAGTAGAAAGACAAAAACACCTTTATCGCTTTCCCGGTAAGCGCTGGGGTTGGGACATTGACATCGATGTTAGAAAAATATCGATGTATCGGACTTAAAACATCGATGTCTAGGCTTCGATTATTTTTTTTACATCGACGTAGTAATCTGGGTTTTTTTTCAATAGATGCTCCGTTTTTTCTTGTGTATAAAACATTCGAGAATTATTAAGATAATCCGTAGGAAGGTAGTGGGAATTTTTATTTAATTTCTCAGTGGGTGCTGGGTGTAATGCTTTGGCAACACTGTTTTCAGTTTCACCTAAACCTGATACCCAAACTTAAACGGCAAAGCCTGTAATTTACAAACAAATGAAAATATCGGTATTATTTTTGATCGATTTTTGTTGGTGTGAATAAAACATAGATGTTTCAGTCAATATATCGGTACTATCGATATTGTGGGCTTTCGATACATCGATTTCAACATCGAACATCGATGTTGAAGCTTCGATGTTTTGGTGAGGTGAATAAGCAGATACAGTACAGAAGCAAAAGAATCCGTCGAATGTGTTTGCGTAGAACAATTTGCATTGGTATGGTGATAAATCCCGCTTTGGGTAGTCAGATACAGAATACAGAACTCAGCAACGCAATCGCATTTGGATGATGGGATATCGAAATAAACATCGATACTGGTATCGATAATTATATTGGTGACGTACTATCGATAACTAGATCAGATCAGCGCAAATTATCGATAGTCGATAGTATAGAAGGATCGATATTGAAAATTGAAGTGGGTGAGGGGTTTCTCCGAATAATTTTCGGGTAATCGAAATAGTAATGCAAGGTTTAAAAGTATTTTTCATAATATATTTGGTGTTTAATGTTCGATTTTCATTACTGCTCAATGTTCGTTTCAGTTTTGTTCCAAAGTTCTTTTTAGAAAAACCATTTAAAATAGCAGTCAGTATATTCTTTGTTTGATTTTGCAAAAAAATACTTGCAATTTATATATTAATTTGATTTGTTTAAAAATAAAACTGCTTCGTTAAAACTTTGTCAAAAAACTGATATGAGCCTTCACTCTCTCGCCATCATAGATCTTGAATTTTAGTTATCTTCTTTTTTTCCAACGAGTAAATTAATCCTAACAATGATTTGATTTAGAAAAATCCTGTTATTGTTTAAACGATACTATCGGAAGAAACTATCGATATAAGAATTTTATAATCGATATTAAAATATCAATATCGGAACCAAAATACGATTATGTCAATATTCTAGCTCTAATTCTCACAGTTTTTCGTCATAAATTTTGTTTTGATTGTTTTTTATTCAAATCAATGAAAGGTCGATATCTTCCTATGAGTTATTATTAGTTGGTCGTAATTATAAAGATTTTCCAATATTCCAATAGGAGAGAATTGTTTCTTTTCAATTAGAACGTGTTAACTGAACATTATATTATTATACCAGAAAGTGTCAAAAACAATATAAAATTACCTTCAGTGGGAGAGATCCTACGGTATAAATGAAAATAATATTTATAGAATCACTTGGTTGGAATTTTCAAAATTGGATCGTCCGACATTTCAATATTTTTCTAGCAAATTCGATTTCTGAGATTAATTAGTCTCAGCGTTTTTCTTTTTTTCTTTGAGATATTCTCCAATTTTCACGTTCATCGAAAGATAAAAGTTAATTACGTCTACCATGCGATGAAGTTCCGACACATAATTTCTTATCGTGCTCCAGATTTCTATAGTAGAGTACAGCTTTCCAGTTTGTCTTTGGCATAGTTTCTCGCTCTTGGCGGCCGTGAACTACTAAAAGTGTTTTGAAAGGTTGCTACTTGCGTTAGGGTTTGTTGCGAGTGAATAATTCGACTTTGTAATTTCCAAATTTCTATAACCCTAGTTACATCTCGTGCTCTGAGGCAGTTGCAAGTTTTTCTCACTCAACGTCCCCTTTCTACTGTCGCCGTTCATCGATTCGTCGCTATTCTCGTTTCGGTAAGTCAGTCCAGTGTTTAAATATCTTCAATATTGTTTCCATCGTTGTCCAGATTGATGTTCGAATCTATCTGTAGTCTTAGCGAACGGTCCATTTTGCATGCGCTTTCTCGGGTTTCCGCGTGATAACGAATCGAGTTGCAGTCGGATTATTATTTACTGACCGCGAAGAGATGAAGTCGGAGAGGTTGGAAATCAATCATTTCCATTCGTAGGAGAGAGGAAACGGTGATCGCTAGTTTCTTAGCCTAGCGTAGAAAATCTGAAAATAATAATGAGTTTTACTCCGTGATGTACTGAAAGAACGGGTTCTTCGGTCAGTTTGATCTCGAAGTATCCTTTTTGATATCTGTAGTGTCTGCTAGAACGAGCGAATTTTCGCATTTTCTCCTCGGAGTCGCTCGAGTTGAATAAATGCAAATATATTATACATTTTCGCCTTGAAATTCGCCAAGAACGCGGTGGACCCAAGACGCAAAAATATTCATAAGTCATTTATTCTCTTTGCAGTAGTTAGGAATTTTCGAATTATTAGAAAAAAAAACCGTGATTGGGCTAGCAGCCTTTTAAAGAAATCCGGATTTCGGTTGACTATTCTATAATAAACTATTGCAATAGCCCAAGAAAAAAAAGAGTCCCCCCCCCCCCTCGAAATCAAGGCTCGTTTTACTTTGCAAGGTTTGTCGATTCCGAATATCGCATTTAAAAAAATTCTGTTCGTCCGCCTGGAACACTTTTCTGCCAAAACTCTAAAAGCTTGGTCAGGTAATGGGGAAGATGCCTATTTTTCATTTTCGTTCCTAATGGCCTGAATTCTGTTATTTGGTGTCAGCTGAAGACGGAATGACCAATTTTTCATGAAAATTGTGAGTTTCCGCGGAGAAAATCGCTAATGAAAATCGATGATTTTGAACGAAAAATGAATAGTTACTACGTCATAACTAGTCCGTTGGACGTGAATATCGATACTAGCGCTTGTATCTTCAGAGAATAAACTAACATTGGAAGCAATGATTTGAGGTTGCTGTGAGATTACCAAAGCCCCCTCAGCAATTTATTTGCTTCACGAGGCATTTCGGGTGGTACTAACTCGACGATTAAAAAAACCTAACAAGTAGCAGTGAAGTTAGCGTCACTTACTTGATTTAGCATGACTCCAGTCTTGAAGACCGTCTTGTTGTTGTTGTCTGTCTTTCAGCCGACTGCAGAGCGCTCTAGGGAGTCACTTCAATCGGTAGGAGTTACATCTCTGGGTTTATTCAAACCGCTGATTTTCTGGGCGGCCTGAATTTGGGGAAACGGGGCAGAAACCCAATGGTTTTGGGGCAAACGGCAATTGGGTTTGGGTACAAAAAGTAATGGGTTTGGGGAAACGCACTTCAACCTTGAATAAAGCAATGGGTTTGGGGAAACAGGATAAAACCGTAGATTCCCGCACCTGCCCATGTGATACTCCTAAATAATGAAGGAAAAATAGTACCTTTAAGCCATGTAGAGTAGCCATGTAGTACCATGTTGAGGGGGGACGTATGTGAGACCCATAAATTTGCGGAGCCACATGCCTGTTTCGGTTTTTTTTTTTTACGTAACTCTTCCACAGTGTTTTATCTTGTTTTATTTGCCGCAACCAAGCTTGGTGGAGGTGGAACGTGCAACCGTAGATTTTGCAGTCCGGGAAGGTATCCCTTATCGCGTTGTGGGCTGCTATTTCAAAGTCGAGATGCATCACATCAAACTTCAAATTTTGCTCAATTACCGTCACCGGCTGGCTCACTTGCACTGACTGACCACTCAATTCAACGACGTTCAAGGTCATCGCAGTCCACAGAGACACCGATAAGAGATCGTGTTCCTTCGGGTCAAAGTGGAGAATGCAGTAAGGCGAACCGTGGCCCCAAAACCATTGCGAGTCTGTGCCGGGCCGATTGCAATCCTTTTCCCCAAAATCAGTGTTCTGACATTTCGTTATCCCCACTCCTCGACCGTTTTCCCAAACCCATTACGCCCGATTTTCCTCAGCGATTTTCATGAAAAATTGGTCATTCCCTCTTTGGCTGTCACCAAATAGCAGATTTCAGGCCATTAGGAACGAAAATAAAAAATAGGCGTCTTCCCCATTGCTCAATCCTTGAACCAAATCGCTACCTGCTGTCAAATACAGAAAAGTATTGATTGAGGAATTTAATTTCGTCTAAACCTGTGTATACTTGGTGCGGCTGAAAGTGCCACAGAGATTTGTATTATTTAGTTTATGTTTGTGTCTTGTGCTCGGGTTTCGAAAGAATATAATTTTGGCCTCTGGCAGTTGGTATAATCCATGCCATATGATGTTTTTGTATTGATGTATTTATGTCTAATCTAATCTATCTAAAATATCTGATCTATGTCTAATCTAATCTAATAAACTTCGATGTTATTCATTCATTCATTCATTCAGTGGAATATGAAACCAGTGAATTGGACAAACACTCAACGTTGGACAGGACCTTCGACATTTTATGCTTCTCTGTTTTCTATGAAGTAGTTGAGTACATATTTCGTAGAAGACAAAGAGGCATTAAATGTTGGAAATGCGGCGATCTGGAACATTATGCTGGAGAATGCTACGGGAATAAACGTTCGGAAAAATAGTTACTCCCTACTTCGCGGGCCGAAAGTTGGGGAAAAGAAGAATAGCTCAGAATCCTGAGTTGGTTGAAAATTAAGAAAAACTTCATTGTGTTCACCAATCGCACCAACCCTCCATAGTGGTGAGCGGCACCGTAGAAGACAACCCTTGCCAAATTATAATTGATACTGGCGCAACTGACTGTCCTCAATCCTAGGAACTTACGGCTGGATAGTAGACGAACAAGGCCTGACACTGAGAGGATTAGGGTAGTCTCTGGAAACACTAATCCTATTGAAGGTCGTATGACTGTATCCATAAAACTGTGCAGAGACCAAGTATGGAAACATGACTACGTTTATATCGCTCCTGCAACCTCTCACCAACGATCAACGACTGAGTGACAAGAACCCTGTGTTGGTTATGCTGTTTGTGCGTCGCTTCCAGTTCACCTCGCTCCAGATGATGTGGCAGCTTTCAAACGCATGGTATCAAAAAACCAAGATATGTTTGCGGCTAGTTCTTCGACCAAGATACGTTGGCTGAGCATTTAATTGAAGTAAACTCGGAGTCGCCCATCAAGCAGTAACCTCAGCGAGCCCTATATAACAAAAAACTATTGACAAAATGGTTAGAGATGTTAAATGATGGTATCATTGAAGAATCAAACAGCCTGTTGTGTTTTTTGAGGTAATTGATGGAAAATAGGCTTCGATCGAAATATTATATTGTATTGAAATTAGAGTTGAAAATTGACGGCGTGGACGAAGCCAGCTTGATTGACATTTGATCACTCCTTTGATACTCAATTGAGGAAGATGGTGGGAAACAACAGTCCAGTGTTGCCACCTGTTGATCGGAGCATAGAGGTTTAAGAGAAAACACCACACAGCCCATGGGAAGTTAAAGGAAGTTAAATACTGCGACAATCAAGGATTAGCACCCGCTACCAAGAATTGATAAAAACCTCCGAGCGCTGGATGGTAGCAACGGGTTCTCAGCACTCGACCTGCAGTCGGAATATTAGCAAATTGTTCTCGAAGCCAAGTCAATAGAAAAAACGGCATTTTGCACCAGAAATGGGTTATGGCAATTTACTGTGCTGCTGTTTGGACTCTGTAGTGCACCATCCACGTTTCAGCGAATGATGAGGCAGCTGTTGCATCCGCTGATTAAACAAGGCGTTGTAGAGGTTTACTTGGATGAAATTGTAGTGCACACATCATCGTTCCAAGATCATCTGAATCTGAAGTCTTTCAACATCTAAGAGAAGCGGTCTCCAATGAAGAAATTGTACTTTTTGTTGAGAATTTTATTAAAACTAGGGTCTTCTTCTTTAACGAGGGATTTCTGTACTGAATGCGAGTCGAAGTGCCATTCCCTGGTTTGATGTTATGCAACAATATTGATTATTTAAGAATCGGAAATTGTATACTTACCATTGCCTGCCTATTATTTTGAACTTTTTACGAGGTAAAAACAAGAACAGTGTCAATATGTTATTTTATGTAAACACCATCTTACTCAGAAGTTGAATTTCTTTTCAGAAATTATTGTTGTTATCTTCTTTATTCTGTGCACTAGGCGAACTTTTGTAATACCTTACGGTTATACAATAAACTATATTTCATTTCAACTGAAATAGAATTCTTAAGAATAGAACTGAATAGAATTCTAATTCTTTCACCACAAGGAAACGAAAAAGATGGACAACGAGATGATGAAATTCTTTAGTGCTACGCGACATTTTTTGGGACGATTTTAATTTATAATATATTTATTTTAATTATAATATAATTAAATATAATATGATATATTATAAATAATTTATATATATTATAATTTATGTACCTATATAATATTAATTCATTAAATTTAGGTATAATATAATAAATTATAATATAATATATTTTAATTTATAATATAAATATTATTATTATATTAAATTTATAACGATTTTAGTTATTGTTTTCTATCGGGTATAGTTTCCGCCAGAAATATAGGATTACACGATATTACTGCAGAACAATAAAATTCGCCAACCATCGTACGCGGTTTGTGCCGGGCGCAAATGTGAAAATTTTCCTTCTACTCTTCCGCCCATTTGATACACTCAACTCATCAATATCGGCCCTTCAACGTTAATCTCTCAATAAATTTAATCTTTGTACCGAATTAGGCACATTTGAGTTTATTCATTGGAAGCGAATTCCGCACAGATTTCTATTTCGCACTCTGTTCAAATTCAACGGATATTTGAACCTCGTTTCAATAATTATGGCGCTTTTAACTCGCCATGTGAAGTCGGTGTAAAATTGTGCCTGTTTTATTTTTATCGTAAAGTTGAACAAGGTCACTGTGCCATCATTCTAGTTTATCTCGCCGTGTCCAGCCGTATAAAAGAACTCCAGCGCTAATAGAAGGCAGAATTGTTTGTTTTCCCTCAGATCGGCCGTCCTCGCTGTTTAAACTTCCGCTGACCGTCCCCGCTAATCTATCCCTTCTGCTTTTCCACCTAGCAAAACACGGAATGTGGCCATCTTTTATGGCCCGTTCAGAGAAAACGTGCTGTATCAATAAAATTTCCTCGGGTAACGGCCGAGCTTTTATCGGCGGACAGAATAAAATCTCAACAGTTGCTCGAATTACTTATAAACTCGATGTTACCTGCTCTCGTTCTAAGTCTGCTCCCATTAATTTTGGATTATTAGACGGTTTTCGGCTTTGGTCTTCATCGGACCAATCTCTTTTACTATCTTAATCATCTTTACTTCTCTTACTACACCGTACTTCATTACTCCTCTTTACTTCTCTTACTCATCTTTACTTCACTTGCTCCTCTTTACTTCTCTCAATATTCCGAACTTCATTAATCCTCTTTACCTCTCTCACTCCTCTTTACTTCTCTTACTCCTCTTTACTTCACCTACTCCACTTTACTTCTATTACTCCTCTTTACTTCACCTACTCCTCTTTACTTCTCTTACTCCTCTTTACTTCACCTATTCCTCTTTACTTCTCTTACTCCTCTTTACTTCTCTTACCATTCCGTAGTTAATTACTCCACTTTACCACTCTCGCTCCTCTTTACTTCACTTACTCCTCTTTACTTCACTTACTCCTCTTTACTTCACTTACTCCTCTTTACTTCACCTGCTCCTCTTTACTTCTCTTACTCCTCTTTACTTCACCTGCTCCTCTTTACTTCTCTTACCATTCCGTAGTTAATTACTCCACTTTACCACTCTCGCTCCTCTTTACTTCACTTACTCCTCTTTAATTCACTTACTCCTCTTTACTTCGCCTATTCCTCTTTACTTCTCTTACTCCTCTTTACTTCACCTGCTCCTCTTTACTTCTCTTACTCCTCTTTACTTCACCTGCTCCTCTTTACTTCTCTTACCATTCCGTAGTTAATTACTCCACTTTACCACTCTCGCTCCTCTTTACTTCGCTTACTCCACTTTACTTCTCTCGCTTCTCTTCACTTCACTTACTCTTCTTTACTTATCTTACTCCTCTTCATTTCACCTACTCCAAATGGCTTCATCGAGAATTGATAAATCCTACTGTGAGAGGAAATTGGACTCGATTGTAGCCGCAATAAAAATAGTTCGCGTCTTTATTTTGCCATAGGTAATTTCTTTGGTCGAAGCAATCAACGAAATGACGGAATTCAATTTCAAATAGACAAACGCCGTGAATGCCAGTAGTTTAAAACCTGCTGTCAAGTTGATCACTTCTGGGCGAATTATCGGCACGCGGGGAATCGATTTCGATCTCTTCCGAGAATTTTCTAAATCTTGCAAAGTTCGTTGGAAACTGTCAATATATTTTGGAGGCTGAAAATGATAGTATTCGTATCAACTGACGACTAGCGAGCTCGATCAATTGTACATAGGAGACAAAAGATCAACCGTTGACTAGAAGAAACTGGTTATCCTTCTGATTCACCGGTTAAAATATACAGGCTCGTGATTCATCTCAAGCATATGGACTTCTGCGTCGCCTACGGTAAAAGAAATCCGAAAAGAGCCGTTCTTACGATCTAAGAGCGTTTTATTTTCGTTTGGAACTGAAGGGCATTCAAGTGCCCTTTAGAAGGGCTCAGATCCAGAGTATCCTGTTATTTTGGACTGCTATTGAATTTATGTGGAAGATAGTTCCGAAGCAGTCACTCTTTCACTTATATTCATGAGACGATCGTGAACCTTAAATACAACGAGGAAAAAAATAATAACTCTGTTGGCGAGCATAGTGCCATAGGAGCGAATTAAAGACAACAATTTTTTTTTATTTTTTATTTTTTTAAAGAAGCACATCATTTTTAAAAATATTGTTATTATTATTATTTTTTCTGTGAAAACAAAAAACGAAGCAATTTCCATCGGACAGTGAATCATAAAGTTTTCTGGACAGTTGATTCTCGACTACAACAATAGCAAGACGACGACAAATTAAGTCGAACAATGAGGAACCGTAGGCGATAAGGATACAACATCTGTGACATTCAATCAGTCCACATTGCCCTGAAGATGCCCCAAGGGGCGAATCGGTGACTAAAAAAGAAGTAGCCTGGTTTTCTCTATTTCAAACAAACCAGCACACATTTAGGCCGCAGTAGAAAGAAAAACATGAAGGTGCGAAAAAATCGCCATGTATTTTGGGTTTATTAAATAATGAACAAATGTATATTACTCAATAATAAACCATTGTAATCGCTCGCAACTGATTTTACAGTGATTATAATTCCTGTGCTCCAATAATTATGTAAGAAGACCATCTATTTGTGACAGTAATTATTCCAAACAAGTGTGAATAATCCCGACTAATATCATTGGTATCTTGAGGGGAAAACTTCGTAGCAACTATTGTAATTTTTATCATTTTTATTTTTCCAAATTGTCAAATAAAAAGCTGAATTTTTCGTCTAGCGGTACAGCTGAAGAGTGTTTTACGAGCATTCCAACGAGTATAGAACGATTTTTAATAATAGAAGAATTCTCGTGTGGTATCCAATTTGTGAAAATATCCCAAATTTTACACAAAAGCTGCGATAACTCGAGAACCAATAAAGCTGCAGACCCCGCGACGGTTTCATTCGATTCAGCGTCCAAAAATCTATAGATACTGATACCAAACGCATATTTTTCTGGAAAACCTAGGAATATGCGAATTTTCTCCCCCTCAAAACCCCCCAAAAATACCCTTAAAATTTAGCTAGCAAGTTGGTTCAAGAATTGGGCCGTCGTAGGACCGAGATTGATTTTTGGTGAACATTTAAAGAATTTAGCTAATATAGTTTGGCCGGAAAAGTGTTGACGGTGGACGGCGGATGGACGGAATTTTTTTTATTGGATATTCGGATTCTACATGCCTTGAAACGTAAAACATCAAATTTTGAGGGGGTTAGAAATTTTTTTTTCTTGGGCGATTACAATGGTTTATTATTGATAATAAACCAAAATTGAACGCTTCAATTAGTTGAGAGGGGCACGTGCCCCCCCCCCCCCCCCCCCCGACGCGACGCCTGTCTGTAAATATCCTCGGTACTGCATTCATCACGTACCCGTTGTTTCGTTTCTGCGGTTGGGAACGGGCACATTCTATGTAAACATAGCTCAACTTGCCTGTGCGTTGGTGGGGACCGCAGGGTCTGGCTCGCCTGCTCCGCTCTGAGTCAGAGAAGTCAGCCAGTCGCTGAGTAGCCCTAGGTAGTCCAATAGCGGGCCTACTAGTTAGGCGCGATCCGTGGGCGGTCATCGTCTTCTGCCACGTCGTATCCTGGCACTGCCAGCCTGTGTCGTTGCCCTTGTGTCGTCTTGTGCCGTTACACTTGCGCGTGTCGTCATTTTGTGCGTTCGTTCACCGCGGTGCTCATGTGTGCGAAAGCGATAGCTTAGCGAATCGTTTGGATTTTGCGAAATCGCCGTCCCAAGCAAGCGATCAAGCTGAGCCCTCAGCTGTTATCCTGGAGAGCCTTGCATGGGCCTCCCGCCGCCCCCAAAATGCTCAGGTCAACTATTGCTATAGAATTTATAATAATTGCTTAATAATCGTCGGATTTTGGTTTATTATTCGATAATAAACCGTTGTAATCGCCAAAACATTTTCTAAGGTCACTTCAAAATTTGGTGTTTTACGTTTCAAGGCACGTAGAATCCTAATATCCGATAAAAACGCTGCAAATTATTGTACAGTTCATTATTCCTTCGCTTCAACGATGATTTAAGAAGACCATACATTTGTGATAATAATAATTCCGAACATTTGTGAACGTTCCCCCCGAGAAACAGATTTTTCTTCTCCAGGTGGTCGTATTTCTGCACGATGGGGGGGAGAATAACGAGAAGACCTCTTCTCCATTTTTTCTTCTTTATATTCCGCCGAGTACCTTCGCCCGTTCGGGCTTCTTCAGGGCATTATAGGACCAAGGGTACCTGTGGCCATAGGAGAAAAAATGGAGAAGAGGTCGTCTCGTTATTCTCCCCCTCAACCTGCAAACAGATTGGTAACTATAGGGAAAACTACGTAGCAACTATTGTAATTTTGATGATTTTTATTTTTCTTGATTTCCTAATTAAAATCGAAATTTTTCGCCTTTCGGTATAGTTTGAGAGTGTTCGACGAGCATTCCAACGAGTATAGAACGATTTTTATAGCTCCAAAAACTCTCGAGTTGCCAAATTTCTGGGAATCTCCCAAATTCGGCACGAAAGCTGCGATAACTCGAGAATCAATAAAGCTACCGACCCCGCAATGGTCTCATTCGATTCAGCGTCCAAAAATCTATAGAAATTAATACCAAACACGTATTTTTCTGAAAAACCTTGGAATATGCGAATTTTCTCCTCCTCAAAACCCCTCAAAAATAGCCTTCAAATTGAGCTAGCGATCTGGTTCAAGAATTGGGCCGTCGTAGGACCGAGATTGATTTTTGGTGAAAATTTCAAGAATTAAGCTATTATAGTTTGGCCGGAAAAGCGTTGACGGCGGACAGACAGAATTTTTTTTTATTTGACATTCGGATTCTACATGCCTTGAAACGTAAAACATCAAATTTTGAGGGGGAGTTAGAAATTTTTTCCTAGGGCGATTACAATGGTTTATTTTTGAATAATAAACGAAAATATCAAGTCAATAGGTTGTGTAAGCCCCGAGGAAAAGGGACATAAAAGGGATTTTCGACACAAGTAAAATTCCCTCCTACCCGGTTTTTTCCTGATGCTCTTTACTACTAGTAATTCTACGCCTTACTAGAATTCTCAACTTCTCCTCCTCCCAAACATTTTATTGTGATCCATTTTTCTCATCCTTATCTTCCTTGGGCTCCTCCGCAATATTGCGTTTCACCTTAACGTCCATAAAACTTGAGGTCGTTCTCACGATCCATAAACTATCGAACGGAGATCTAGCGAGGCGCGTCAGACAGCTGGCAATAAATTATTGTTTGATAGAACAGTATGTTCTCCGTCTCGTATGCGATGTGCAAGATGCGAAAACGGAAAAAGAACTATAGCTAAAAGGAAAGTGAAAATAAAAATTTAGGGTGTACTAGGCTATCTAGTAAAAAAAATTTATTTTGGTTTATTATTCAATGATAAACCAAAATCAATTTTTTTACAATGGTTTATTAGTGAATAATAAACCATTGTATTCGCCAAAAAAAAAAAAAAAAAAAAAAAATGTTTTACCTACGTTTCAAGGCACGTAGAATCCGATTATCCAAAAAAAAATCTGTCTGACCGCCGTCAACACTTTTCCAGTCAAACTATAATACCTACATTTTTTAAATTTTCATCAAAAATCAATTTCAGTCCTACGACGGCCCAATTCTTGAACCAACTTGCTAGCTCAATTATAAGGGTATTTTTGGGGGGTTTTGAGGGGGAGAAAATTAATATTTTTTAGGGTTTTTCAGAAAAAGGTGTATTAGGTATCAATTTCTATAGATTTTTGGACGCTGAATCGAATGAGACCATCGCGGGTCGATAGCTTCATTAGTTCTCGAGTTATCACAGCTTTTGTGTCGAATTTGGGAGATTTTTCAGAAATTTGGCATGAGGGTACAACTCGAGTGTTCTTGGAGCTATAAAAATCGTTCTATCATTTGAATAGTCGTCAGACACTCTCTCCAGCTGTACGGTAGGGCAAAAAAGTTAGCTTTTAGGAGCTTAGGAATTTTTTGGCGTAAATTAAAACTACTTTTCATGATGCAATATTGAAAAATATAATAATTAATAGCAAATAAAATAACCTAATAAAGAAGTGATAAATATTAACAAATAAATGAATGAGATTGACGGAGGATTTGGGTAAAGGGTAGAGAGTAATTGTGTTTACGTTTTGGGGAGTCTTCCCCCAAAAAGGGGAGACCTGGCAACACTGCATGGCCAATAAAGAACAGCTCACGTGCCAAGGTAGATAGATATAGGTAGATCTATCTACCTTGCTCACGTGCCACACTAAAGTCTCAATTTCGGAGATTTCCAAGATTGCAATCATTTAGGAGGGAAAATAATGCGTTTCATACCTTATTTCCTGGATTTTTATTCTTGCAAAATTAAGACACTTTAAGGCTAAGGCATGCCTGATTTCGGTCAATGTCGTTGACTCTTTTTAGAACCTTTACCGACTGAGCTCCGTAGAATTAGCGCGACAGGGTTTCAACTCGAGGAATCCTTGGAATAATCGTCCAAATCGGTGCCATCGGGCAGGATATTCTTGGCGTACGAAACAGAATTGTTAATGAATACTTTTCATTCGTTCTTCGACAATCCTACTAGAAAAGTCTTACTTTTATAAATTAGATTATAAATTATAGTATATAAATTGAATTATAGTATATAAATTATAGTAATAAAAATTATAGTTATAGATTATGAATCTTAATTGTGTACCATCCAAATTTGGTAATTGAGAGCTGTCCCGATCTGTGAATTATTTATTATGATTTATTTATTATTTATTTATTATGATTTGTTTATTATTTATTTATTATGATTTATTTATTATTTATCTATTTATTATGATTTATCTTTTGTTTCAATAAAACCATCATTTGTAAAAAAAAAAAAAACGCTGCAAATGATTGTTACAGTGGTTTATTATTCCTTTGCTTCAAATATAATTTCAGAAGACTATCCATTTCAGACATTTATTGCTCAGAACATGTGTGAATTATTTATTTATTTATTATGATTTATTTATTATCTATTTATTATTTATTTATTTATTATGATTTATTTATTATCTATTTATTATTTATTTATTTATTATGATTTATTTATTATTTATTTATTTATTATGATTTATTTATTACTATTATGATTTCTTTCCACTGCGATTAATTTATTCTATTCGAAAAGTGGAATGCGGTGGAAATCTTTTCGCTTTCAAGCTTGGTAATTTTGAAAAAATAGGTCACCGACGTGAAAAGTGGACCTGGTTGGTCAACCGAGAGTTCCACGGGCCAGAAGAGTTCATTGTATGGGATGGTTTTGTGGTAGGAGCGAGAGGGGGATCGAGCCAGTGAAAGTGTGACTAACTGCGGCCTCTACCTTCCCCACCATAATTCTTTTTCACACAGAAGCAGAAGAGCATCTGCGATCACGAGCGAATCTAGAGTTACACAGTTCTCACCTTTATGAGGAACTTGAAGTAAATACCACCGTCATGATTTGATTGCGCGTTGTCTTCATGTTAAAACGCAGTAAATTATTTTAGTGCGGTTTATTATTCTTTTGCTTCAATAAAACCATCATTTGTAAAAAAAAGCCCGCTGCAAATGATTGTACAGTGGTTTATTATTCCTTCGCTTCAAATATAATTTCAGAAGACTATCCATTTCAGACATTCATAATTCATAACATGTGTGAACATTTCAACCGAAAAACAGATTGGTAACTATCGGGGAAAATTCCGTAGCAACTATTGTAATTTTAATCAATTTTAGTTTTCTTAATACCTAATTAAAAACTAAATTTTTTGCCCAACGGTACAGCTGGAGATAGTGTTTGACAACCATTCCAATGAGTATAGAACGATTTTTATAGCTCCAAGAACTCTCGAGTTATACCCTCATGTCAATTTTCTGAAAATCTCCCCAATTCGACACAATAGCTGCGATAACTCGAGAACCAATAAAGCTATCGACCCCGCGATGGTCTCATTCGATTCAGCGTCCAAAAATCTATATAATTTGATATCAAATACACATTTTTATGAAAAACCCTGGAAAATATGAATTTTCTCCCCCTCGAAACCCCCCAAAATAAACCTTAAAATTGAGCTAGCAAGTTGGTTAAGGAATTGGTCCGTCGTAGGACCGAGATTGATTTTTGGTGAAAATTTCAAGAATTTAGCTATAATGGTTTGGCCGGAAAAGTGTTGACGGCTGACAGACATAATTTTTTTATCGGATAATATGCAGATTCTACATGCCTTGAAACCTAAAACATCAATTTCGAGGTGGTTAAATTTTTTTTTCTTGGGCGATTACAATGGTTAATTATTGAATAATAAACCAAAATTTAGGATCATTAAAGGTTCAAAAAATATGCTAAATACCGAACATCTGATGTATGGAAAAAAATGAAATTATAACGAAGAAACTAAATGTAGAAAAATTACAATTACATATTATGATAGGTTTTTTCTGCCTCTAGCCACCAAATAATTCATAAAAACCGACAATTACAAATTTCTAAAAGCCTTAAAAATATTCAAGAGGATCCACGTTGTCCAATAAATTAACTTCGACCTAAACGCTGGGTCACCGGAGGGAAATAAATCGTTACGTGCGCCTTCATGCGAAATACGGCAGTACCCGCAATACATAGCTGCACTTGCGGGCATTGCCTATGCCGAAGCTTAAGGCGTCGAGCGGACGCCGGATAGGATTTTCCGATTGTACGGTATCGCTATCGATACTTCCTCAGTCTCAAATATAAAAAGATATTTTAATCGGTATTTTCAAGAAATATTGCGGAATTATTCTTCTCAAGAGTTTCGATATTATTATGGTGAAGTTTGAACAGAGTAGATAAATTGCTATTATGATAGGTTTTCGGTTTATTATAATAATAAACCATTGTAATCGCCCAAGAAAAAAATTTTTCTAACCCCCCCCCCCTCAAAATTTGATTTTTTACGTTTCAAGGCATGTAGAATCCGAATATCCAATAAAAAACGCTGCAATGTTATTATTTCGCTTCAATATTGATTTAAGAAGACTCTCCATTTGCCATTTTAAATTATTCCGAACATTTGTGAACGTTCCCACCGAAAAAATAGATTGTAACTATAGGGGAAAACGCCGTAGCAACTATTGTAGTTTTAATCATTTTTACTTTTCTTAAGTTCCTAATTAAAAGCTAAAAATATTGCCTAACGATACAGCTGGAGAGAGTGTTTGACGACCATTCCAATGAGTATAGAACGATTTTTATAGCTCCAAGAACTCTCGATTTATACCCTCATGTCAAATTTCTTATAATCTCCCAAATTCGGCGCAAAAGCTTCGATAACTCGAGAACCAATAAAGCTATCGACCCCGCAATGGTCTTATTCGATTCAGCGTCCAAAAATCTATAAGTTGATACCACGTACACATTTTTCTGAAAAACCTTGGAAAATATGAATTTTCTCCCCCTTAAAACCACCCAAAAATACCCTTAAAATTGAGCTAGCAAGTTGGTTCTAGAATTGAGCCGTCGTAGGACCAAGATTGATTTTTGGTGAAAATTTCAAATTTTTAGCTCTCACAGTTTGGCCGGAAAACTGCTAACGGCGGACGGACAGAATTTTTTTTATTGGATATTCGGATTCTACATGCCTTGAAACGTAAAACATCAAATTTTGAGGGGGGGTTAGAAAATTTTTTTTCTTGGGCGATTACAATGGTTTATTATAATAAACCAATAAAAATTATTAAAATTACAATAGTCGCTACGGAGTTTTCCCTTATAGTTACCAATTTTTGGTTGAAACGTTCACACATGGTCGGAATAATTACTATCAGAATTGGATAGTCTTCTGAAATCATTATTGAAGCGAAGGAATATTGAAGAGTTTCGCTTTTTTTGAATACTGAAACGTAGGAGTATTGGTTATTTAATAAAATCATACGTTTCTTATGGCGAATTCTTGTGACCATTAGATACATAATATGATTTAATAAAGTAACCAAAACTCCCGCGTTTAAGTTTTCAAAAAACGCGAAATTGGAGAGTTTTGGTGCATTTTACTTTTTTTGAAAACTGAAACGTAGGAGTATTGGTTACTTCATTAAATCATACGTTTCTTATGGTTACCGCCTTGTGGATGGCGAATTGTTGTGACCATTAGATACATAATATGATTTAATACAGTAACCAAAACTCCCACATTTAAGTTTTCAAAAAAGCGAAAGTCACTAAAATTCTCCAAAAAACCACTGTACAATCATTTGCAGTTTTTGATTGGATGTTTGGATTCTGCATAAAATTTTGAGAGGCTAGGCAATTTTTTTTGCATACCTACCTATATTTATTAAATTACAAGACAGTACAACAAACAAATTACACGGACAATATGCTCTCCCTCCTTTTAAGTACAAACTTGCTCTAGGGCAATTACAATGGTTTGTTATATAAAAATCACTCGGTTTGACGAATTTCTCCGACGAATTCATTTGGAGCGGTAATAGTTATTTACTCGGTGTTTCGTTGAGTTAGGGAGCATTATGTTGGCAAAACTGTTACGCAGGGGAAGACGTTCGGGGGCGGTGGTTGAAACTTGTGGGGGCGATATTGGCGAGAGGGGGCGGCGGTACGAATCTTCTCTAGCTCAGCCTCCGCCTCCGCATTCAGTTCGCCCGGGGTGGGTCCTCCCGTCGGTCACTCCTGGTCACTGAAATACCTGTCTTTTTTTTTTTGTAAAAAAAAGTAATTTTTTTTTGTTGTAATTTTCCGTCATTCGATCGATTCATGTTGGAAACTGTTCGCAATCAATTCGGCTTTCCGCACTCGCAGTTCGCTGTAACATTGAATTCACCGCGGGGATCAATTTTTGATCTCTTATCTTTCTCGAAGTGATGTAGGAATCGTGTGACATGGTTTTCGGTGGGATTACATTGCGCTGGACTCGGTTCAAATCAAGGTAATTCAACGGGTTAATAATTCGATAGGCGGTTTCGCATTATTGGAAAAATATTCCATAGATTGATACAAGTAATTCGATGATTTCGTCTATTTTTGTTCGCGCTTTTTATTCCACGGAGATGCCGTACGACTGAAATTATTAATGTTTCAGTTTGGGGTGGCATTCTCCGAGGACTTCCGTGATCCCTACGAGCCTTTAGGCGGTTCTCATCCTTATTACTTCTCCATTTACGCTTCTTTTTCTAGGTTTTATTTGAAAACTATCGGTTTTACGCGTAATATTTCAATCGATGTTTTTGAAATTCAATTGTGATGAGTTAATGAAAAATATCGATTAAAAAAATGGACAATAAAATTGTCATTTGGAGTAATCAACTGCCTTAGAATCACGTAATTTTTTTTTTTTTTTTTTTTTTGTAAAGTTAATGCACATTAATTTTTTAAATCAATTTTGCATCGTGTTTCAAAGCTCGAAATGGCGATGATCCCTACTAACATTTTTTTCAAAATATACCATTTGAGCGAGGAAGAAATGCAAAATTGTTCGTTTTTTGGGAGCTTTTCCCTACAATACGATTCCAACTGAAATTCCTCAGTTGAACTGAACTAGTTTTCTCGTAATTTTGCAATAAATTTGAATCGTTGCTCATTACTGCATATTGTTTGCAATTATTATACTTCACCCGTAACGAATTATTCCACTGGGCTCGCTCTCTATTAATCTCAACGTCTTCAATGTTCATTTTAATGTTGTAATTTTAATTAATAATATTCAATTAGTTAAATTGGTAAATAGCGCGTTTCTCGGAAGGAAAATTAAACTGACGATAGTGGAATCTACTCAAAATTATATGTTGAAAATTAAACGGAAATTCATTTTAATTAAGCTATATAAACTTAGAGTCGGTGCGTATTGGTATTTAATTATTATCTATACAGCTACCAACTGTAAATCTACAAACTTGTCATTTTATTAATTACAATGAGTTTAAAAAATTTTTTTTTTGTTAGTTTATTAGTTTTATTTGTTCCATTATTTGGTATGAAATTCTTGGTTTGTCCCTTGACTTTGAACAATTAATATATTCAGCTAATGTAGCTACTTATTAGTTACTCAGGATTCTTTCTTTTATAATAAAACAACATCGTATTAATGAAAAATACTGATTGAATTTCTCGTGAATCAAGTTAAATTATCGAAAATGAAAACCAGTGGTGATCACACAGTACTTCCATGTTTGAGTCGGTAACTGGATATATACATTGAATATTGATTTTTACTGCCTTTGAAAGATCTCAACAGCAGAAAAAACGGAATACGGCGGAAGTACTGTGTGTGATCAAAACTATACGTAACGAGTTTTTTGACCGACGTCAAAGTTGGTAACATTTAGACCAAATAGACCCGAAAATTACAAAAGCGCTCGGATAAAATAACTGGAAATGCGTTTACGAAGATGTACTGTGTGTGACCCCAATAATAAAAACGAAGAGATATTCAGCTGTCATATAGAAACATTTAATGTCATCCAGCGTTCAAATATATTCATTTCTGCGGTGTGTAAAAATCGAAATATTGTCAATATGAGAAGTAATGTATGTGACCCACTTGATAAAAATCAGGCATTATGCACTCGCCGACCTCAACATTTTAAGATCTCGAACGTTCAAATACATTGAGTTTTGCGGCGTGTAAAAATCAAAATACAAAATACGCATCACCAAAATCGTGAAAAAGGCTCATAACGTGGAGGTACGGTGTGTGACCCAATATCCAAAAAATCAAGCGGCATCTGCGCGCCATAACGAACATTTTAAGACCTCAGCGTAAAAAAATATTAACTTATATTGCATTTAAAAATCAGAATAGAAAAAAATTTGAACGCTCATATCTCGGAAGTACTGTGTGTTATCCAAAATTCGGAAACGTCTAACTTTGCACAATTACTAGGAAAACATTCTCTCAAAATTACATTGAGTTTTATTCATTTTTTCACGGAGATATGACGATTTATGTAATTTTTTGACCACAGACACACAGATACTTGTTCAGAAAGTGTTTCTGAGTATAGTAGTGTAAAAATTTCTTCCAAATTCACCTCCATTCGACTTTTCGGACGATCACAATACGTCCATTTACTACGTAAACATAGAAGTAAAAAGAATAAAGCCAAATAGAAATAGTCTTTTTTCGCTAATAATTACTCAGGTAGCCCTACTAATTTTCTTCGCTTGAATTTATATCCATAACTTGCTCTACACGAATGAAATCGAATGTCTGTGATTAGTTTTGTTTTGCTAAGTGTAAATGTATGTTTATCAATTTCTCTAATAAATGCTAAAAAAAAAAAAATTCTCTTGAAAATAACTTAAAGAGCACGTAATACTGAATGCGTATTTTATATTTTATTTACGTGTATTTTTATCTTTTTTTCAAACCTTAAAAACTGCAACAATACATGGTATTTACTATCGATGCAGCTAGCTCGTATCTATTTTTCCAAATCTGCAAAATTACATATTCGAAGTGTTCTCGAATTATTGAATTTTCAACTGAATCAATATCCACCTGAATCAATAATTGTCTTTTTTGAATCTGCAATAAACGCGAGGTGAGCATCAGTTTGTTCTATGACAGAACCAGACTTTGTAATATACGTCATCTTGGAGAAAACGGTATCCTAAAGTAAGTTGGAAATTTAGTTTTTTGCTCGTGAAAGTTGAGGTACACATTTTCTGTATCACGAGAAGTCTCTTATCGCTGTTGCGATTTCAAGCTAGGCCTTGAATTGCACTTGCCTAACTTTTTAGATTACTTTGCTCCAGTTTATTTTTAAAAATTGACTCCGAAAAGATCTCCAAAGTACGTTTTCTTTTCGAAACAAACTATCGCGCCGGTTTTTTCAATTTGGAAAATTTCTAGTCGAACAAAACGAGTTTAACCTCGGGAACTGAATTTTATGCGAATATTTTCAATAGGTTGGAAATAAATAGGGTAGATTACATAGTCGAAAATAAATAGAATTCAACCTTAGACAAAAAATAAATAATTAATGCAACCTGATTCTTTAATTGAAAAAATATGTTTATATATTTATATATAAATTTTATAAATATATTTTTGAATAAATATTTTAATATAAATTTTTATATATTTTTATGTATATATATTTTATATTTTGACAAATTGCAATAGCCCAAGAAAAGGTTTTTTTTCCTATAAATTTCCTTCATTTTCTTCCACAGCACCTAATCGTTCCCATTTCGGGAACGTGGCGAAAAAAAATCCCAAAGTTGAAACTTCAAAAGTATGAAAATCTAAAAAAATTCAAAAAATATTATTAATCGTTCGAATTTGATTTTTTTTCACTTTAAATTCGAATTCTACGTCTAATTTCCTGTAGGAATCGTTAAATAATCAAATTTAAAAAGTACTGTAAGTATTTGCAACGGATTTTCAAAGTTGAAAAAAATTGGAGTGGCGTAGTATTAAATCTGGAAAAACTGATAGTTGTCGTGAAATTTCCGCCGTTTTGACGACATATTCGGATTCAGCGTTAAATTTCCTATAAGAATAGCTTTCAAAATCGCTTTAAAACGAAAATTTAATTTTTCACTATTACCGAGCTCGGAATTTCGGCCGGCGAAAAACCCGATTTACGGAAAATAATTTCTCTGGCTCTGTTAAAAATTTTTTCACCAAATTTTTTGCTATGTACGTGTGTAAGGCGTTCAAATGAAGACTCCTGCATAATAAAACAATTGATTCGCATTTATTTTGACCCCGAAAATGACTGTTAAAGTCCAATTTTTGAGCTTTCAAAAACCGATTTTTTTGGACCACTTGCAGATTTTTCCGAGAAATAAAAAAAATCACAAAAATACATCTTGGTAAGACACAACTTTCCTGAAAATTTCAGATTTTTATCTGTATTGAAAGACGAGTAAAAATTCGTTAAGTGGTCGGTTGAAAAAAATCGCAGGGGGACCCCTTGGATTTTTCGAGATAAATTTTTTGAAATAGATTTCGCTCAAATTCAGCATAATGATAGTTGATGATGTGTATATCAATAATATATGGTTCATTATTTGTTTCTTTCGCACTAAATAGATGAAAATAACGTTTAAAGTTGAAAAATGTCATGTTTTCGTGTATAGTCTGTTGAATAACGCAAAAACGGTTGAAAAATGGATAGGTACATTACATTAGGAAAATGTGGACAGTTAAATTACCTAACTTTTGGTATATTCAAACATCTTAATTGACGACTTTTTGTTTGAGTTATCCACTCTGCTAGTTACAAATCTTGGAAAACTTAAAGTTGTTATGTCTAATTTTGCTCCTACTTTGCTCCAGTCGAAAAACCCAATACAATATGATATAAAGTACATTCAAACACCACCAACTACATACCAAATTATAGCAACTACTAAGTACTACCTACTATAAAAATACCTGTAGATTCCCACTCTCCATACACAAATAATTAACTACTAAACCCATACCTATACCTATACTATATTTATACTATATATTTATATAGTACTATATTATATATAGTAGTGACAAGGACAACAACCCCACAAAAACGATATGTAAGGCCCGTTTTTTCCCCCTATAGTTCACAGCCGCTTTAAACATTAGTTTAGAAGCGGTAATTCAATTCCTGATCGGTTGAAAATTTTGTCCGTTGACATTCGAAAATTTTATTACAGGGGAGAACGGGCGTGGGAGGGAAATGATGGCGTTGGAGGTGTGAAGGGCGCTATGGTCGCATCAGAACCGGGCGAATGTAATAACAACACCACAAACACCGGTGAGGATCAGCCGCCTCCGGCCGCGAGCACGGGCCGCAGTGACCGTCCGCAACCGCCCCCGCTTGCAGCTGCAACTCCAGTTCCCGCGAGCGCGTCCGAAGGATCGTCCGAAGCACAAACGCCTACGCCGAGTCCAGCTTCAGCCGAAGAACTGGCTTTACTCGCCAAACTCGAAGAAGCCAACAGGTAATAGCGCTGAGAAGGATCGGATTTGTGCGTGCGTGCATGCGTGCGTGTGTGTGTGTGTGCGTGCGTGCGTGCGTGCGTGCGTGTGTGTGAGAGAGAGAGAGAGAAAATTTATTTAGAAGTACAGCAATAATATTTCATACAAAAAAAAAATCGTTAGGAAAGGAGAAAATAGTTAAAAGATATATGTAGATAAAAAAACTTAAAAAAAAAAAATAAAACCGACTTCAAAAACTTTGTCTATAAAATACACTCTGAGAAGGAAAAAATGACAAAAATGTCCCAACTTCGCTGCAACTCATTCGCCAACTACACATTTTAAGGACTACTTTACTACTCGTATTGACCTGACCATTTCCAGATTGATTGGATCACGCCTTCCCTAATAATATAAAAATGACTATTTCTCATTTCCCAAATGATTAAAAGATTTTCCTTTCACCTCTGAATCGTCTCCAGTTGATCATCTTTTGGAGACGGCGCCTCTCTGGCAAAATGACTACTGGATGGACTGAATTGAAAAAATTATGGGACCTATCTGGATAGTACCTAACCCTTTCAAACAAAAAAAAGTAGCCCGATCGGACGTACAGGAGCTGAACGCCAGCGGACAACACATACCGAAAATAAAAAATAAAAAGAAAAAAAAACCCGCAAGTCAACTATAGTAACCTCTACCTTTTTTGAAGTCGGTTAAAAATGACAATATATACTTAAGTGAATAATATCACCCGTCGTTAGGCAGAGCCTGTAAAGTGGAATATAACATTTGAGAAAACAGCGGTGCTTGTGGGTTGTTTTAAGAGAAACCGATGTATGGGTTTTCCTTCCATTGCGATCCCGCTCAGTGTATCTGTTGCCGAATACGGCGAACACGAACGAGTTCACGTGCCGTCAAGACATTAGTTATAGCGAGTAGGGTTGGGAAATCGACTTCAATGTTAGAAAACATCGATGTCGAAGCTTCCATGTTTTTTGTGTGTATGTTTTTAAATGCGTCTATCCATAGCGTATTGACTAATTTTCTAAACAATTCTAGGCTCATAGAGACGGACGTGAAAAGTTTGAATTCTATTTCAAACAACAGCGGTCACTCGAGAAAAAGTTCAGACACGTCGCAAATTTCCCTCACGTCAGGTAAATACTAATCGTATATTCCATTATCGTTACAATCGATCCGAATTTTTATTATTATTATTCGTTGAATCAGAAATGGACAAATTTAACCTGATGATCGCAGGGACGAGTTCTTTGCAAGAGAGAGGAGGCAACGAAGATGGCGAAGAGGACAATTGGACCGTCTGGGGTCGGATAGCCAACGATTGGGAAGCTTATAAGAAAAAATCCAGCCACATAAAGGTAAATAGTCCCCCGTCAGGCAAATTTATTTTTGGAGAACCACCCCGATATAGATTTTTTCTTTAATCCCCTCACAAGTATAAAAACTGTTTTTTTCCTTTAATTTTGAATATGTTTTTCTTTAAATTTTTAATCAGTAAGTATTTGTATTATGTTTTGTCAGGAAGCGCTGTTATTTAATTTAAGTTTATTGGGCACACTATGCCCGTAAATATGTAAAATAAATAAATAAATAAATAGGGTAACCTGCAGGGACATCTAGCCGACTCGGGTTTCATGGAATTCCTCGCTGTACCGATTTCAATACAATTTCTTACAGGAAATGGTCCGTAAAGGGATCCCGCACCATTTTCGCGGTATCGTCTGGCAACTGCTCTGCGACGCGCACAATTCGCCTGAAAAAGATCAATTCGCCGAGTACATCAAGGCGACATCGGCTTGCGAAAAGGTAACTGAGGTACTGATGTTCAGTCAATTGGACCGCATTAGCTCTACCCCATCTTCCCTTTCACGTCACATTATTCTCGTAACTCACACTCTTCTGCCTGTTCGGGTGAATTTTTATTTACCAAAATTCGCTGCCATTATGTCGGATACTGAGGACAGAATCTTGTTTCTCTTGGGCTATGTGGTAGTTTCATGAATCGGTCATAATACGAGAGAAATTTCTATGATAATATTTGAACGTTTCTATTCGAAAGGGAACCTTTGCAATTTTGGTTTATCATTCAATAATAAACCATTGTAATCGCACAAGAAAAAAATTTTCTAACCCCCTGAAAATTTGATGTTTCACGTTTCAAGGCATGAAATATCCGAGTATCCAATAAAAAAAATTCTGTGAATACGCCGTCATCAGTTTTCCGACCATAGTAGCTGCACTCTTGAAAATTTCACCAAAAATCAATCTTGGCCTGACAATGGCTCAATTCTTTAGCCAAATCGCTACCTCAATTTTAAGTATTTTTAGGGGTTTTGAGGGGGAGAAAATTCGTATTTTCCAACGAGTATAGAACGATTTTTATAACTCTCGACTTATATCCTCATGGCAAATTTCCGAAAATCTCCCAAATTCGACACAAAAGCTGCAATAACTCGAGAACCAACAATTCTATCGACCCAGCAATGGTCTCATTCGATTCAGCGACCAAAAATTTATAGAAATTGACACCGAATACCATTTTTTTAAAAATGGTGAAAAACCTTAGAAAATATTAATTTTTTCCCGCTCGAAACCCTCCAAAAATAACCTAAAAATTGAGCTAGCAATGTGGTTTAAGAATTGGGCCGTCGTGGGACCGAGATTGATTTTTGATGAAAATGTCAAAAATTTAGCTATTATAGTTTGGCCGGAAAAGTGTTGACGGCGGACGGAAAGAATTTTTTATTGGATTTTCGGATTCTACATGCCTTGAAACGTAAAAAATCAAATTTTGAGGGGGATTAGAAAAAATTTTCTTGGGTGATTACGATAGATTATTATTGAATAAATAATAAACCAAAAATTCTATCCGTCCGCCGTCAACACTATAAAAGTTAAATTCTTGAAATGTTCACCAAAAATCAATCTTGGTCTATCACTGGGTCAATTCTTTAGCTACCTCAATTATAAGGGTATTTTGGGGGGTTTTGAGGGTGGGAAAATTCGCATTTTCCGATGGTTTTCAGGAAAAGGTGTATTTGGTATCAATTTCTATAGATTTTTGGACGCTGAATCGAATGAGACCATCGCGGGGTCGATAGCATTATTGGTTCTCGAGTTATCGCAGCTTTAGCATAGAATTTGGGAGATTTTCACAAAAATTCTGTCCGTCCGCCGTACGCCGTTAGCAGTTTTCCGGCCAAACTGTAAAAGCTAAAAATTCGAAATTTTCACCAAAAATCAATCTCGGTCCTACGACGGACCAATTCCTTAACCAACTTGCTAGCTCAATTTTAAGGGTATTTTTGGGGGGTTTTGAGGGGGAGAAAATTCATATTTTCCAAGGTTTTTCAAAAAAATGTGTACGTGGTATCAAATTATATTGATTTTTGGACGTTGAATCGAATGAGACCATCGCCGGGTCGATAGCTTTATTGGTTCTCGAGTTATCGAAGCTTTTGGGAGATTATAAGAAATTTGACATGAGGGTATAACTCAAGAGTTCTTGGAGCTATAAAAATCGTTCTATACTCGTTGGAAATCTCGTCAAACACTCTTCAACAGTATCGTTAGGCGAAAAATTCAGCTTTTAATTTGAAAATTAAGAAAAAGAAAAATGATTAGGATAGCAATAGTTGCTACGGAGTTTACCGCTATAGTTATCAATCTATAATTACTATCACAGATGGATAATCTTTTCAAATCATTATTGAAGCAAAGGAGCTCATTAAAAAAAATATTATGTCAAAGGAACAATCCTTTGGGGCCTGTCCGTGAATCGTAGTTAAAGCCGTTATAGTAAAGTTAGGCTATCTACAGTTAATAAACGTCCCCTCAGCAGATTTGATCGTTTTACATTTCGCATAAAGCTAACTAAGAGATCCCCATTGGATGTGAAAAATTTATCCTTCGGCATAACGGGGTATTTTTATGTGTGCTGATTGAGACATCCTTACCTAGTGCTGTCGAGCTATGCTGTGCATGACTGAATCCGCTGATTTATTACTTATCAAATACCTCATCTTTCAAAGCGCCTTGAGCAGTCTTCAATTGCGTCCTGCACGTCCAGCATCGCATTCATACTTAGCTATTTGCACTGTTTTCTCGGCTCTAATTAATCTTCGCATGTTCAGGTGATTCGGCGAGACATTGCAAGAACGTATCCGGAGCATGAGCTCTTTAAAGAGAAAGACGGCGTTGGCCAGGAAAGCCTCTTCAACGTTATGAAAGCCTACAGCCTTCATGATCGCGAAGTAGGTTACTGCCAAGGGTCGGGATTCATCGTCGGGCTTCTTCTCATGCTGGTAAGCTGCAGTTTTAAGTTTAAATTTACTCAAACTCGCCACTCCAAATTCTCAACTAATTGACAAGACTATCATCTTGAACGTAAAATATAACGCTGAATTCAAACCTTTTAACAAAAGTTCTGTGGCTTGTTTGGTTTTCTTTCTACAGCCGTAAACATTAAAAAAAAATGATTTGGAAACAATTTTTTTTTAGAATTACGGCCTAAAAAGTATTTCATTTAAGTTCAATCAATACCGAACTTTTATCGCGCAAACTAGACTCAAATTTAAACAGTTCAAGTCTACAAACTGTGAAAAAACAGTTTTCCTTTAGAAGTTCTAAGGTATCAAACAAAGGCCCATAAAAACATCGATTGCTCCCTTACTATGTCATGTAAAACTAATTTTTTATCATTGTTGGAAAGCTCTTGCTGAGTTCTTCCAAGTGCAAGAATGTTCGTATTTTTTTCTCAGGTTGGGAACAGTGTTGCCAAGTCTCCCCTTTTTGGTGGAAAACTCCCTCAAAACGAAAACAAAATAACTCTTTCCCCTTTTACCTAAATCCTCCCACAATTTCGTGTTTGCTTTCTTTTTCTTTTTTTTTTTAATGTGAAATGTAGAAAAAATGAAAATTCGGAAACTAAGTGATTTTTTTTATAGTTGACATGCTGACAAGTTGAGCAATGATTTTTATATTTATGCTATATATGAGGGCTCCAACTTCTCTCGATAGTCAAGTTATCATACAAACATGTAACCTGCTTTGCCTATTGATACGCAAAGATGGCGTCTACAAAAAAAATTTCTGAAATTTATATTTTTCAGGTTTTATCGTGATTCTGATTTTATTCAAATTTTTATACTCTACGTATTTAAATTTATTTCTTCATAATTGATTAAACCGTGCGCTTCCCTCTCTTTAAAGAAATTTTTTATTAAATCTGCAGGTTTTTGCATGCGTTTCAAATAAGACAAAATTGCTCAGCCGGCGTTTGCCCAATTGATAATTTTATATTAAGGGCTCTGGGTATTTCTCCCCTTTCTTTGTTTAAAAAATGACCAATTTCTCCTTTTTCTGATTGAGGTTTCCCCCAAATCTCCGCTCGAAACCTGGCAACACTGGTTGGGAATGGTGTTTGAAAAACCTCAAAAATGTGAAAATCGGCATCACGTTTTTTGTTATACTTTCATCTCTACAGGCCATATAAGATTACCGAACGAATATTAGAGCTAGGCTCTTAAGGGCAGATAAATGATAAACAAAATTATGTAAACAAAAAAAAAACCCGAGAAATTTTTCTACAAGTTATAACCTCGCAAAGTCAAAACTTGCCACAACACATACCGAAAAAAGAGAGAAAAAAAAACACGTCAACTATAGTAGCTTCCTCCTTTTGAATTCGGTTTAAAATATCTCATGCTTCTGACCACGATTTTTCAACAGATGCCCGAGGAGGAAGCGTTCGCTGTATTCGTCAAGCTGATGAAAGATTATCGCATGCGGGACATGTTTAAGCCTAGCATGGCCGAACTAGGCCTTTGCATGTATCAGCTTGAGAACCTCGTCCAGGTAAATATAACCAATTGCACATCTTCTATCGGACTATAATTTCTCGATGGAAACGTTAAATTTTAATTTTCATCGATTTAGGAACTGATGCCCGACCTGCACAACCATTTCAACTCGCAAAGTTTTCACACTTCGATGTACGCGAGTTCGTGGTTTCTCACATTATTCACTACAGCTCTCGCGCTGACGACAGCTTGTCGCATCATTGATGTGTTCCTTTTGGAGGGAATGGAGATCATTTTCAAGGTATGTTCAACATCGAAATAGGTGAACATCAATTGTATGTTCTGTATTTCTACTGAAAAAAATTGCAGCCTCTATATTATTTTTATTTTGCCAGGTGGCTCTAGCTCTCCTACAGATGGGAAAGGACGATCTGCTCTGCCTAGACATGGAAGGCATGCTCAAGGTATTCAAACTCCGCACACGATGCCCGCACATTTGAAAATTATCGAAGCTATTGACTAAAAAACGCATTTGTTCCAGTTTTTCCAAAAAGAGCTCCCCCAGCGAGCCGACAGCGATGTAGAGGCGCTGATGAATTTAGCGTACAACGTTAAATTCAGCTCGAAACGGATGCAAAAATTGAAGAAAGAATATACCGTCATGAAGACGAAGGAGCAGGAGGACATGGTTGAACTCAGGGTAAGACAGAGTTATGAACACGCCGATAAAATAAAATAAAATAATGGATGTTTTTCTTACATCACTACTGAAGCAAAGGAATAATAAACCACTGTACAATCATTTGCGGCTGTTTTTACTGCTTTTGCCGAGTCCCTATTCGTGCTATTGATTGTGAAGAAGTTTTTAGCAATTTAGCCGACATGATACGCTTTTCTTGTTGTCAACTATTTAAAACTGTGGATTCTTTCAGCGTCTACGTCAGGAAAACCGGCTTCTAAAACAGCGCGTTGAACTCTTGGAAGCTGAAAGTTCCGAACTGGCCCAACGCTTGGTTCGCGGTCAGGTCTCTCGTGCTGAAGAAGAAGAGACCACATTCGTCGTCCAAAGAGAACTCCAAGCTCTCAGAATGGTCCACCTTCAAACGAACCATCAGCTGGAAATAGCGCAAGAGGAAATTCGAAACCTTTCTCTCGTCATTGAGGAAAACGTAAGCCGCTTTGTTAATACTGTTCGCATTCCATCGTCGAAACCCTCCTCTGCAACTTTTTCCATTATTTTCCAGCAAAATTCGAGTCAAAACTCGTTGGAGGAGATTGTTGCCAAAAAAGAACAACTCTGCCAGAAAGAAGAGATGATTAGATGCCTTCAAGAGGAACTGTTCAAAGTCCGTTTGCGCGAAGCGGAAAACGACGCGACCATTAGAGACCTCAAGTCGAAAATGCAAGACTTGGAGCAGGTGATACACATTTTCCTGGAAAACCTTGGAAAATATGAATTTTCTCCCCCTCAAAACCCCCCAAAAATACCCTTAAAATTGAGCTAGCAAGTTGGTTCAAGAATTGGGCCGTCGTAGGACCGAGATTGATTTTTGGTGAAAATTTCAAGAATGTAGCTATTATAGTTTGGCCGGAAAACTGCGTACGGCGGACGGACAGAATTTTTTTTATTGGATATTTGGATTCTTATGCCTTGAAACGTAAAATATCACATTTTGAGGGGGGTAAGAACTTTTTTTTCTTGGGCGATTACCACGGTTTATTATTGAATAATTAACCAATAAAAAAAACATGGAAGTAAAATAAAATTACAATAGTTGCTACGGAATTTTCCCCGATAGTTACCAATCTGTTTTTCGGTGGGAACGTTCGGAAATGTTCGCAAATAATTACTTTCACAAATGGGTAGTCGTATTAAATCATTATTGAAGCGAAGGAATAATAAACCACTGTACAATCATTAGCTAACCTCTACTAGCCGTGCTTTCTTGAATTATCAGCACGTTGTATGGCTTATCAACAACCTATAACCTTGAATACGCGTTTTAATTAAGGTATTCAATTCTCGATTCTGCTTTTGTCATTTTTATTTTTAACGACCGGTTATTGTAATCTTCTTTTTCTTGTCTTGTCGTTCGCATATTTTTGAGGAACGTTTTGTATGTGGAGATATACTTTTGTGATTCGTCGCATATCGAGGGGGTCTCTGAACTGTAGACGTATCCTCAGTTTTAATTTTCACAGTATAAATATTAGCAGATGATTGGGTTTAAAATGAACCGGTATTTAATGCAGGTTGGCTGGAATTTTTCCGATTGATCTGCAGTGAATGTGTTGAAAATAGTTCCTGTAAGTAGCTCCTCAAGGCTGGGATTGTCATGAATAGGGAATTTTCTATAACATTTCCGCTTTTTGAACCTAGAGTCTAATAAATAGGGGACTAGATTAAATGCAGGGGCGAATTCTACATTAAAACAATAAGACATGAAAAAATGGCCGTTACGTGACCCTATTTATTTTAATTTACTGGACTCTAGGTTCAAAAAGCGGACGTGTTTTAGAAAATTCCTTATTCATGACAATCCCAGCCTTGTGGAGCTACTTACGGGACCTATTTAAAAAACTTTTATACAGAAGATGTTTCCTGGAGAGGCTCGAGTGGCGAAAGCGCTAGAAATATGGAAATGCAAAATGAGATAACCTCACACCCCACGTCGTATACTTTTGTTTACCTCTCAACGATCTAACTCTTCGTTTTTTACTCTTACACATGTTAATTCAAACGGTTGACCAAAAATGCCTACCGCTAGAAATTGAATGAAAAAATTGTCGGTTTGACTCCGAGACGGTCTCGGATATTTCTCGCTCTAATACTATAAATTGTTTACAGGATAAGAAAACGCTCAGAGAAAGCACAGTGGACAATTCTGTGGCGCATTTGCAAGAAGAATTGGCAGCGGTAAAAATGCGCGAAGTCGAGGCGAATACCAGTTTGAAGGATCTGAGGCAGCGAGTTGTCGACATAAGCGCTCAATGGCAGCGGCACTTGCAGGTATGACAGAAATTACTCACTCACTCAATTCACTTGGCCATGTAATTCTCTGGAACCTGATCCTTTTTGGCCCGTCGTAGGTTGAAAGGGAGAAAATAAAGCGACTGGTTCTACATAAGTTCTTTAACCATATTACCCTGAGCACCCCCCCCCCCCCCCTTGAAAGCCCTGATGAACCGAAAGTGCTCTGCGAGCTAAAGAAATTATGGAATACCGATCGATTTTTTATCTTCTCTTCAACCTACATCTAGCTATGGCTGTACAACGACAAATATACAGATCATTTTCGTTATTTCAAAAGGACCATAAGCCCGATCCACCGCCAGGGCCTGAGTCAACGCCTAAGAAAATCGTCGGAATGTTTCGCGGAACCGGGGAAATCCAGCGGCTCGAAGAGGAACTCATGGCATCTAGGCTCAAGGAGATGGAAGCTGTAATGGAACTGAAAGAAGCGAAGCTGAAGGTGAGCACCAAAGTTGAATCAATTATGCGTTCGAATGTGATTCCATCGCATCATTAATATAAACTGTTCAGCATTTCGACGGTGAAGAATTGAGACCAATTGTTGACAAAAATGAGATGATTGTTTCTGTCAGGCAAGTTCCTTAGTTTTTACCGATTTTAGCGCTCGTTTGGTCGATTTTCGAATTATTTCGGCTCAAAATTTCAATTTTTGATACCTCGTGTCCCGCGATTTAGAAATATTCAGAAATAATGCAATTCGTTTGCTCTCCTCTAAAGTAGCCAAAATGGAGATACGAGGTCTCAATTCTTCACCGTAGATTTGTTGTCAGAAAATTTACTAATCATGCGGTTGGTTTAATTGCATTCAGACATTAGTCGACCACTTTTCTCGAAACTGATCTCATGTGAATCGGTTCCTTTTTACTATAAGCAATTGGGAAAAACCTTCTTTCTAGGTGATGGAATTGGAAACGCAGAACCAAGTGAGCGGGAATCAGTTGAAACGCCAAGCTGAAGAGATTAAACAGCTGTCGGACAAAGTCGAAGCGGCCGAAATGAAAATCAAAGAGATGACGGCTAAATGTCGGGATCACCTGAACAAGTATACGGATCTGGAATCGAAGGTTGGTATTTTTCATATTTAAATGCCAGCGTAATTGGAGTGAAAATTCGGAAACACTACTGAATCCCTATCTTGATGCAGATGAAAGATGAACTGATGATGGCGCGGATAAGAGATGCGGAAAGTTCTCAATTGGTAGCAGAGCTGACACAGAAAATCTCCCGGCTAGAGACCAAAGTGAGTTGATTTAATTCTAGCGATGCCTACGATTTGTTAAAACATTACCTTGAAGGGAAGGGTCAAATTTCCAATGCAAACTACCAGAGAGAAAATCCATTTCTTCTCCAGGTGGTCGTATTCCTTCTTTCTGCAGGTTGAGGGGGAGAGTAACGAGACGACCTCTTCTCCATTTTTTTTTCTTTTTATTACGCCGAGTACTTTCGCCCGTTCAGGCTTCTTCAGGGCATTATAGGACCAATGGTACCATAGGATCATAGGTCACCATTGGGCCATAGGTACCATTGGTCCTATAATGCCCCGAAGAAGCCCGAACGGGCGAAAGTACTCGGCGTAATAAAAAGAAAAAAAATGGAGAAGAGGTCGTCTCGTTACTCTCCCCCTCAACCTGCAGAAAAAATCCATTTGTTAGACTAACAGTTTTGGTTCCGCTCCCATAATAAAAAAAAGTGATAGAAGCAGTGTTGCCACCAATCTCCACAACTTGAACGACACAGAGGATGAAAAAATTTGCTAGTCGCTCCAATTGAGAGGGTAGGAGGGAAATTCAAACTCGTGTCCAATTAAATGGACACTCGGTCTGTAGAGATAGAAAAGAGGAGTAGATAAAAGTAAGATAAAAAATGAGATTGAGGGAGGATTTGGGGGAAAGAGTGGGAAAAGGGGAGACCTGGCAACACTGCTCACTTTGTATTTGAGTGTTTTTGCAAGCCGCTAACGTCAGACGTAAATCGCTCTTCAAAGTACGTATGACGTTGTATGACAAGGGTTATGTGACCTTGAAGAGGCCATTGGCAACGTACAATGCTGAATTACCTCAATTCTTATATAGGAAGTGGCAAAGGCACGTCAATTTCGTAACGTTTCCATTATGAAAGCCATTCCTAGCGAAAACTACCTAAACAGCGAAACCACGGACAACGCGATCACTAATCATTCGCGATCGCAGTTGCTATGTTAGTCGATGATATAATTGTGCCTGCATTGACGACGTGGCCCGTCCTGCTGCTCGTGGTCAAATGAGAAGCGCCCCTCTCCCACTTAGGACTTACCCCTACACAATCAGCAGAAGAGGGGCATCATGCGCACTCAAGCGGCCGAATTTCACACTAGGAAAGAGCCTGTTGTCTCTGCTTGTAGATCTCGCTCTTGCCAGTATGATAGGGGCACAAAAATTTTTTTTGAGTTGTGCCCCTTTCATTCTAGTGGAGCGAATAGTCGATAATGTATTTTCTCCATCAGCACGACTCGGGGACTTAAGAGCAATTTTTTTTTATAAACATTTTTGACAATGTTGTCTCATAATTTTGGCTACAGAATTCGGAAATGGCAGCCGAGGGAGAGCTGAGGAGCCATATTGACGATAGCGAGAAAGTGCGCGAGCTCCAAGAACGCCTTGGAGACATGAAGGCTGAGGTGAGATCATTTTCTTTCATCGTAATTTATATAAAAGGGTATCGCATGGTACACAGTGCTCACTAACGCTATCGCTTGTCCAAAGTTGGTGATTCGGAGTCTTTAATCATTGTTATTCTATTGCGATAGTTATGTATGAATATAGTGGTGGATCCCATAAGCGCTGGTTTTCTGAAATTAACTACTATTCAGCGCCTACTACTATCCAGGCGACTCATTCTCCGATTCTATATTTGCTGGCCGAGCACGCAAGGCGTAGATGCTGGACAGAACAAAGGTCTAACGGCCAGCAAATAAAGAATCGGAGATTGAGTCGCCCGGTTTTCCCCCCTCACAACCCTTGGACATCAAAAAATAAAAAGAGAAGGAAAAGAAAAATATATTATCGTACTTGCGATATAAGTCCAACAGTTCAGCCAAACAGTTTTGCCTAATTTCCCAATTTAGGTCCACACCGGCTGTTTTTCTTCCCCTCGCAATCCCTGAACAACAACAGTTTGACAAAGAAAAGAAGATATTAATATCAGTGGCGTAATATCAATAACAATATTATATCGGCGTGAATTATTGATAATAATGAAGGTTTGATATTGAAAATTGAAATTGGTAAGGGGGTTTCTTCGAGTAATTTTCAAATAATCCAGTCCAACATAAAGTTTAAAAGTATCGGTGGTAAGTATATTTGTTTAAAAGACCAAGGAGGTCCCATAAGGTAATAAAAATCGGTAAACAACGGCTGTAAAAAACTTCCGATTCTCGATTTTTATTACCCGCTATTGCTCCACTATTTTACGCTGACGAAAAAAATAACCGCCTAGTTGTAAAGCACAAGCTTCTAACTCACGTGTGGCTGATGTTTTCAATTGGAATATCGATTTTTTACATTCGCTATCGATCACTTTTCACTGTTTTGTTCTCTTCATTTATAAATGTGGTGTCGGTGATTTTGTTTAGCTTATGACACCATCAACACCGGACATTGAAGCCTGGAAATTGATTGTTTGAGTAAGTGGGCGAAGAGGCCTTTGCACGCTATGCTTTCGACTATAACCTGCACGATTTTTCGCTTTTTATTGTCCGCTAGAGAGTTTTTGCTACTGCAGCGACGGAAAAGTATACGGAGTTTGTGTTATTCCAACGGGTTCCTATATGTCTGTATTTGGCGTCCCAATGTGAAAATGGGGTTTCTATTTTGGATAAGCTCTCTAACGCTTCATTACATATCGCATGCATACAAATTGTTCAGGGTTCTATCATCGTAGGGATAAAAAACGGTGCACGTATTCATTTTTAATTTAATTTTGTGATTTATTTGAAGCATTTTTTTTATTATTTTTTTTTTAACTGGATGCTACTGTTAGAAGAGCTGATAATATTTTGTAAACTGTTTCTCGACGCAGTGCAGTAATTTTCTGTTCAAAGAAAATCTAAGAGAGGTTCATTATGGTCCTAATTTTACTATTCACTTTTGACCGATATATCGGAGTATCGATACTTTTCATTGGTATCAAAAAATATCGAGTATCGATACTCTATGAAAAGTATCGTAACGAAAAAATATCGATACTTTCGGGTATCGTACCAAGAAGTATGTAATGTTGGAAAAAATATAACTGGAGGAGATTTTTCACCGAGTTCCTCGACAACTACTGTTCCAATATAACCTGTAAATTGTCATTTTTCTTTGGTAATTTGTACTAATATGAATAGAGCCAAAAACGGTCGACAATGCTTATGTTCCCTTTATGAATACCCATTTTGCCGTATTTTAATCAGAGCTAACCAACATTGAGAATTAATTGGGGTTCTGAAAAGCATGATGGTTACCTCATTATTGATTACAATTGCTGTGATTTAATTTTCAATGCCGTCACCTAAGCTGCAACATGAAATGTGTGTCTTTTTTACTAAATCGCTCGCGCTGCGATTGCGCGTTGTAAAATTTACGATTGGGACATCGATGTTAGAAAAACATTGATGTATCGGACTAAAATCATCGATGTCTAGGCTTCGATGATTTTTTAAACATAGAAGCTCTGTTTGTTTCTTGTGTATAAAACATTCATGGGGTTATTAAAACAATGCAAGAAAATTGTGGGAATTTTTCATTCATTTTCTCAGCGGGTACCAGGTGTGGTGCTTGGCAACACTGGTTTCAGTTTCACCTTTTGAGTTGATACCTAAACTTTAACGGCAAAGCCTGCAATTTACTAACAAAAAATAAAAATATTTCGGTATTATTTTTATCGATTTTTTGTTGGTGTGAATAAAACGTCGATGTTTTTGTCGATATATCGATGTTGTGGACTTTCGATGTTTGAAACATTGAATATCAATATTGAAGCTTCGATGTCCCAACCCTAGTAAAATTTTTACTGATGATGGCCTAATCCCCAAAATGGATATAACAATATACTCATTTGAAATCAGTGGAATTCGTGGCAAGCTCTTCGTCTTCTGTCCAATTCCTCAATTTTTCAGGAGAGCGAAAAAAGTGTTTTCTGCTGATAAAACTCGCTAAATCTATTAAAACTCTGTCGCTATTAGTGGCAACCAAATTTACACTTTCATAATCATTTGTAGGCACGATTATTTATTTGTATTTATATTATATATATTTGTAGGCTCGATTAATATAATCAACTCTGGCCGAGTCAAAACAATCCGCATAATTAGCCTATCGTATTTCCATAAGCCAAAATCAGGACACACTGAGAAAAAAACGGGACGAAATAAATAAAAATTCAACGTAAAATAAATATTAAACGAAATATTGTCCGAAAAACATTTCAAGAGGCCTTAATCGTTCAAATATATCAACTAACCCTTGCGATAAATTCGTCAAAGGTTTGTTAAGAACGGCCCGACAGAAAATCAATGATTGTACAAATGTTCTGTATTTCTTCTCTTGCTATTTCACATTTATAGATCAATATTATGCGTGTTTTTCAATATTTTGCTCTTCTTTCGACAGATTTTGAGATTGAAAGCCGTTAATCATCGGTATTCGCTCAGCAGGCAGACGGCGTCGGTTGATACGGAGAGCGAACAAGACAACGATGCCGCCGACCTTCACATTAGAATAGATTCGTAACACATTCCTTACCTAACCTTCCCATGCACTCAATGGCGCGCACCCGGGGAAAAAATTCCTAGCCTTCTATGAACCTCTGCTCGTTGTTTGTGAATTTTTTCGGCTGGGGCGATGCTGTTTTATTTCAGCGAACGCAAAGGATGTGGGAAAGCGATGAAAATCTCGGCCGATTATTCGAGCCCGATGTGAGGAATATTGTGCATTTTGTAGCCGTTGATTTTCTCGCGGTGCAATAATCGAGGTGAAATTTTGCAAAATATTGGACGGCGGAGAATAATATTCGTCCCATATCTGCCGAGGCAATGGCATCGCCTCAGCCCGAGCTTCCAAAATCCACCGTTCCCTTTATAAGGCGCAGGAAAAAACTGCAAAATTGCACGGGTCGCATTATTTCCCAAACGGGTGAAAATTCGAAACGGAAACGAGATTTCTTCCCATACTTTTCCCAAAAGTGGGATAGTTTCCGATATAATCGCTCTAACCTAGTTTCCTCACTTCCGATCGATTCAATTGAGCGTATATTGAGGTGAATTAATTTAATCATTATTTGTTAACTAAAAATATCGGGACATTCTTTTCGTGAATCTGTGATTACTTCTTTGGTTGTGAACCCAAAGCGTTTTTTTTTCTCTTCCTTTTAATTATCACGTGCAATTCAGCTTGATTTATAAAATCGTTTTACTCTCGACGTTCCAAACCTTGTCTGAATGTGCTCAAAGCCTCAAAATGCAATCGCGACTATTCCAAAACATGAACTAGTTTTTATTGTTTTTTTCCACCTGTGGAAAAAAATCGCAGAAAAAAATTCCTCTCGAAAAATTTGTATTCCTCGTACCTAGTAGTTTTGCATAATGTATTATTATATTATTTATATTAATAGAATAGGAGATAATTTTATAGGAAGATATTAAAACCCATTAACGTGCAATAATTTTCCCGTAGTCGATTCAAGCGTTCCTCTCCTTAAATGTCTACCCTCCTGGCTTTTATAGAATACTTTCGATGTCTCGCTGTGAACTTCGTCAAATAGTACGGCACGTTTAGCGAGTATTAAGACCAATTGGATTTTTTACATAAAACGCTGGAGTTTCGCCATCTTTTTGTTTCATTATTTTTCTCTTTTGTGATACCAAAAATAATACTATGTTATGTTTTGAGTAACTACAAAAAATCGATACTACTTAGTACGTTGTTTATTTCTGATGTTCCCTAGATCAGAAACTTGCTCGATGAGCGTTCAAGTTTTTTCCTCCGGAGTCGAAATAGAATTGATTTCAAAGTTGGACATCAGTGAAATCTTAACATTCGTCAGCTGGTTGAACAGTCGACTGAAGCGAGCCAAATGGTTCCTAATTTGTATCATAGTACTGTATAGACGGACAAGACAGATAAAGTTAGCATCCAAATAGCTCGCTCTAACCCTTTACGGGAATTTCTGTCGAGAAATGGATGAATTGGACCACGAATATTATTCACGGCGAATGAAAAATTCAAGTAAAATTGTTCGATTACGCGCAAATTTGGATTCAACTACTCGCCGTAATAATTGATAGCGTAGAAAGGAGGAAGAAAACACAAATTAACGACTAACCATGTTATATCATTAACGGAACATAAAATATTTCATCCGAGGAAAGCGAGCGGATAATCTCGTTGAAAAAAATTTCGGCCCAATTAATTGACATTTGCCACCTGGGCAGGCGACATTTTGCGTCGACAAAAATAATATACATCTAGATAACATAATTTATTAAGATTCCGACTGATAACGTTTTCAAGGCTGCAAACTCAGTTTTCCCATGTACGAATTTTGATTCAACAAATCGCTCAACTTTTGTTTCGCCAATTTGAGCACAAGCTTGCCGTAACAAGGCCAAGCTTTTGCAATCAAGATGAAGAAATTATTTTGCGCATCCTTCGGCACGAGCGATTTTAATTTGTCGATTATATTCGTCGCCTTGCGCTGATCTTGGACGTACTCCTGCAACGATACGCCTGGAAAAAAATCATAAAGAAGTACATAAAAGGTATAACGTGCATTTCGTATGTTTTGAAAACTCAAACGTGGCCACAACAATCCGCCATAACCAACAAACCATGAACTTAAAAAAAAATTAATAATAAATAAATAATTTAAAACGTTTAAAATAATTTAAACGAAACTTATGATTTTAATAAAGTAACCTACACTCCTACACCTCCGTGTAGGAGGTAACCTAACTCCTACACTAGGTTTTCAAAAAACACGAAATTCACTATAAGTCTCCGTTGATGGCTGAACGCTAAATAATGTCCATAAACCGATGAGAGAGCTTCAAAACCGGACACTTGCAAAAAAAAAACCAAATTTTACAGCAGACGTAAAAACTATTCTTATTATTTTTGAATGTCTTCCTATAACGTTGTTACAATAGAATATATTTACTGAAAAACTAGCCAGGAGACTCAAAAACCGAAAAATGCACAAACTAGGTTAACAATAGATTATTTTTACAGCAAGGGGACCCAAAAAGAGGAGGGAAAACACTAATAGAGTAAAGAAAAATGCGAATCACGTGGAAGGGCGGTGTGTGAGCCAACAGATAAAAAATCAATAGTAAAAAAATGACTATAGCCAGTAAAAGCCAAAATAGAAAAAACTCCAAAAGTGCGCATCTCAGAAGTACTGTGTGTTATTCTAAATCGGGAAACGGCTAATTTCGCAAGTACTTGGAGAACATTTTCAGATTTTTAACAAAAATTTTTTTAATTCAATTCATTTTTTCACAGAAATAAGGCAACTTTTGTCACTTCTTGACCAGAGACACTTGCTCAGGAAGTTCTTCTGTTTACACTGCATAGAATTCTTCCAAATTCGACTTTTCTTTACCACGTAAACATAGATGTAAAATTGTAACTTACCAAGGAACTGTTCAGCTTCTTCGTTGGCTATTACAATTGGCACGAGTGGGATAACAGACGTCTCACAGGTGAGAGGTGTGAAGATGAGCACTTGAGCGACAAACGCAAACTGCAAGCACAGCGATATGATGCCAGAACCTGTAGATTCAAAGGGTAAATTATAAAAAATATAAAACCGATTTCGAATTCATTTGCATAAAAAAAAATAATGCTGAGAAGGAAAACCCCTGCAAATGATTCTACAGTGGTTAATTATTCCTTCGCTTCAATAATGATTTAAGAAGACTATCCATTTGTATTTTGGCCTAACGTTAAAACTGAAGAGAGAAGACCATTCCGGCGAGTATAGAACGATTTTTATAGCTCCAACAAGAACGCTAGAGTTATACAATTATGTCAAATTTCTAAAAATCTCCCACGTTCAACACAAAAGCTGCGATAACTCGAGAACCAATGAAGCTATCGACCCCACGATAGTCTCGTTCGATTCAGCGTCGAAAAATCTATAAAAATTGATGCCAAATACACGTTTTTCTGATAAACGGTGGAAAATACGAATTTTCTCCCCTAAAAATACCCTTAAGATTGAGGAAGCATCACGTTTTTTTTTGCCATTTCTCTAGATCTGGAGACGTAACTACTGGATGGATTCAATTTAAAAAATTTATGGGACCTACCTGGATCGTAGCCCTTTCAAGCAGAAAAAAGTAACCCGATCCGACTTACAAGGACTGAACTCCAGCGGACAACACATACCGAACCCAGCAATTCAACCGTAGTAACCTCTAACTTTTGAAGTAGGTAAAAATAAGTATTACTTTTTCTTCTCCAGGTGGTCGCATTACTTCTTTCTGTAGGTTGAGGGGGAGAAAACGAGGCGACCTCTAGGTCCATAGGTACCCTTGGTCCTATAATGCCCTGAAGAAGCCCGAACGGGCGAAAGTACTCGGCTGAATAAAAAAGAAAAATGGAGAAGAGGTCGCCTCGTTTTTCTCCCCCTCAACCTACAGAAATAAGTATTACATCGCTTGAGAACTATTTGAGCTATCGACCTCCCGAGGTCACATTTTATTCAGCGTCCAGAATTCTATAGAAATTGATACACCTTTGTCTGAAAAACGTCGGAAAGGACAGATTTTACCGCCAAAATATACCCATTTAAATTGAGGTTGTGATTTGGTTGAGCCATTGTCATACGAAGATTAATTTCTGGTGAAAATGTCAAGAATTTTCAATTGGATGATCGAATTCGACATGCCTTGAAGCGTGAAACATCACATTTTGTCGGAGGGTTAGAATTTTTTCCTTTGGGCTATTACAATGGTTTATTATAGAATATTACCCCTTACTGAGTCAAAAAAAAAATTGTTCAAAATATTGAAATTATATGAAATTTTCCTTTTGTCCTAGATTTAGTAAAAAAACGCCAAAAAAAGCAACGAAAAAATTAGGTTTATGTAATCTAAATATGAATCTTTATGGATGAGGCTCATTGACTAGCCAAACGAATACATCGAAAAAATGCTCACCTTGACAACAATAAGGGCAAAGGTGGTGAACCAAGTTCTTGCAGAGGGAGCAGTTCTTCATGATGGTCGGACATTGCTTGACCGTCGCTAGGTCGAAAACTTGATAACATCCAGTTCTGCAGATGCCCTTCACAATGTCAGAAACGTCTGCAATTCAGGAGTATATTAAAATGAGTAGTATTAAAATATTAGGATGTCAATTATGGAATTTTGAAGCCCTGATCATGTTGCCACTTAAGCCAGTATTTGAAGCAGCTTTCTGCTGAAATATTTCCAAGATAATAATAATTAAATTTGGCGAATTTTAAAACACTTAAATATCCACTACTGAATCCTCCAAACTCAATCAGAACGCTCTCGAAGTAGTTTCAACTGATTAGTAAACTTTACTGTTTTTGAGCAGTTTTGCAACAGAAAAAAAAATGTCCGGGGGTTGTGAGGAGAAAAACCAGGCGCCATTCTTAAATTCCTTATCAGCTGGCCGAGCACTTTTGCCCATTCGGGCATCCTCAGCGTGACGTCCACAGCCTCACAACCCCCGGACATCAAGAAATGCGACGAGAAGGAAAAGAAAAAAAAAAATGTTTCAGCCTGGTGGTTTTTCTTTTATTTGGCAATACGCGCTGAACTTTTCCCTCGTCAATGGCCACGAATTCAGAACTTTATGTCAGATAATTCATGACAAAATTCCCCTGCCATTGCGAATTCATTCCAATGCTGCACTATCGTTCCCATTTACACTGTTTCATTCCCTATTGTAACGAAGGAAAGCCACTTTTTCAAACTAACGTAAAACAAAAAAAAAAAAAAAAAAAAAAAAAAAAAAAAAAAAAAAAAAAAAAAACAGGGACTCACCTGTAATTGTTGGTTCCAAGTTGACGATCGAGCACTCAATGCGATATAATTGTCCCGGCTTCAACGCCTCCAAACCTATATTGAAGGAGAAAATCCAAATTTAAGACTTTCGAAATGTGGGAATCGAAAGGAAAATTAGTATCAATCCCGCTGTTATTCGAGTTGAGTATTAGTTGCGAACTTATTGTGGGAAAGGGTTAGAAAACAGTCACCAAACGTGTTTCAAGTGTATTTTTACATGAAAGACAAGTAACGTGGGATAAATCATAACAATGTCGGTGAGTTCTTGTCATCATTTCCAATTCCAGATTTGAACAGGTGACAATTCTATAGTGATTACAAAAACATTGCTCGATTCCTAGATGAATTTAGAGGAAGCGATGAGTGATAATAACTCAAGCAGACGAAAAATGGCAGTTAGTACAGATTGTCAAGAGCTGAACAGAGGAGCGAGTTATGGGAACTGAGTCCAAACGTAAATGTTTCTGTAGGCCATCAATGCTAGCCCGTTAATACGAATTGGAATTCGTCACCAAAACACTTGAGTACTTTTCATTCCAAGCGCTTTCGCCCCGCTCGGCCTATTCAGTAAATAATCATAAATATTCACAAATATTTCTCTATAGGAATATTGCATTTCTAAATTACAAATTATTTATTAAAAATGATAATGTGAAAAGTTTACATAACTTGAAGAAAAAAATGGTTTAAGCCAAAATAAAAAAAAACTCAATTTACATAAATTCTTGGTTATATTTACTCAAGAAACCTTGGCCAACGTTGGAAAACATCAAAGTGAGCGAAAACAGCGATTTTTTGTTAATGTGTCAATATTGGGGTATACCTGCCAGTATTATTCTTGTAAGCACTAGCAACAGTAGAAAAAATTTCCCATAGAGACTAACTAAGGTGAGTCGTATAAAATTTTTCCAAATTAAGGACATTTGATATTTTTTATAGTCGGGCTTATAAATTCAGAATTGAATATTTCGAGCGCGAATTAATGAAATGATTACAAAAACATAATAATAATAACTACCCATGGGGTTTTTTATCCAATGGAATTTGAATATTTCACCTGAGTTCAAGGTAGCTATTTATTTCAGCCAACTTGAAGCACTATTAGTTGTGAAAATAGAGGACAAAAATTTTCAAAAGCAGTATCAAAACTATTTTAAAATATGCGAACATTTATTCTTGACAGGGATAGAAAATGTATAGCTCAGTGCTGTAAATGAGTTCGATATTTTACCAACATATGAGTTTTAAGATGTACATGACCATTTGACACCATTCCATCACTCGGATATCATATTTTCGGACAGAAATTATATGAAACTCATCCGACACGCTTTCCAATTCATGATAAGCACTTAGTGGCAGCTGGTTATGACTTCAAAAACGAAATTTTCGTATGCCGTTGGCCATTTGAATAATCAAGACCGAAAGCGTTAACACTAATTTATTCGAAAGATTTTCTATTGGCGAAATAAATTGTTAATAAATTAAACACGGATTTTCTGTACGTTCTGTTCATTAAATTATTTACTTTTCTACGAAACTATTTAAAGCACTGATAAATAAGTATTAAAAAACGCACAAATAAAAAATTAATAAAACCTAACCCAAAATAAATTGCCATGCTGACCAAAAGAGAACTTAATTTTTCTCTTCTATTATCATTTCCCTCGCGCTATAACAACGGTGAAATAGCCACCGTAGAAAAACGGGACACTATTTCATAATACTAAATCAACGGAAAAAAATCAATTTCAAACTCATAATTACAATTTTTTAGTCATTTTTCGATAGCATTATTTGAACCGGCTGCCTCTGTGCGTTTACTCCAACGTAGCTAAATCGAGCAAAACAATTAGCATTTCTCCCATATGAACAGTGCAATTGCATAAAATATCTCAAAAATTGTCCCATTTGTTTGAACCAATTAACGTGAAAAAATCTTTCTCAATACACTGAACTGTTTGCATTTTATATGAAGACTTGAATTTTTCGAAATTGACGAGGAATAGTTCTGTTTTTAACAATAAATTTAGGTAGCATTGAGTTGGGAAGGCAGCGTGGGGCGTGACGTCATCGCAACAGGTGCCAGGCTGCTCTCCAGCTCAACCAGCGAGGCTGTGCTCTGCACAAATTAAATTCAATATTCAAATCCAACGGTGGAATTGGTGATTGCTCCTTGCTCAGTTCTACCATTTTCCTTCTTGACAAGCAAACTATTTACAACAATCGTGCGGAAATGAGTCAAGAAACGCGACATGCAGTAATACAGAACAAACTAGGATCAAGCCAAAGAGATGGGCAGTTTCATCATTTTAGCGATTAATGGAGGAAAATATAATGCAGCAAAGAAGATTCTCTAATTATCAGGGAATTATCCTACCTGGGATAGTTTCAACATAATTGATCTGGTTCAAAACTACGACTCCACATTGTCGAAATAGATTCTAGATTATTTTCAAAAATTGAAAACCGAGTTCTGTTCACCTTACAGAGTAGCCATGAATTGAATCAGATGTTCTATCTTATCACAGAGTTAGGGGACAGTTCAGTGCTGTAGAGTAGGTGCACAACTAAGCAGTTTCTTAGAAAAAAAGATTTTTTTCAACTCAAACCTAATTTATTTTCTGAAAAATTATTATCATTTTTTTTAGCAAAAATATTTTTTAATTGCTTCAGTATTCCTCACTTTTTATTAAAGAAAAATTCAGTTTCTTCTCCCATCTCAACCAAAAACCACCAAAGACGCTGCCAAAATTCCAACAGAGCGCCCTCAATGCGCCACTATTTTTGTTATTTTGTATAGCCCGACTAGCCGATTTGCGTTCTAGCGTCAGACTAATTGTCAGAGCGCTGTGGGTGTGACAGGTACGATGCAATGTGGCATAATACAACCAGAACGTCAAACCAGAGTCAAAGAATGCTGAACATCACGCCAAAATGTCTCCAGTGTGCCCAGGATTTTAACAATTATTAATACGTCAGATGAAGCAATTTTATCAATTAGATAAAATATCTCAGTAATCATTATTACTAACCGTCGTAGTTTTCCAGTTCTTGGGCGTCATAAAAAACCGTCCTTGCGGGCGAGCCACTGTCAATAAGGTCTTGCGATTGGATATTCTCCGCTACCAGGAATTCAGGCGTTGTCGAATCGGGCATTCTCTGCTTCGGGGCGCCAACAGTTATTAAAATTTGTTGATCGTTCGTTGGAGTTTCATCAGAAGAAAGGATTGAGTCACTTTTGTTGTAAAGGTTGTTCGAATCCATCTTTTCTTGAGTTGATAAACAGTTATCAAAATCCAACTCGGTCGACGTTCCTGTCAAATTTGCTTCTTGGGGTGGACTGACTCGAATTTCAACATCAGCAACGTCCATGATTGAAGGCATCTCTGCTCCGGTATGAGTTAACGGCAGTTGATGCAACTGAGCAGTGATCGTTGAGGTCGGAAGTTGAGAGAGACTGTTGTGATTGATCAGAGAGCTTAAGTCGTCGTTGAAATCCAAGGAAGTCACACTCATATCAATTGTGTCCCTGTCTTCGCCGACCATAGTAAGGCTCAGATCTGAGCTGCCCACTTGCTGAAGAAAACAACTGTCATCCAGGTTGTCTATTTTTTCTGAAATTTCCGCCGCATGCGTTTTGTCATCCGGATGTTTCGGTAAAGACATTCGGTCGGCTGCGTTTGAGGAATCGTTCGGCAAATCGGCAGATGACAAGGAATCGTTGCTCTCCTTTGACGCCATCCTGTCGTCGGTTAGATCTTGATAAACTTCCATAGCCGTCTTCTTAGTATTCTCATCGCAAGGATGGTTCGCACCTGCGGGCGAGCAAGCTATTAGCACTTCAGCCACATCTTCGCCAAGAACTTCAGGAAAACCAATTTGATCGTAGACTTTGGGATCAGAATGTTTTTTGATACCAAGAGACGAAAGCACGCCTTCGATATCCGAATCCTGACTGAGCCTGGGTTTGCCTTGAGTGGCTGCTTTCTGCAGACCGCTCGCTTTGAGAGGATAACTCTTTTTCAAGTCTGAACAGCTGTTTTGTTTGATCGGATTCAAGTCGCCGCAATCAACATGTAAAACACGTTTCTCTATGCGGCTATCGTCATCCATTTCAGAGGACTCTCCGTCGCTCTTATCCGCTTTATCGCCTGTCTTACTTGTGCAAGCAATAGTGTTTTTATCCAGTTCTCTGGCGGTGTGATTCTCATCTGGCAACAGAGCTTCCTCCAAATTGTTTCCTTTCTTCTGAGGCCTAGGATTGGAAGTTTCTTCGTTTAAAAGATTCTCCCTGTTTACCTCTTCATCATTACTAGGTACTGTGTACATTTCCTTGTCACGCATTGATGGATTGATTTCAGCTGAAACTTCATCTTCAGCTGTAGGTTTATTGTTGTCGAAGTAGAATGTATTGTCGTTCTTATTGTACAATTTCCTTCTTTTTTCTACTTGATTTTTGGGCTCCGGATCGAAAATAATTGATTCTTCTTGGGTTTCTTTATCGGACATGGCGAAAGGTCGTGTTCGCAGTCGAGCGAGGAAACTGTCGGAAATTTCACAGCTTAAAACATCATCTTTGCATGTTTCTTGAGAGAGTCCTTCCGCGGCAGTATTCGGAGGAGCTGGATTCATATCATTGCTAGGGTTGAGAACTGTTTCACCTGCATTGCCATCTTTCTTGAGATTTTTTGAGATTGGAATCCCTTCTGCGACGTTGTCACTCTCTTCGCTTGAACTTTCAATTGTCACCATTTCTGGAGGTTTTGACTTTTTACTCGCAGGAGATTCCGATGAAACCGAGCCACTCTGCGGAGGACGCCTCTTCCTGGAAGGAACGGTTTTCAGTTTATGCTTGAGGAACAAAGTAGATGTATCCGAGAGGCTCGACTCGTTCGAACTACTGGTGTCAGACTCGGGAGGTAGTTCTTGCTCGGTTACAGGTGCGGGATCCTGAATAGGAGCTGGCTTGCTGCTTGAAGCAATTACTTTTGGTCGTTTAGAGTTGATTAGTAGCTGCTTAGGCCGATTTCGCGCAACCACTTGGGATATCGAAGTGAAATTGTCATCTTCATCTGGAGACCAGTCTTGTTCTTGGTGACTGTCTCCCATACTGGCCCGCTTCGTGTCCATTGAATCTGGTAGCTGAAGGTCCGTAAAATTATCTTCATGGACACGAACTCGAGATCGCGGCACGTTCATCAGCCTGAAATTGCAAATAAACATGAATCCACGGGACATATCGATATAAAACTATCCTTGTTGTCTGCTTGACTAACCTGGAATGCTCAACCCAGCTGCCAACAAACCACACATTCGAGTTGCTCGGTCCTGGAATCTCGTTGGGCAAGAAGATGTTCCTACGGCGGCCATGTAAACACTCTGGCGCAGGATCGAGCCTTCAAAACCAATAAAAATTGTTTAAAATAGCTGAAACTAAATAATGTGCCTCAACAGAGTAGAGACTGAGTTAACTGATGGTGCCCACATTTTTTGTCAGATTTTTTCAAATAATCAAAAGCATTGGTCAATTTTGTTTTACATTTTCTCCTGACGAGTTATCATGAAACATATCACATTAGTATTATCACTTATTAGATTCTTTTAGATCAGCTGAAGTCGGGTAATAATGAAAAAACACTTTTGCTCGATGATTGTTCAATTTACCGAGTGGTCACCGCTTGATTACCTCAGTAAACACCCAAATTACCCATTATTATCCAATTTCAGTTGGTGAATTTCCCTGTACACTACCCGTTCTCAAATTGTACACTTTTCCGCTAATTTATCAGCGATATTTACTAGTAACAGTGAATGCCACATGAAAATGAGTTGAAGGGGTTAAAATGTTGAAGGGGGTGAAAATGAACGGGTTAAATCAAACTATAAAATAATTTCTAATAGAAAAAATTACCAAGAAAGTATTCACACTACTGTTATTTTTCTTCTACCAGACGCTTTTTGTCGTTTTGGGGTCTGTTGGGTACTTTCAACCCATTGTAATATAAAATTATTTTCTCAATCAACCCAGTTACTTTTTACTTTCGTTGCATTAAAATATAAAAATAAAAAAATCTTGAATTTCACCAAATCCCACGGCTACAGCTTACTTTTTGGAGGGTGAAGATGTCGATGGAGTAATGTCAGCTTTATCCAGTGGAATTGGATGGCAGATTGGAGAAGCAGGACGAGCGCTACTGCGGCAGGTGCACTCCGGAATGCGAGTTACTCCATGGTGTAGGCAGCATTCGCTGCTGTGGTTGCTAATCTGATGAAATGATGAATAATGAGCAGGGCAAACATTACAGCTACTGATCACCTAGGAAATAGAAAAGTGGTTTAACAATCCAGTATGAAACAGATCCTGTTTAATTCTTGAATAAATAGATTATAATAGAAATAATACACTCCCTTGTGATAGATATAATTAAAATATGAATAACTTACCGGAGGACAACAGTTAGTCGTACTTCTGTTACTGCGTTTATCTATGGCCGGCTGTACTTCAGATTTATTACAGAAATGTTTCCCATAATTGCAACTGTGGGACCTACGAAACAATTTCAATCATTCAATTTGGGATGCGAAACGATCACCTCATGGGGATTTTGGCGGAACAGTTGTCAACACTGTTGCGGAACATTGTGATAAGTTGGTAAATCGATTAACGAAAATTGATTTTATATGAAATACAGCAGATAATGAAAAAACCAACCTGCACGGAGAAGCGGATTGTTCACATTGAGGCTGATGATTGCCACAGCAAGATGATGCCCGACCGGAACAGCTAACAGCCCGGCAACATCCTTGATGCTGCTCTCTGCCAAAAAACAGGTCATGTTAAGCCGTGAATGACATCGATTGCAGATTATCAAATAATTTGTAAGTAATAATTAATTTAGTTATTTACAAAATCGCATTCAAAACATCAACCGACAAAAATAGCATCAATAAGGGTATTCATATGGGGTTTGACCGCATTGAAAATGTTACACTAGAAATGAAGAAGTTTAGAGAATTCGGAAGAGCTGATGATATTGAGGGAAAAGTAGCAATTCAAAGCTGTACACTTGGGAACAATTGAACTTGTCAACACATCACAGCTATAATACGTTATAGCTTTTTTAATAACACAGTTCTTCTTGACCAATAACACGTTTGGCATCGTTAGCAGTTGTACTGTTTGTAATAATATCAAGTGGCAACCGACATAATATGTGAAAACTTACAAGAACGAACAGCAGTGGTGGTTGGGACCATTAAGACAGGAGTGGTGATTTCCATGGGCAGAGCGGTGGGAACACAAGCTGGCAAACACAAATAAAAAGAACAATTCAAATACATTAAAAAGGAAGCGGATACACCACAAGCACTTTTTTAAGTCTTGCCTTAAAATAGAAGTCTTGGCATCACTAATACTCTTATAAGCACTTAAAGAGACACGATGACCATAAATGAGAACCACTGCAACTTTGTAGTAGAAAAAAATTGCTTATTGAAAAATCTCATTTTTTCCGAGCCCTTTTTTCTAAAAGAATATTCATTGTACAAAGTTGAAATACCCCAAGAAAAAAAAAGTTGAAATAGGTAGAAAATTCAAGTGGATGTTGTCGTTCAACTAGAATAGGACAGTAAACTTTGTAAACATTGAAGAGGGCCACCAAAATTCGCATAGGAAACTAATGCAATGGTTATTCATATCATAATACTCTTACGCGACTTTCATTCTAAATAACCTGATATCTAAAAGGGCTGAATTATGTTTATGAAATACCTGAAGGTGGGAGCGAGTTCATCAGAACGAGGGGCGCCAGCCGTATATCTTTCTCTCGATTCCTGTTCCACAAGATTAATGTAACCGTTTGATGACTGCGTCTTCAATCCTTTACCACTTTTTTGTAACTTTTGGGAGCTGAAAAAAACGTCGATCAGAAAAGTTAACTTGTCACATGAATTACTTTCAAAACAGATCATTGATGTCTACAACTTGGACTGAAAATTATTATGCCCGATCAGTTTCTTTATCAACTTCCCCTTTATACCCATTCGGATATACTCATTTCTCTAGCCAACTACCACACAGAGTTCACAAGCCTTCCAAGCGATCTGCCTTCTGACTGGCTTGCAAATCATGATCGTTGAATTCATGCAAACACAATTACACTCGTATATGATTTCCCTGCATTGATAGACCAATCTGCGTTCGGGACTACGTACCACACAACCTAACTAGTGATATTATGAAACAGGAAGAATTAAGAAACGCAGAGTACCTATTTTTCCAATCTTGAGCAGGTTTCTTTCCCCGACGGTTCACGTTGATCTGATTCGATGAAGGAGGTGGCATAGCATGCCAATCTTCATTGTTTTCTCCAAGCTGCAAACTAAAAACAGAAGGGAATCGATAAATAGTTAGCCCAATATTGAGATGAATGTTCCTTTTGATGAGCGAAAACATACTAATCTCTCGTACCTGAAAGCAGCAGCATTAGCAACTGGGCGCGACCTGACTGTATGGAATCGCTTGATTGATGAGACCTCAGAGTTTCCTGAACCAGGAAAGAAACTATGTTGGTTCTGAAAGGCAAAGATACAAAATGGATGCAATCACAACCAGGGATGCAAGATTTATGTTGATGTTTGTCAAATTTAGATATTTTCCCCAAAACATTAGGGGTATTCATGGTCGGTGTCGAGAGATCGAGTTGTCGAGAACCGCGCATACCATGAAGATCCTCCCAGTGAAGCCCGTGCCGAGATCGAAAAATCGACTAATATATTAAGGCTTCCAAGGCTGAGTACAAATCGAATGAATTCGGTTTCTGCCTATTCGGTGACAATTCCATTCGTTTTTGGTAAAAACCCTATAAGTGTGAAACAAGCCTAACTAACGCACAGTTGGTGAAAAATGTATAAGTATGTACAACTTACTTTGAACAAAATCCCCTCCGATTGTTTGTATTTCCTGTAGAAACAAATCCACCTCTTTTTCGGACCACCGATAAATTACTAAATTCACGCGACCTTTTTTACTCGTGTCCGCAACGACATCATGAACGCTAAATAAAATAACGGATAAAAATCGGAATCTGAGGAAAGATTCGTCAAATAGCCGTCGTTTCGCGTTGTTGTTTACATACACCATTTGGCGTGAACGCCGAATCTCGACTTCTCGACGAATTTCTCAAGGCTTTTAGGGCTCTGACAGACAAGGCGACCTGGGTGGCGCAACCCAGGTCGAGACACCCAGATTGACGCGACTCGACTCGCGACCTGGGTCGCGTTACCCACGGTTCCCCGCCCAGTTGAAATATGGAAGAAACGCATCGACATCTAGCGATTCCATGTTTGGAAGGCGAGAGGTGACCGCGTCGCAAGACCACGTGTGACCGACTGATAAGACAAGCATGGTCGAGCAGGTGGCGCCACCCACCGGATCGCCCTCAAGTCGCGAATGGTCGACCGGGTCGCCCGACTCAAGAAGTCGCCGGTACGTCGCTACACCCGGTGTGCCGTCCACAATTGAATGGATTGGATGATTAGGTCGCGCCACCCAGGTCGCGCAACCCAGGTCGCTCGTCTGTCAGGGGCCTTATGGATCGAATTCGATTTCTCGATCGAGATGTGAAATGGAGGACTGTGCATGTCCTTTCGAGTTAGTTTCCATGGCAACCTTATCAATCTTGACTTTCTCAACGTCTCGACACCGACCATGAATACCTAATAATTGATGTTTTTTAACATCAAATCATGAATAATAACCTCTCGTTTTTTGTAACTTAAAACTGGAGAGCCAGACGATTTAGCCACATGTTAGATACAAATATCAAGATACAATAAGTTAGGAAGGTTATATCGAATTCAATATGAAGTAGAGCGGAAGGTGAATTAGCTGACTTGTTCTTAACGTTACAACTTGACATAGCTTTTGTGGATCAACTTCCCATTCCATCCCCTTCCCATTCCCATAGGTCCATCAGGTACCTATGACCATGACTATGGCCTAGGTCATAAATACCTGATGGACGTAAGTATGAAGACAATGCCCAATTCGGCAAAAGACCTTAGAAAATAAAATAAACAATGGAGGAGTCGCTGTTTTCATCTACCCCGCAGCCCAACAATTACTTCGTGCAGTAATGTTTGGTTTCTAAAGAACGATCTTTAGCTGAGCCCAAGCATGCACAAAACATAATTTCAAATTTCCATTCTCAATTGCGGGTTTTTCTGAAAACATCAATTTTTGAAACATCAATGTTTTTCTTCTGATGTTGAAATCGACATCAATATTTTAATTTGGAACATCGATGTTTTGAAACATTCGAGTCGATATCACATCTCTACTCACAACAAATAATAGGGTGACAAAAATCACTTCAATTACGATTGGAGAAATGGCGCAACAAAATGTACTCACGGCCTTCGACCGCATGGGTATGGGACTTTTTGACAACCAAGCAACAATTCTATCAGGGCCGACGGAAAACGTGGGTTGTTCGTAGGCAATGAAACGTTTAGGATTTAGAAGAGCAAAGAAAGAGCCGATTCTCAGGTCTTGCAATGGCTCAGGGTCGGCGAGCTCAATCAAAAATCGAAATGCCTGCGCCGGCTGACTTGCATGGTCCACTGAAATGTATAAATGTTCACTTAAACAAATGCGATATTAATGGTACGATTATCAATATAATTATCTAATGTATCCATTTTCTCATACAAGCAGGAATTCCAAACTATGTGCACTGACCTTGCTTCATCTGGAAGGCGCAGTGGTATTTCCCGTTTCCCAAACGCACCGCAGGAAAGACCTCCTGGATTTCGCCCTGCGGACATGTCATATTAGATTAAATATAAAAAATGTGACGACTATCGAGGTTGAAAAATGTTTTCCTGAAGAGGCTTCTATCAGAAAAAGTGCATGGGCAAAATTTTCAACTGAAATATCGCTGGAACCCTCTTTATTGAACTACCCTAATTAATTCTATACTTTCATAAATAATTAACTTAATATCCAGTATGAATATTTTCGTTGGTTGCCAATTATAGCCACATTTCCCATTTAACCAGGTATTTCTTAGTTAGAACATATTTAGCTAACTACGATCAGAAAGACAATCTGGGATTCATGACGGCAAAGTAGCAGCGTCTCTTGATAAACAAAAAAATACCCATTTGCTCAAATGGTCGCTCTTCTACTCAAGGGTTAGAAGAAATATGGAGAAAGAAGACGAAGAACTGAGAAAGATAAACAACAAAGACGACAGCGAACGCCGTTTCAACTCGGTTTCAAGGCCGTTGTCAATTTTCCAAGCTGCGGTAACTCGAGAACCAATAAAGCTATCGACCTCACGACGGTCTCATTCGAATCAGCGTCCAAAAATCTATAGAAATTGATACCAAATACACATTTTACTGAAAAACCTTGAAAAATATGTATTTTCTCCCCCTCAAAACCAGACAAAAATACCCTTAAAATTGAGCTAGCAATGCGGTTCAAGAATTGGGCCGTCGTAGGACCGAGATTGATTTTTTGCGAAAATTTCAAGAATGTAGCTATTATAGTTTGGCCAGAAAAGTGTTGACGGCGTACGGCGGACAGACAGAATTTTTTTTATTGGATATTCGCATTCGACATCCCTTGAAACGTAAATCATCACATTTTAAGGGGAGGGGGGTTAGAAAGAATTTTTCTTGGGCGATTAAAATGGTTTATTATTGAATAATAAACCAAAAATTTCGCCGCACGCGGGAGAAAATTATTTTCGGCGCGATTTGATTACCTAAGGCAGCTCTCATGCGAAGGGGAAGAAAATCGATTTTATTGACTACCAAGCGAGCAAAATTTCTTGCTCTTCAAAATCATTGACGTAAATAGGATAACTTTTAGGAGCAAGTCCTGCTTCTATTCCGACTATTAACTAATTCCGAATTATTAACTAATTATAGCTATCAGTGGATATTGTAGCAGTCCTTCCAAGCCACAATTTTCAAACAAATTAATTCAACCACACCTAACAACCTCGGTCGGTCCATTTTATCAGACGAGCTATTTACAATTAACAAGCGGATATAAAATGCCAGTAGTCGTAGCCGAATGATATCTACAAGAAGAAATCATTACCATAACAATGATATTTTGACTTACATATACGACGCAACCGCTTTCTTGGAAAGCTTCAACATCGTCGAAGTCGACTCGTTTGCCCGTTCTGCTGATGAATTTAATAACTTCGCTGAAGCTTGGGCAGTTTTCCAATAGAATAAAATTACTAATTGGCGGTACCATTTCACTAAATTAAATGTAACATGTTACATGCAATTGCAACGCAACGCAACGCAGAAAAACAGATCAGAAACTCAACTGGCAAAATGATAAGTAGTGACCAAAGAGTTTTGAATAGAACCGTTGAGAGCGTCTGAGCGGAGCGTGCTACCCGAGCGAAGCCGGAAATAGCCGAATATTTCGACGATTCACCCGTCATTCCCATGATGATGATGATTGATTTTCAGTGATAATTTCAATAATGTAGCTTTTATCGTTTTTGTCAGAAAAGTGTTGACAGTTTACTACGGACAAACAAAATTTTTTTAGTCGATATTCATAATCTACGTTCATTGAAACGTGGTATATAAAATATTTCGCGGTGGGGAAAGACATTTTTTGTCAGCGATTACAGTGGTTAATTATTATTGAATAATAAACCAAAAGCTACTGTACATTTTTGGGCAATAGAAGTCGCTCGTTCAGCGCTCATTGGAGCCGGAATGTTCGGCATTCCCCGGCTTAGTTCGGATAGCACGCTTATCCTAGACGCTGAACAGTTTTGCCTGCCTTTAGTAAAAATAATTTAATTTCAATTCAGTGCTTCGTCATCTTCCTTGTAAAATACCACTAAAAGGGTAAATGATTTCTATTTTCAATTATAAAACAATATTCTTAAGTATGTTTAAATAAGATGAATTCGTTCAAGAGAAAAACGATTTTTTTGTCCATCATGGTTTTGACGGTAGACACACGTCAGAGTCTATGTAAACACAGAACAGGGAGTTTTGTGTATGACCACGCTGTCATGTGTTGGATCTGTTGACGTTTTCATTTCAACAATAATTTCGAATTGGGCTTATTTGCTTCCTTCAAGAATATTATTTCCTTGTAATGTCTCATAAAATAGTACAATGTACTGACCATTATTATTTAGATAATTTTCGTATCAGCCGAAGGCGAATATTTTCATTGTTTTGAAGAAATTTGTTCTTTGTTCGAAACGCGGTTCAATGCAGCCCAATCTAAAAGTTCTCGAGCTGTTCAGCGGAATCGGCGGCATGCACACTGCCCTGAAACGTAAGGCATTATTAATAATTCGAATTATATTTAAAACTATATTACCTATTGTCTGGAATAAATTTAATTGAACTTCTGAACTAGATTTGTTCCTTCAGTCTGTCTGTGACAGCTGCGTCGGTTTCACTGCAGATTTATCCTCCAGTTATTATCTACGCCCATTTTTTAAACTTAATATTCTGATGGAACAATCGAATCCTTTGATGGGAAGTTGAGTCGTTGGTAATGAGAAATGCTGTGTTTTTTAATTGCCGGTTAACAAGATCAATGGTAAAGTAAAGGTTTCTGAAAACCCTTTCATAGATGTACTTCAAAAAAATGTAAGAGGGCAATAAATAACCAACAAGGTTCGTTGGTGGCCTGTGCAGCTGTATACCCTACGAGGTGTGGGGGGGAGAAAACCTAGGCAGCTCATTCTCCGATTCTTTATTGGCTGTCCGAGCACTTTCGCCCATTCGGGCGTCCTCAGGCCAACGTGGAGCCATAAGGCTGTGGACGCTATGGCCTGAAGATGCCCGAATGGGCGAAAGTGCTCCGCCAGCAAATAAGAATCGGAAAATGGGTCGCCTGGGCTTTCTCCCCCTCATAAGAGGGGCTTTCTCCCCCCTTTCTTCCCCCTGGACGTCAAAAAATGCAACGACCATGAGAAGAACGTTATAATATCTAATTTCATCATAATTACAATCATGTTAAAATTCCTGTAAAGAAACATCTGACAATTGTTATCCATTCTGCAGTCAGTGAGATACCGGGGGAAGTTGCCGCTGCCATCGATATCAATTCGGTCGCCAACGAAGTTTACGCTCACAACTTTCCACGTGTTAAAGTTCTCCGCAGGAATATCCAAAAAGTGACCGCGGCGTTTATAAATAAACTCGGAGTCAATACTATACTCATGAGTCCGCCGTGTCAGCCGTTTACGAGGTATTATAATAATCTCCATTGATTTTGGTTTATTATTCAATAAATTCTAAGTGCCCTCAAAATTTGATGTTTTACGTTTCAAGGAATGTAGAAACCGAATATCGAATTGAAAAATTTCCATTCGAAAACGTTCACAAATGTTTGGACAATTTACATTCTCTAATATCTCAACTGTACACTAATTTGCAGCGTTTTTCAATTAAATGCAAACTCACTAAATATTTCTCTTATCTTATTTCACTTTCTCGCTAATTTTTTCTTGTTCAGGGTTGGAAACAAAAAGGATCTTGAGGACAAGCGGAGTGTCCCTCTGGCTCACATTCTCACAATACTGCCCGACTTGGCAAATGTTAGGTACATTTTGGTTGAAAATGTCACTGGCTTCGAGTGTTCGAGCGCCGGCGACCAATTAAGATTAGCAGTGGCGCAAGCGGGCTTTGAATTCAGAGAATTAATGATCAGCCCGATCCATTTGGGCATACCAAACTGCAGGGAAAGATATTACATGATAGCGGTGAAGAAACCTTCGAAATTCATGATGGACATACCTCCAAGGGAAAGCTTGGTAAGAAAAATTGCTCCTCCCAATAGTTCTGAATTTCGGTTAGTATTTCCTCGAATAATGTAGTTATTTTGGTGTAGTTGCGCTTTAACTGATAATAGGTAACAATAACCATACATAATAATGTATTTGGTTCAAATAGGAAACTACATCAAGCAACTCGTTCTTTTTTTTGCTTGGCCCTGAGCACTTTCGCCTTTCCAGGGCTTTGGTAATGAGGTAATGAGGCCCGAAGGGGCAAATGTTCTCAGCAACACATAGCAGAGATGAAAAAAAGTCGGCTGGTGCTCCTTGCCATCCACCCGAGTAGAGAATATGAATGCTAACACCAAAAGACGAATATTTTATTTCTCAATTCCTGGTGCTTCCTGTTAATGCCATAATTTCCGTTCCAGGGCAGTGAAAAGGTCAAAGAGCTATTGGGAAATGTAGTCAACGGACGAGCAACCCCTTCAGCAGTGTCAGATGTTTTAGAATGCTCTGACGATTCGGACGTTTACAATGATTTCCTCGTACCGGAAGAAGTCCTTCGGAAACGTGCTTGGATACTCGACATTGCAACTAAGTCGTCGAGAAAGAGTTGTTGTTTTACGAAGTCATACACGCATTACGTCGAAGGCACCGGCTCAGTTTACTGTCCATTCGATGAAGAATTTGTTGCCAAAGTTTACGCGCAGGCTGAAAAATTGGATCAATCCAGTCCGGAGTATTTAGAAATACTGGTGCAATTAAGATTACGATTTTTCACGCCTAGGGAAGTTCAAAGGACATTGTGCTTCCCTGATTGGTTCGACTACCCGAAAGAAGTGACCCGGAAGCAGAAATATCGACTGTTAGGGAACAGTATTAACGTCCATGTTGTCTCATGCCTTATCCGAATTATAGTCAAATGTACTGAAACGTGATTGAAATAAATGTGTGTGGATTTTTCTCCAAATGTAAGTAATCTCTCGTCAATTACTCTTTTGAAAATCGATGGGACAAACATGTTAATAAACTTCATAAAAATTCGAGTTAGCTAAGGGTGAATATGTATGAAAACGTTTTAAACTTGAAAAAAATAAGTTTATTGTTTCACATAAATTTTAGGTCTAAAATAGAAAGGATTCCAAGTGTAGAACGTGTGAACATAAAAGTAGTTGGACATTTGCCTTGAGGTTGTTGAACAAAAAATGAAAAACAAACTGTACTAAATGCAAACGATCAGAAAAATTTACATACATCATCGCAAGTGCCAAAATTCCAGTTGGAACATCCTCTTGGAGAATTGCAACATTAACCTCAAAGACTAATGGATGGTAAGCGTTCTGTTTACTTAATCGGAGATGTTGATTGAATACACAGCAAGCAATGAAACGTTCTTGGAGAAACCTGTTCTGTAGAACTGGAATTAAAGCAATTGCCACAGTGAACAAGTAAATCTGTTCGCAACATCATTCACGGAACTACCCAACGAAAGGGTTGAAAATAGAACGAATTGGGTAGATCCTTGATTTATAATGCTTAATCCAATCCTAACAAAAACAGTTGCTATGGTCTTCAAAACTTGAGGACTATTGCAAGAGCAATAGATTGAGTTTTCTTGAATTGAATGCTTCAGAGAGCTCCTCAGTTGGTCGATTCCAATTCGTGTGGAATAGGTATTTTCTTGAGGACGGCAAATTTTTTTAGGGCTTCGTATTTAGCATAGAACGCTTCCAAATCGTCTTTCATCGCGTTGTTATTTTCCTGCATCAGCTCCATGTCTCTGTATTCTTGGGATTTTTCCGTCTCTAGTTCATCCTTTTGTTCGATCCGTTTGATTCGGCAGCTGAAACCAGACGGTTTTTTGTCATTTTTAAGCTTGAGCTTAGATGCGACCGCGTTCATAGACAGGTAGAAAAACTATGCGTTCAAAGAGTACCACTAAATTGCCTCAGTCAGGAAATATGAGTCAAAAATGTTTGAGTGATTGAATGAAAATCCTACACTCCAGCTCTTGATGCACAGAATAGCAAAAACAACTTTTCACAGACCCTCTTTACAACCTATAAGCGGTCTGCAATACATAAAAAGCCAAACGGCTTTACCTGGCTGCATATCCACGATTCTTCAGAGTGCGACGTCGCTGTTTCATTTTCACAATATCTTCTCGTGTGAGGCCACGCAGTTTTAGCTGGCGGTTCAAATCACGCACGGAGATTGTAACAAGCTCATCATCACTGATGTCAAGGAGAGGAGCCGGTGAGAGGGGCAACTGGAATTAAATTAGGCTGCGGTTAAGATTATTATATTGCAAAGAAACTTTAACAGCATTAGGTTGAGACACTGCAATTTGTTCTTCACTTTTCTTCCGACAATAATCGATACTTAGCATCGTCATAAGTTTATTTTTGGTACTTGAGCAGGGATCACTAGCCTCCGTAATGAGTTCATGCGTTTTACGCTGAATCCAGCAAAACATAAAGGGTACTTGAAAGCTCTGCCCATCTGAATGAGGCATTTCATATACAGTAATCTGTACAAAGCGTCAACTGAGACCTTGCTAAAGCCTAGTACACACTTGTAGACCATGTTGCGCAATTTTCTTCAGGCAGCCTATAGACGGTTGCGAGACGGTCTAGACTTGAGGCATAGTCATGGTCTAGAGACTCTGATATTTGTCTCGTCTAGCGTCTACACTTTGATGTGAATTTCTTTAGTCTCATCTCCACCATGACCAAGCGATTTTTGGTCTCGTATCAGCCCGGTAGACCGGAATTTGTCTGGAGACTAGCAATACATCCTGAGACAACCTTAGACATGTCTCTGAGACCAAAATCGCGCAACATGTCTACTGGTGTGGACTAGGCTTCAGAGACTGATGAGAGTTTTCAAAAATTATCATTTGTAGCTATCATCCCAACTTGCTGAGAGCTGATTCGTCAGCGCAGGAAAATATTTAATGAAAGTAATTAGATGCGTTTGCATCTGGGCAGAAACCACGCCCACCTCAAAATTTCTACTACTAATCGGCCAAACTCATTTGACGGAGGCCTGTGAACCCTACTTTATGCCAATTTCCATCAACTATTGCCTCCTGCTCTTTAACCTTATATTATGGCAGAACTTGCAGAAAAATAAGGCGTATGAGGTATAATCTTTCACTTCTTGGAGGAGAAACGGTGAATTTTCAAGCCTGGCATATTTTTACGGGCTCTGCCATCATTGATTTTTCTATCCGCTGAGATTTTCCCTTATCCTGTGACATCCCTGGTGACAAGGTTGCTCTAATTTTTACGTGACTTCACAACGGGGGGTTTAGCAAGCTCATTCAATGGGGGACCTCGATTGAAGCAAATTACTCAATTTTCAACATGTTTGGATGCAGAATCTGCATGAGTATCTGATACTCCAACCATGAACGCCCCTAAGGAACCAGGAGTCATTGTCTACGTAAGTATGCTATGCACCTTCGCTACTGGTTTCAGAAAACAATCGTGTCACGGTTTCTTTTGAACTATAGAGACTACAGTTAAGTACTCGTTCAAGATCAGAATACCTATCATGGAAAGCGAATTGCGACAACCGATTACCGATCGAAGACTAACAAGCATGAAAGGCTCAATTTTAGCGTTAACGTATTTCGTCAACATATTAATAGCGTTGCTAGGGAATAAATATTAGTAGTGTCCCGTTGGATCCAGAAAATCGAGGATTTCCCCCAAGGGCAGGACATCCTGGTGTTGGAGCTTGACAGTTGTTCTGGTTGTTTTCATGATATGTAAACAAACCTAGCAACCTAACTTTTGGAAAACCTACACTCACCATATTTCCACGGTGACGATCGCCTCGACGAAGCTGTTCCGAAGGCATTTTCAAACGCTTTTCTCGCAAGAATCCACGGAAAATTTAGCCAGACACAAGATTCTTCTAGAGCTTTCTACACTTCAAACGGGAATTGAAAAGTGTTAAGTCATTCTCGATTTGAAATGGCCGTGACATGACATGGGATTCCCTCCGACCAGAGACAGGAATAATCGAATCGTAGATCGATTGCAGCTATCGATACATCGATTGTATCTCGCCGCATAAGCGTGACGCTGGTGGACTTGAAACTTGAACAGAAAAAACTATAAAATTGTGTATCCACTCAAAAGAGCATAAATTATGCAGCTCACCGTCCAAAACAAACATTGATAGTTTAAGGAGACATAAAAGGTCTATCACAGCTCTCCAGAGGACACTTGAAGAACGACAGACAACAGAACTCAGAGGCAGTTCTAATGATTTCTAAGAATAGCCCGTAGATTTGCCAACGATTTGGTTGATGAATTGAGCCTTTGTTGAAAAATCCCGACTCGGAAAAGGTTTAAAATGTTTAACCGTGGTCGGGATTTTTCTACATTTCACGCGAGAATGCTGTAGCGGCAGGGTACCTTGTTCTGTCTTCAGACACCATAGACGCGCTATCCAATCCGAACTGTGAACTGTTGATTCAGTCTTCGCTCGTGTTCCGGCGTGCGCGTTCGGTGAATCGGTGCGTCCGTTTTGCTCTTTTTCGGTTTTTCGAGAAATCTTTGTTTTTCAGCAGTTTTTCCCGAAATTAATAACTGCTTCCTATTTATTTACGTCCGGTTAATAGTTTTGTGAAGGGATGCGATCGTTTATTCCCGGGTTTCAGCCGTTTTCATTCTCGGAATTGAAATCACGTTGCACCCAAGACGTAAGTGATTCCATTTTATTTCCTTTATCCAATATTCCTTTTGGTTTTAAACCATTGTAATCGCCCAAGAAAAAAAAAATGTCTAACCCCCCTCGAAATTTGATGTTTTACGTTTCAAGGCATTTAGAATCCGAATACCTATCCAATAAAAAAAATTCCGTCTGTCCGCCGTACGCCGTTAGCAGTTTTCCGGCCCAACTATAATAGCTACATTCTTGAAATTTTCATAAAAATCTATCTCGGTCCTACGACGGCCCAATTCTTGAACCACATTGCTAGCTCAATTTGAAGGCTATTTTTGAGGGGTTGTGAGGGGGAAAAAATTCGCATATTCCAAGGTTTTTCAGAAAAATATGTGTTTGATATCAATTTCTATAGATTTTTGGACGCTGAATCGAATGAGACCATCGCAGGGTCGTTAGCTTTATTGGTTCTCGAGTTATCGCAGCTTTTGTGTCGGATTTAGGAGATTTTCAGAAATTTGACATGAGGGTATAACTCGAAAGTTCTTCGAGGTATAATGATCGTTCAATGCTCGTTGGAATGGTCGTCAAACACTCTCTTCAATTGCACCGTTGGGCAAAAAATTTAGCTTTTTATTAGGAAATTAAGAAAATAAAAATTGTTAAAATTACAATAGTCGCATTTTCCCCGATAGTTAGAAATCTGTTTTTCGGTTGGAACGTTCACACGTGGTCGGAATAATTACTTTCAGAAATGGATAGTCTTCTTAAATCATTATTGAAGCGAAATAATCATAAACCAGTGTACTATCATTTGCAGCGTTTTTAATTCTGCCCAAATCAAGGTGTATAAATAAACGACCAATCGTACATCGTAGATTTCACAAATTCAGTTGATTTTCATCAGACCAAATATCCTAAACGTTTATTGAAAATAAATGTAGACTCATAAATTGAAGGACATTGTTAGCAGAGTCAAATAACATAAAATTTATTGAAATCTGATGTAAAAACTTCAATATCAATCATTTCCCCCCACTTTTTTCAACAGTGATTTTTTTTAACTTCATCAATGAAGAACGTTAGAAATGAAAAAATAGTGTTTCGAAAATAAAATATCTGAATCATTACGATTAATTATTTTAAAAGTCAATTTTTAAACTATTTGAATTTTATCAAATAATTTTTGTTTCTTTTTATTTCAAGCATGGTTATAGATAAACATTTTTATCGAGAAATAATAATAATTAATTGTAAGTAATTATATTCCGCTGCCTGAGGTTAGTGAAAAGCTATCTAACTAGTGATTGTCATACCAGTGACGTCATGCCGTGTGGGTTAGTATCCGAACTAGCCCACCTGTATTCTAATCACCTTGCCCCCAAACCACCAGTTGGGACAAGTAGAGACTCGGTCTCTGTACAGTGGCTTGCTAGATGTACAGTGGCTCTGTACAGTGGGGTGCTTGATAGATGTACAGTGGCTTTATCAATCCACTATAGGTCTCTGGGATTCGGTAGCTTAGTACCACGGTCGCCACGAGCGCTAGTGAGGTCGCATGACCGGCCGTGTTCCAGACGCTACGTGCAATATGGACTGTGAACTGTAATTTAGTCAGTCTTCGTGTTCCGGTGTGCGCGAGTCGGTGCTTCGTTTTGCTCTTTTTCGATTTCCCGAGGAATCTTAGTTTTCGCGCAGTTTTTCCCCCATTAAATAACTTCGTCCCGTTTATTTACGTCCTTTAAACAGTGTTTCCGTTAATAGCCGCCGTTTTCGAGTTTTGTGAAGTGATGCGATTTTGCGAGTGTTCCCGGGTCAACAGCTTCTTGGGTTTCGGCCATTTTGGTTTTTCTCCATTGGAATCACGTCGCACCCAGGACGTAAGTGATTCAGTTTTTTCATTCCAATTTGGCTTCTAACTGCATTTCAGGAGTCTAGGAAAATGCTAGTATTTCATCGTTGGATCGATCGCACCGAACTACACATTTTCCTGGTTGCCGCGGGAATCTCAACGAGTAACAACGCAACCCAACATCGTACTTCTTTTACCGCAATTTCGCTTTTCCAGCTGCATATTAAAATTTAATACACGCAAATGCATTTAATGCACCTATGAGCAATACTTGCATTATGGAAAAAGGCGATTTCAAATCTGGGATGTAGGAGTCCACCTTTGCTGCGTAGCCATATCAAATTAATGGCTTTTCCGTATATATCCCTAATTTTCCGTAGGTGGTAATTAAAATTCCATTAAAATTAATATCCCATTGGAATTCCAGGTTTCGAAAAAAATGTTTCGCTCTTTTTCTAAGAGGTAGGATCTACGAATCAAACGTATCTCTTATGCAGAACTTCGGACAATAATATTTCCTTCCTCAGGGCCTGGAAACTGTTCATTGTAATCCAATGATCAATTATATCTTTATTATTGCAGGAAAATTGGAAATAATTTAGAAGTACATCATGTTGAGAGCTAACTACATTGAATTTTGATAGCACTCATCTCTAATAAACCAGTTATTATCATTTAAAAAATATAATTATAGTCAATAGTAAATCCTCATTCGTCATAGCCTCATCACTCTTCAATAAATAAATAAAATGGAATATTTTTATTTTTTATTTTTTTTAGATACCTACAGCGTTGGATTACAATGTGAACCATTTTCCCCAGCCCTGAGGAAAAGCCCAGCCTGAGGGAGTATTTTCTCCCCCTCAAAACTCTAAAGGTAGCGAATTGTACCTAAAAATTAATCGGGTTTTATTTCGATTTCGATTAGGTTACAATAACTGGTAGTGTAGATCCCTGCTAGTTACAAAAATTTGCTCAACATGTCTTTTTCGAAGAAAGTTAGACCCAAAAGTACTTACCTAAATCGTTAATCTGTGTAATTGCCATGCAAAAAAATATTGCACCGGAAATCTGGATTTCCAAGAACCGAAGTGATTTAGTTTTTGGTTCTCCTGGAAGAGTTTTGAAAATTCTCATACAAGTTTATGCCACGTGGCTGTTGTGCAAGTTTCCATTTTTTTAATTCCGAATAATAAATCGAGCTGGCTCGCGGACGCCAGCGTCGCTCTCGTGTGGTCGTGCCATCGGCCAACGTTCGTAGAACTGCAGCAGATAGCAATAGACCCCCGTTCGGTCATTAAGCCCACCCTTCATATCTGAAGACTGGGGAGGGCTTGAATGAAACGAAGCTCGTTCTTTTACCGGCTTCAGTCCGAGATAAACCAGTCGGACGTGATTGTCTGGAGCTACAATTGCTCACCGTGCGCTCACCACAGTTGTATAATTAACTCATTGCTTGTTGGAGTCCAAGTGCGTGTCCCATAAGTAGGAGTTGCTAAAATCTAGGTGGTGCTCTTCACACGAATATTCGTCCGTCTTTTACTCTTGCGAATTATCGAAAACCGCGCATTTTTTAAGGTAATCGAACCCATCGTAATTTAGTGTTCGAAGTAGTAGAAGCTCTAGTGTTAATTAATTTGCTTGATAGTCGTGTCCATCGTAGGCTATTTCCTGGTGGAAACCTCCCTTGAACTGTCGAGTTAGCTACAGTAGTTATAGTTATTTATTTCTTTCGTAATTCGTCCATCAGTCAGCTTTCATGTATTTATTATTTTTAATAGTAGATTGTCTACATACTTCATATATTTTACATTATAGTAATATGTTCTCCATCTTGAGATTATCAAAGTTACAGTATATTATACCTACTAGTTCACATAAAAATATAGGTATCCCTATTTTTACTAGCTCCTTTGCCGACTTGTAGTGAATTAAAGGTTTTTTTGTCATTCTAACCTTTTTTGAGAATGTGCTAGGTTTTTTTCTAGAAACATTTGACAAGAACCTTACCCTCAATGAAATCATTTAGACGATGCCTGTAGAAAAGGGTTGAGTGTCAAATTATTCTAATTCACCTCTAACAAAACAAAAAAAATCCCATTTACGGTAAAGCTGGGGAATTGTTTGACGAGCATTCCAACGAGTATAGAACGATTTTTATAGCTCCAAGGAAGGAATTCTCGAGTTGAATGCTTAATTTCTGAAAATCTCGAAAATTCTACACGAAAGCGGCGGTAAAACGAGAACCACTGCTATCGACCTCGCGATGGTCTCATTCGATTCAGCGTTTAAAAATCTATAGCAAATACCCCTGAAAAAAGGTTGGAAAATACGAATTGCCTACCCCTCAAAACTCTCTAAAGGTAGCGATTTGGTTAAAGAATTGAGTTATCATAAGGCCAATATTGTCTTATGGTGAAATTTTCAAGAATTTAGCTATCAAGCTCCAAATTTCGAGGGGGGGGGTAGAAATCTTTTTTGTTTGGGTGTTTACAATGATTTATTATTGATAATAATCCTAAAGTTGCCCAACCATTCAGGTTAAGGGATTGTTTGATGAGCATTCCAACGAGTACGATTCTTATGGCGCCACAAATTCTTAAGTTACGAATCTTGCTAAATTTCTATAAATTTAAGTTATCAATCCAGTCGATCACGCCGTCAACAATCGCTCAGTTCCTCGACCAAATTGCTCCCTCAATTTTAAGGTTATTTTCGGGGGTTTTGAGGGGAAGACAATTCGCATTTTCCAACGTTTTTCAGAAAAAAAGTGTGTTTGGTATCAATTTATATAGATTTAAAGACGCGGATGAGACCATAATTTAGTCGATATCTTTAACCGTACTCGAGTTGCTACTGGTTTTCTGTAGAATTTTCGAGATTTGGGAAAATTCGGTATAACATGAGCGTTATAAAAATCGTTCTAAACTTCATAAAATAGTCATGACACTCTCCAGAGCTGTATCGTTGGGTAAATAATTTAACTCTCAATTAGTTAGTCAAGAAAAATAAATTCTTTTAAATTACGATAGTTCCCAAGGAGTTACTTTTTATAGATACCAATAATGTTTTCAGTTGGAAACGTTCACAAATGTTTGTAATAATTGCATTTAAAAGTGGACGGCCGTTTCAAATGACGATTGAATAATGGAGAATTTTAGTGCATTTCTTGATTTTTAAAATACTCTCAAGAGTTTTGGTTGCTTTGTTAAATCCTTGGTTTCTTACGGTTACCGCCTAGTTGATCGCGTATTGTGTTGACCTCAAGAGACTTAATTTCACAAAGTAACCAAAAATCCTACGTTTAAGTTAAAAAAAAATTAAATAAAATAAAAATAATAAGAATAATAATTCGTTTTTGGGTAGTCGCTTCATATCTTCTTGGTTTTGAAGTTTGCGGGGGAGAACGAGTTGCCCAGTTTTTCTCCCCCGCAAACTTCAAAACCAAGAAGAATAATAATGAAAGAAAAAAACACAAAATTTACTAAAACTCCTCACGATCGAAAGTGGACGATCTTCCTTAATGATAAGTGAAGCAAAGGAAAAATAAACCACTGTACAATAATTTAATTTTTGCCATTTTTTGTCCGGCGAGCCTAACTTTGTCCTCATTTTCACGTAAATGGCCTCGTTTCTTAAATTTCCATCTGCCAACCCCTAACTAGAGGTATGTCGGCTATAGGCAAACGACATAAAGAAAACTTGTTCAATACCTTCGTTTCGGAGATCCCCGATTTCGCGCCAATTGTCGTAGATGAACAGATTGTCCACTCGAGACATTAGCATACGTATGCTTTACAAAAAGGAAGAATGTCAGTGTCGTCCGGTAAATTAATTCGCCATTCGGCCGTTCAGCAAGTAGCAGAAAGCTCTGTAAATCGCATAGCTGAATGCCATCGCGGCCGACATCTGCCGTCCATCAGGCGACTTGTAACCGACCCGAATACATAAGTATTCCTACGAGTCGGTAGTTGTTTGGTACGCACAGTTTCCGACGAGCGAACATGTGACATATTGTCCGCCGAAGATCAAGTGTGGCATTCAGAAAACCAGTCGCCGTATAATTCCAAGGGCGCGTCGAGGGTAGCGATTTTTTACACCCTTTTTAGGAAAACCGATCGAAATCATTGAGCCTGTCGATCTGTTCGTCTAATCAAATAATTCGATCGCTGCTTCGTTCCGTTCGATTGTCGACTGAATAGGAAAAAGATGTTAAACCGATGATGGCTTGGAAAGGGAATTTTCCTGGTATTGTGAAGGGTGTAATATTCAAACGAGTATCGAGCAGTTTTTATCGCTTATAAATGCTTATCATTATTCGGTGTAAAAGCTCGAAAACTCTCACAAAAGCTGCGATAGCTGAAGAACCATTCATCGATCTCGTCTCAATCGATTCAGCGTGAAAATAAATTCAACATCCCAGCACTTTTCCTGTTGAAGAGGAAAGATTTTCGAAAATTTGCATTTAAATTGTATGCCATTTTCCCTCAGTTGTAGACTGGCAAACAAAACCACCCGTAATTACTTGAAGCAAGTTCGAAGTTATCGAAGTAATCGCAGATTTCGTGTCATTTTTCAAAAAAACTGAAAAAATGAAAAATTTCATCAATTTTTTTGTTGTAATTTTCATTTTGTTTGATTTCAGTTTGGATTTTAATCCAACACTTTCTTCAGCTGAACCGTTAGGCGAATAATTTAACTTTTTATTGTAAAATTAAGACAATTCAAAATAATTAAATTTTCATAGTTGCTACGGAGTTTTCCCTTATAGCTACCAATCTGTTTTTAGGTGGAGATTCACATATGTTTGGAATGGTTACCATTACTAATGGATGCTCTTCTTAAATCATAATCTAAGCAAATGAATAATACAGTACAATCATTTGCAGCGTTCTTCACTCCGTTCTCATTCTACCAAAAGTGGTGGCTTACTCGAATATCCAATGGTTTTAGATGAATCCTTAAAGAAGGGCCTTTTTCACTGCAAATAGATCCCAATAAGGAAAAACGCTTGAGAAAAATGATGGAAATACAATTACTCGGAAATACAGTGTGTGAGCACAGATAAATTGGGATTCAGAGGCTTTTATGTCCATTTATACCTCTGTGAAGGATATTTATTTTATTTTCGTTTATAATTTGTTCGCAGAATGATGCTTCCGTTTTTGCCTCTCGACGTCAACGTTCCGTCGCCAATTCTAGAGCGTAGACGAGGGGCGCTCACGTCTTTTCCGGAATTCACCCTGTCCGTGGTAAGCAAAGCTATTACATCGATAATGTAAACTTTAAACAAGGTTGAATTATTCAATTCGAGAGTCATACAACATTTTCTAGTCGACGAACGGAAGTTCTCGGAAAATGGGAAGGGGTGAAATTGATGGTCAAGCTACTCATGATTTTGACGGCCAACTTAATTTGATTTGCAGGAAGAAGGCAAGTCGTCGTTCTCCGACGTGGATGAGACGTCTGAGTTCAAGGTAAGAATACCGCAGTTTAACGTTACTTTCTTCATTAACAGACGTTATCGTTCGCATGACCAGTCTGATAATAATTTTTAGCATTTTATCTTGACTATGTCTTCTGAAGGACGTTAGAGTCAGGTTACATTACTCTGTATAAACAGAGATTCGTCCAAAGGCGTTAAAAGGACTTCCATGTTTAACCGTGAAAAATTTATTGTTTCATGTACAAAAATGATTCTGGGAACAGTTGTTTAATCGAGCGTCGTTGATTAGCTAGTTTTGTCAAGACCTAGGTAAACAGAAATCATTTCGATACTTCTCTTCTTCGGTTTTTAGTATTCCGAGGTTGTGTCCAATCGAAGTGGCTCAATTGCTGCAAAAATAATCATTGTTGCGGTGGCGTCGGAAATGGTCGGAATATCACAAATGGATAGTCTTCTTAAATCATCATGGAAACCACTGTACAATCATTTGCAGCGTTTTTAATTGTACGTTCACGTAGTAAATTGAAGTGTTGTAATCGTCCGAAAAATCGAATTTGGAAGGAGGTGAATTCGGATGTAATTTACTACGAGTTTTCTCGTACTATACTGAGAAACACTTCGAAGAAGTGCCCAAAAAATCGTACTAAAAAATTCATCCTACATCCGCGAGCAGTCCGCAATTTTTCCCACCTGTTTCTCCATTGCGGTGTATTATTGCTCGAAAACTTCACCGAGCCGGATTTTCTGCATTTTTGCCGCACTATTTCGCGCGCGATGTCCGCATTTCAACATTTGCGGAGGTCGTATTGGCCGCGGTTTTTTTTTCAAATCCCATTTCAGCCCGGTTACAAGATGATTGTCCCTGGGGAAGGACAATGCTCGTTAAATGAGCTGAGAATGGTTCTGCAATGGGAAGTTCCTTCCGTGGCTTGGTAATGCCTGACCAGGTCCTTCTTTGGTTGTTCAGGTCGGCGGCTGGACGGACGGATTGAGACTGATTGAGAATTATCACCCTAACGATTGAGGTGATTCACAAGTTATAGAAGGATAGTAGAAGAACGAGTCTAGTTCGAGCTGGAAATCACGTACGGATGGAATTGATATCCTGCAAAACTGATGAAACTCGACCGTTTTGCCGGTTTTTTTGAAACGTTTATTGCCTGAATCCGTTTGGCGGTTGAAGTAGCGAAAAAATTCTTCTTAGATAATTGTTGTTTTTATTTTGATCTAATATCATAATAATAATAATAATAATAATATCATACATTGTTCAGACCTGTTCAGTTAAAACCATCGGTGTGCATAGAGCACACAGTACTTCCATGTTTGAGTCGGTAGCAGGTATAGCGAATTATAAAATCAAGAAACTCGTACGAAGGCCGCTACGTTAGTATACAACAACTGTTTTTGAAAAACTAGCCTGGAGACCCAAAAATAGAAAAAACGCACGGATTAGGTTGATAACGCTTTCGCAGTTTTTGCGCCTTACAATAAAAGCTATTTTTCTTCTCCAGGTGGTCGCATTACTTCTTATTGTAGGTTGAGGGGGAGAAAAACGAGGCGACCTCTTCTCCATTTTCTTTATATTTCTCAGCCGAGTACTTTCGCCCGTTCGGGCTTCTTCAGGGCATTATAGGACCAAGGGTACCTATGGCCCCCCTCGGCTGAGAAATATAAAGAAAATGGAGAAGAGGTCGCCTCGTTTTTCTCCCCCTCAACCTACAATAATAAAAGCTATTTTTTGTAAAATGAGATTATTTTTATAGCAACGACACCTAAAAATGTGTCACCAGCCCGTAAGAGTCGGAACTCCATTCATCTTAATCCTGCCAAGTGCTCGGTGACGTCATTTTTCGGTCTTAAGCTTCTCTGAGTTTGCCTACACAATTGACGGTTCGCTGTTGGGCTAGTTTATCCGTTTCTGGTCGTTTGGCTAGGATTATTAGGAAGGAAAAAATATATCCTGGGTATGATCTGTTAGGTCATTTATCAAGGTGATTTTTGGCCGAACTTCACTCGGCTTTGGTCAATTCAACACTAGCGGACGTCCTATTGGAGTAATTGAGGATCGAAGGGAGAGGTACAGTCTTGATCGATTCTCACCCTATTTGAAATTCACTTCTACCTATCGTGGAAGTAAATGCAGATTGAAGAACCTTCCCAATTCTATAACTTCGTGCAATAGGACAACGCCCCAAAGGCGTCCAGTGAGCGGTGCCCCCTAATTAATCGAGCGATCAACGGGAAGTACGCTTTTTGTCGTTAATGAGGATTTTTTTTTTACATCATTAGACTGCAATGGCAATTTTATGCATTTTTCTCTTGCGTCCACTGTATTTTTCACTACGTACATTGAAGCTAGCGATTTTGGCAATTTTCATCGAGTGTAAAAAAACGTCCAATTCAAGTCACAATCGTCACGTACTTTTTCTGTCGATTGATCGACGAAAGTTCGTCAAAGTATTTTGGCATTGTGTAGACAAGGATCTGTGTCAACTACCGAGCAAATAAAGACACTCGCTTGTCAAAAGCGCCGCCGGAAGGTTCGACGACGCGTCAAGGTGATGAAGTACGTATGTCTCGCGTGTATCATAAATACTCGCTCGACAGCAGGTGCAACCTACACAATATTGCTCTCAGGTTTCTGTTAAGTCGTTAAGTTGTCTATAGTTCCGACTAAATTCATTTAATTTTTTGAGGAGATTTCTGCGACGTTCCATGGGCTTATAATGTTGCCCTTAGTGACGGCCTGAGGACAGAAATCGATTCTAGAGCAAATTATGTTCGAGCGTGACAAAATTATTTTCTCTCGTTAAAAATTCGATTTTTTCTCGTCTTATTTAACGGCTTTTTCTAGATACTTCCTCGTAATTGTAAAGTGTTTATAACTCTCACAAAAAACCGGAATTCAGCGAAGCGGTCGAAAAAACGCCGCAAATGATTGTGCAGTCGTTTATTATCCTATGCTTAAATTATTATTAGGACTATCCACTTGTGATACTAATCATCCCGGAGATTATTGGACGTTCCCACCTTCAACAGATTATGAAGCATAGTAAAAAACTCGTTAGCAACTATCGTAATTTTAACTATTTTTATGTATTCATAATTATCTAATTGAAAATCAAATTATTCGCCAAACAACCGGCGATTATTCGCCATTGCAACTTTCGCGAAATCTCAAAAATTCCACACAAAAGGTGCGATAACTCGGGAACTGTTGGAGCTATCGACTCTATTATGGTCTCATATGAATGATACTCCGTCCCCTTGAAACCCTCAAAAGTACTCTAAAAATTGAGGTAGCGATTTGGCTAAAGAATTGAGCCATTGTCAGGTTGAGATTGATTTTTGGCAAATATTTCAAGTTCCTATGTAGCTTTTATAATTTCGTCAGAAATTTTTATTTTTTATTCGATGTTCGGATTCTACCTTGGAACGGAAAACATTAAATTTTGAAGGGGTTAGAAATATTTTCTTACTTGAGCGATTACAATGTTTATTACTGAATAATAAACCTAAAAATTCTCTCTTCTCTCTTTGTAAAATTATACATCTCTAATAGATATGTATAATTTTACAAGCTAGCCAACACTCATCACGGCGACCGTGGAAAACATAGGTGAAAGCAAAAACTCCCTATTGTATAAAAATGGTTCTCTTTTTCAAATAGACTTATCAGTCAACGCAGCTGAAATCCTTTATTGACACATTTCCGAGCAATCAAACTCGATATGCACACAGTTCCGTACTTAGCGCTTCTAAGTATAAAAGCGACTATCTTATCGGGGAATTTTCAAGCGCGGAAATCGATTGTCCAAACACTCGAGCTCTATCGCGTCACACCAACTAACCAAATAAACAAGTTGAGCGCGGAAGATTTCTTTTTTTTTTGCTCGCGACTATTTCCCCAACCGGTCATTAGAGAGTTTTTTCGTATAATAAAGCTGAGTAGTCAAATATCGCTTCGAAAATGAGAAAGTTTCGCTTAGGGGAGAACATGAAAAAAAAACTCACACTTCAAAAATTGAATGACGGCGGAAACGTGAGAGTTGAAATTTTTTTTTCTGGATCTGTAGTAACTTTTTGGAAGAACAGATCGGGTGAATAGATTTTGAACATTTATTCCAACGCTGGAAATTATTGTGCTGTGGTTTATTATTCTTTCGCTTCAATAACGATTTAAGAAGACTATTCATTTGCGATAGTGATTATTCCGAACATTTGCGAACGTTCCCATCGAAAAACAGATTGGTAACTATAGGGGAAAACTCCGTAGCGACTATTGTAATTTTAATAATTTTTATTTTTCCTAATTTCCTAATTAAAATCAGAATTATTATCGGTATAAAATAATATTTTTTTCCCGTATAGTTGAAGAGAGTGTTCGATACCCTCAAGCCAAATTTATCAAAATCACCCATATTCGACACAAAAGCTAAAAAATCATTTATCAGTAAAAAAAAAAAAAAATTTCTAGTCAAATCATTGACGCTCATCGGGGTTTTCCGATTTTCTTGTTTTCCCATTATTTGTCTTGTCATTCGGAAGATAGGTACTCACGCACATACTAACGAAACGGTTCTAATATACAAATAATTGAGACATTAATGCTAAAAATTAACTCGTGGATCCCTTGTGTTCGAAATATAGTGGCTAATTTTGCACATTCGTTCAGAGAACATTTTCTGAAGATTTCATTGAGTTGCATTCATTTTTCACGGAGATACGACGGCTCGGTCGCTTTTTGACCGCAAACAGACGGACACAAGGGACTTATTCAGAAATATTTTCTCTCGTTGACCTCTTTCTTGGGAGAAAGAAAAAATTATTTTGCGTCGTATTCTTAGTTCTGCTGAATACATTGACCAAGTTTCACGAGAATCTGTCCAGGCAGAAAGTTGACAATTTCTAGCAAATTTTCTTGTATTTGAATTTAATACAGTATCTTAGTGGAGAAAAATAGGAGAATGGCCAAAATTTTGCAAGCCTCAACAATTTTCAAGAAACTCTGGAAAACATTTGTGTGTCATCCAAAATTCGGTTGTTTCGCGTGTTCACGCGAAAAAAAAAATTTCATCGAATTCAATCGAGTTAATATTGAGCTATGAATACGTTGTCACTTTTGATATCAGACTCGCTCGCATTCCTTTCCGACTTAACAGCTTTAAAAGTTCCTTTTTCTTTTTCAAAACACCATCCAGTTGAATTACAGTTCTTTCTATTAACTAACTTTTACTGTGATCGCTCGGCTTTGTTGGAGTAGAATTGGTGACTAAATTGGCTTCGTAACGTGTCTCGGGGCGTGAGGATTGCGCAATACTTGAAACACCCGGTGTCGAATCACGTGAAGTCTGCAGATGGATTTGAAACGTGCTGTAGATAAGCTGGGAGTAATGTTCATCAATGACATAACGATTCGAGCGACGTTTAATGTCTAACTTTTGCTCGTCTTTATACATTTTCCATGAGGTGGATATCGACCCGACAAAATGAAGTAGAAATTGGGAGTCTTGAGCTATTTAACTGATAACTAGATCAAGTATTCAGGATTGTAATTTTGTAGGATTACATCACCTTCGAAAATTACCGTAATTAAAAACAATACCCTAGCGAATGACCATGACGTCAATTTTCGTCACGTAGAGTTTTAAATTCCTTTTTTTTTTCTTTCTTTTTTCATTAAAAAAAACTAATTTTTTTCTGAATAGGGAATAATTTGGCTTCAGACGAGCTTCATGTTGAAAAAATTCTTCGCAAATTATTTGGTTTTCGTACGTGAGAATGCCGTTATAACTTCAATAGCAGAAAGTTCCCAAGTGCCAAAAAAAAAAGCGCTTGGCGACAGAAATTAATGTTTTTAAATCGAGTTTCAGACGAACCGAGATAGAGTAGTCCAATAGAGTGAAAAAATCAACTTCTTGGACCAATTTTACAGGATATTCAATAGAAACTCAGAATTCAATAGAACGAACAGAATATTCTTATATTCAACTCCGAACCCGAATTTATACTCAAATTAGCGGAAATTTCTGTTAATTGGTTTCGTCATATTGATCTTCGTTTTTCAATTTTGAAAATAGATTGAACATACTATTTTTTCAACTGACCCTTTCCGAAAAATTGGAACGTCACTGTGCGACTTAGTATAAATGGTTCATTATTTTTATTTCGTTGTATTACAGCTGATATTGGCATGTTAAGGTTAAAAAGTTCCAGTCATGTTGCATGGTTTTACGAGCGAATTTTCGAAGCTTATTGTAGAGGAATTTATTTGAAAAATAATCAGACGAATATAGAAAGATTTTTTATCTGTGCTCATAAATGCTGGAGTAATGTTGTCGTACATTAATATTAACTCGAGTACCGTTTAACATACCGACACGTTTATGGTCTCATTCGATTCACCGTGAAAATACATGAAATCAATACTCAAATTGCCCCTTTAAATCGAGCGTTGAGGGTTTTTCGATTTTTGGGCATGTTCTAAGTCAATTTCAACACCTCCCTCTGCTCTGATTTGACTGGCCAACGAACTCGTAATTATTATTGCCGAGAATGATTGTTCTGCAAACAATCGGATTATTATCTCTAACAATTTTTTTCCTTTCTAGAATTCGATTCTCTGATGCCTGAAACGGATTTTATAGGTGTTTTCGGGTCGGAATTCGACGGTCGATTTTTTCCGAAAGAGCCTAATAGATGGAATATGATAAATGTTCTGCTAAAATTCGCTAAATCGTGTTAGAATTTATTGTTGCATGTATTTTTTTTCTATATTCGACTAACAGTTTGTTTAACTTTATTCGTATATTATTTTATTTATTTATTTTATATATTTTATCGTATTTATTTTAACTTTATTCGTACGTTCAGATGTTGCTCTGTGGAAATACTGATTTTCAAACCAGAACCATCAGAAGCTCTAAATAGCCGTGTGACTCGTATGAAAGAAGCATTAACGAAGGCGTATTGGCTATCGTGTCTGTCATGTTTTTTTTTTTTTCAATTGAAGGATGTAATTGGAGAAACGCAAGCAAGACCTGAAACATGTAGTAAATAAGCTGCTCGTCCTTCCATTCGTATATGGGTATGTCCGCTTATCGCTCTTCATTCTTCATTACTGGCTGGAAATTCCTGTTCACACGCTAATTGGTTTTTTCGTTTGGTTGTCGTCGCATTCGTTGTAGAGGGGTTGTGAGGGGGAGAAAAACCAGGCGACTTATTCTCCAGATTTTTAATTGCTGGCCGAGCACTTTCGCCCATTCGGGCATCCTTGCTTCAATAAAATGACCGTTAACTTCCTTATGCAGCCGTTTAAAGTAAAATCATTCCGCATGAGGGAGGCTCCGAAAACTTTCCAAGGTCGTGCCTAAAGATGAACGTTGGTGTTTTTTGAACGAATTTGTTGAGAAAAAAATTTATCCTATTTCCGGTGAAAGCAAATCAATTGCGTCTTCAGGGAAAATATTCTCGAACCTTCAGCTTTCCAGAGGAATAATCAAATTTAAATGATTATGAGGAAAAAGGATTTTATTTATGTTTTTCAAGACAAATTGATCTTCCATGACGATGTGTATTCGCATTACTCTAGAAGCGAATATACGAAAAGGAAATTTGATCGAAATAATTAAATATCCTTCGCACAACTTGAAGCGCAATTGTTTACCCTGAAAAGCCATTAATTTGAGTTATTAATTTTCACGGAAAAAATTTATTGCTGCGGGAACTTTAAGCTTCGAAAACGCGTACATATCTTTCGAAAATAGTTGCGTCGTGATTGCAATGGTGTGATTAGCGAAGAATCCTCGCTAATTAAAATTTAACGTGGAACGACTTGGGCTGCCGATCGGGCCGATGAGGCGAGGCATAGAAGAACAAGATGAGCGATATCCATGTCAAGGGCGGCTTCAAGATGAGGGCCTGATGAGGAGCAATCGATTCACTGGCTCGTTGCGGCTCCTGTTTCCTCATCTAGCGCATAGTGAAGATTTTGTCCGGCAAGGCTTGGAAGGTATATCCTCGAAGAGATTAAGGATGAGACATATGGACCGATTGATCAACCTCGAATATCATGCCGTGCCACCAAGGCTTAGATCTTCGGAGCAAGTTACTCGTAATTGGTGAGTGGTGGCCGATCCCTCTCCTACGTATTCTACTTGACAGAAGAAAACATTAATCAACGCAGCTCGGTGCGCTTCGTGGAACTCATGATTGTGCAGTGGTTTATTATTTGTTTGCATTAATCACGAGTTGAAAACTATCCACTTGTTATAGTAACTAACTACAACTCTTGATGAAGTTTCGATCGCAAGCTAAAATAATTTTACCTATTCCGAACAATGTGAAGAGCATTTCCTTACTCTTCATAGCCTAATCATTAAATTTTTTCCTTTAAAAAAAAAGATAAAAATGAACAGCTGAGTGAATGTTTTGCTCGCAAAAATCGTAATTTTGTATTTTTCTTTTTCTTGTTTACTCACAATTTAAAGTCAAATAAATTATTTTCCTTGTCGTCGCTTTTTTTCATGTGTAAGGGGGAGAAAAACAGGCGAATTACTCTCCGATTGTTTATTTGCTGGCACTTTCGCCCGTTCGAACATCTTAGGGCGAAAATGCTCGACCAGCAAATAAAGAATCGGAGAATGAGTCATCTGGCTTTTCTCCCCCTTACACCCCCTGGACGTCATATTAATTGCCTAACAGTACGGCTAAAGAGTGTTGGACGAGCATTCCAACGAGTATGGAATGGTTATCATAGTTCCGAAAATTCTCAAGTTATATCCAGCCAAATTTCTCGAAATATCGAAAATTCTTCGCAAAAACTGCGATAACCGTTAAGCTATCAACCCCCTATCGTCTCATTCGATTCAGCGTTAAAAATCAAGACAATATTGGAAAATACTAATCCGATCCCACGTCCAAAAAATATCTGAAGATTGAGATAGCGCTTCGGCTAAAAAATTGAGCCTTTGTCAGGCCAAGATTCCTTTTTTCGGCATAATTTAAAATGTATAGGTATTATAGTTAGTCCCTCAGATGCGTTGACAGTAGGCGGGCAGAATTTTTTTAAATTCAATATTCGGAGCCAACAAGCTATGAAACCTAACTCATAAAATTTGAAAAAGTTGGGTTTTAGTTCTTTCGCGACTAAGTACAATGGTTTATTTTTGCAAATGAATAAACTGTTTATTGCGATACTCGACAACCTGATGAGTTAGCCCAATATCACTTTTATAGACGGGCGCTCGCTAAAATCGTTTAAAGACATGGATACAATTTTTTTGTCAATATGTAATCCGAGTCAAAAAATAAAATAAAAACGGGTGGTAACTATTCCGAACGGTGACTCACGGGGTCGATAGCTTTAATGGTCCTCAAGTTTTCGCAGCTTTTCTGTAGAATTTTGAGATTTTCAGAAATTTATAGCATGAAGTTATGATTCGAGATTTTGTGGAGCAACAAAAATCGTTCTGTACCCGTTGGACGGTCGTTAAACACTCTCCTCAGCTGTATCGTTGGGCAAATAATTCAACTCTTAATTAGAAAATTATGAAAAATAAAATTAATTAAAATATCCAGTTTTGCCTTATAGTTACCAATCTGTTGTTAGATAGATACGTTCACATGGAAAAACTTCTTAAATCATAATTGAAGCAGAAAAATATTTAAAAAATAAATTAATAAAACACTGTAGAACGTTCGCAGCATTGTTTACTGGATATTCGTAGTCTCATGCCATGAAACGATAGCATCTAATTTTGAGAGGGGGGGTCAGTTTTGTTCATGGGCGAGTAAAATAATTTATTATTGAATAATAAATTAACTTTTTTTTTTGTATTTTCCGTCTAGTGATTTAGTTTTTTAGGCGAAAAATCAAGTCCGAGACATCCTATACCGTCACATATATTCGGCCCATGTTCCCGATACATTTAGTGTTCTCAGAGCGAACGTGATAATCCGAACCTTGACAGACTAAACTGCCTCGAAGGTTAATCTAAAGAAAGAATTGCTCACCGTCGAGGATCAATTTCTGACAAGGTTAGCGGAAATTTCGTAAAGATGAAGCAACAGTATATTTCATTTCTCAAAAAAAAAAAAAAAAAAAAAAAAAAAAGACAGATCGCTAATCGCGTTGTAAAAAATCTCACGTCAGATGTGCCGCTTAAAGCGCCAGTTTCCGTCCCCATATTTTCACCGGCGAAAATTCCTCAGAAGTTAAACGCGTCTCACGCTCCTTGGAATAATCGAAACGCTAATGTTCGCAATAAATGACCGGCGTCATTCCTCTAACCTACTCAGCTACGGTTGAATATTTATCTCGCTCGAAACGCCGTCCTTTTTGGTGAAACCAGTTCCGTTTCTTGGTATCAACTCTAATTGGTCCTTGCCCTCGATAAGGTTCTGGAAAAAATTTACAAATGGTCCGTCATTATGCATTAGCGCGACTATCAAGGCTTTCGAGGGGAACATTTCCGCCGGTAACAGTTACCATTTATTAACCTCGGTCCAAAAAAAAAAAAAAGTTCGCTGACAATTTTTGTCAGGAGACAATCTTCTGTCTATAAATGTTTAGCTGAAAGTAGGTTTGTATTTAAGTAACAGAATAAACTGCTAAACTGTTGATGCGATCGCCTTGAAACTAGGGAATCGCTTAATACAGGAATAACGCTAAAATGTAAAAAAAAAAATGAAAAAAATTCAAATCGGTCAATACAGAATTCGCCATAGGCTTCAACATGGTTTAAAATAGAAAAGTCGGTGCTTATTGATTTCACTAAATTATTTCTTACCCCAACAAAGCATACGAACATTTTGCTGTTTGTATTCCGTACCTCGAAACCATTCGCTGTTCTTAAATGATGAATAGTATGAGTAGATATTTGGCGGGTCACACCACTTGAGGATGCTCGGATAGTTAATTACATTGAAAGACGAGTCTGGCCTGACTCGACTTGCGTCCCACGTCTCATTGACTTATTTAGGACTTGTTTACGTCGAGTGAAGCCACACCTCGACAAGCCCAGCATCCGAACACGGTCAATGTTAAACCTTTACAACCGGCCAACCTCTGTGTTTTTTCTCCACTTCCCTTTCTGTTCAATTCCAGATTTGTCACTTGTTCCAATGATCGCCTTAAATCGGTTTAATTGGACGAGTTATAATGGATGAAATTGAGACCGGGATAAATCATATTTCAAGATATTCTTCAGTTTCTAAAAGCGCTGCAAATTATTGATACAGTGTGTTATTATGCCTACTAAACAAAATCATATTAAAGAAAACCATCCACTTGAGATAGTTAGTATTCCGAACATTGGTGAACGTTTTCTAATTTAACAACTGATTGGTATCTATAAGGAAAAACTCCTTAGCGACTATCGTAATTTAAATTATTTTTATATTTCTTAATTATCTAATCAAACGTAAAAGTAGAAAGAAGAAATAAAGAAGAAAGAAAAAAAATCAAGCTTTGTTATACCTACATCCAACAGCTATTTTTATAGTATAAGAAAATCGAGGAGACGTATGCATACAATCATGGTCAATAGACCTTTTGATAGGATTCGCTTCATCAATTTCGGTTTATTATTCAATTATAAACCATTGTAATCGCCCAAGAAAAACAGTGGTTTATTATTCCTTCGCTTCAATATTGATTTAAGAAGTCTATCCATTTGTGATAGTAATTATTTCCGAACATTAGTGAACGTTCCCACCGAAAAACAGATGGTAACTATAGGGGAAAACTCCGTAGCAACTGTTGTAATTTCAATCATTTTTATTTTTCTTAATTTCCTAAAATTCCTTAAATTTTTTTTTCTTGGGCGATTACAATGTTTTATTGTTGAATAATAAACAAAAAATGTCTAACACCCCCTTATTCAAAATTCGAGCCTTGAAACCTAAAACATCAAATGTTTAAGGGGGTTAAAAAAAATTTTTTTTTGAACAAAATGACAAAAAAAACTGACTTTTCGATTAATTTTTTTTGTCAAAATTACTCTTATTTTTACAGACATGTTTTTGTCCAGAAACCGTTTCGGGGATCTGCCGAAAACTTCCCAGTTTCAGGTCGATCGCATCAATAGTTGACGTATCGGTTGCATACGTACAAACCTGCTTTTAGCTTTATGAATACGGTCTATCTACTGAATATGGTCGATTTAATAGGAAATTTTTGCATTTACCGGTGTTTTACCACGGTGGCCGTGGACAGTATGTCACTTTCCTTCGCATCTTATGGTTAACGTTATATGGACCGTAGAGTGTGGTTTATATTAGAGACATATTTACGAAGTAACCAATACTTCCCAGGTCTCCGTGGAAAAAACACAGGTAAAAGCAAAAAGTCCCTATTGAAACGTCCAAGAAAAAAAAGTCGAATCTCCTCAAAATTTGATATTGTACGTTACAAGTCGTTTAGAATCCGAGTTTCCAATTTTTGAAAAAATTCCGTCCGTCCGTTGTATGCCGTCAACAGTTTTCTGACGAAACGATAACATCTAAATTCTTGAAAAATTCCCGCTACAAATAAAACTTGATCTCCCAATTTTTTTTTTTTTTTGCACTTGGGAACTTTCTGCTATTTTTTTATTTTTTTTTATTTCTTTTTTTTTTTTTTTTTTGAGGGGGTTAAGTGGGAAATTAGTGCTTTCCTCCTAGTAAAAATTTAATCTAGTATTTTCAACGTTTTTAGACAAAGTTGTGTTTCGTATAAATTCATATAGATTTTCGGATGGTGAATCGAATGAAACGGGCTTGTTTATTTTAACGGCTTGAGTTTACCAGTAGAGATAGGATTTTTGAGACAAGATGAGAATAGATATAAAGAAGAAGATATCAAATAATAGTAGATATTTATGAATAGTAAAAATGATTAAAATTATTAAGGGGCCTTTCCATGTAGTTATCAACCTGTTGATGGAAACGTTCACAAATGTTTGGAATACTTAAAATACTATTGATAGTATTCTATGACAAGAAGACGATCTTCTTGGCGATTGAAGCTAAGTAATAATATACCACTGTGCAATCATTTGCAGCTTTTTCTACTGGTGCATCCTGCTTCTTTTGCTATGTTTGACTTGAATTGCGAACTTTGTTCGGTTTACTTTGCGTAGTCTATCTGATCGAACTTGATCGACTTCGACTTATCGTCGATCGCGTCATTCTCGTTGCGCTATCGATTTCATCCGCTCGAATATCATTTCCTATGACTAACTGCCGCCTTATTGTTCGGTAGGGTCAGCGGAGAGGTCATAAAATTGTTAGTCTCGTCCTATAATAAACCGGACAGAGACAAGTGGGCAACCTTGCTCACGCCCTGACCACTCGCAACTACGATGTTTGTGTGGGTGTGTGATCGAGCGTGATCGCATGTGTTGTCTCAAGTTTCCGATTTCAGGGCCTGGCCAAGCCGCACCTTTGATCCTTGAAAATCGGCCTGACCGAGCCTTCGGATCTTCGGAAACAACATCTAATTAAGCATTCATTGTTCGCGCACGTTCTTCTTTTGGATTTTCCGTTTTGAGTCGGAGAGTGTTTCGAAATTGAATTATTTTCGGGAATCGGCATTTATTTTTGACCGAATGTCATCATCAAGATTATTTGGGGAAAAAAATCTCCAAGTTTGTGTGGAAATATATTATTTTCATATCTAAATGTTCTTAATAGTCGAAGAGCAATGTCGAAAGGTTGAATTATAATTGAATAATTCACCAAAATGAGCGGTTCGAGCATTTCTCCAATGTTCGTTAGGTACGTCCTGTGTGAACAGTCTAAATAGGGCAGCCACCCCTTTCGGGAGATGTTTACTATCGAGCCACCCAGGCCAGCCACCCCATAGTAACACACCCCCATCGCGACATTATTGCGTGGCGCAGGGAAGCCGCCTTTTACGGTCTCAACCCCTCACGGTCCATCAACTCAGTGGCTCTGGAGAAATGATCCCGTTCACAGCTGTTTTCGCCGCCTCCTCAGGTCGTTGGATCGTCGAAACTTGCCATGTGAGTGATATGCTTCATTCTATTACACGGACCTAAATTTTCCGCGGCTCTTGAAATCATCCAGTTTGAATACTGGCTCATTATCTGATCGAAATGTGGGAAATGAAAATTTACTGCCAATGTTCACGTGTAGTTCGTTGAGATTGTAGGAAATATCATCTGTATTCTAGTTATACGAAAAAGTGCTCGAATTTTTCTCAAGTATGTGAGCCGATGTAAAAATTTCAACTGTACTGTTTCTGAAGAATACTATTGTATTATTTCACAGCTCGAATTCGAGTTCTATCCAGTAGACAACTTGTATTTAAAATATAAGCTAAATCATATTGATAAAATATTTGTTTTTGGTTTATTATTAAATAATAAACCATTGTAATCGCCCAAAAAAAATCTAACCTCCTCAAAATTTGATGTATTCCGTTTCAAGGCCTGTAAAATCTGAATATCCAATAAAAAAAACTTCTGCCCGTCCGCCGTCAACAATTTTCTGGCAAAACTATAAAAGCTAAATTCTTGAAATTTCCAACAAAAATCAATCTAGGTCTGACAATTGCTTAACATTTTAGCCAAATCGCTACCTCAATTTTAAGGGTATTTTTGGGGGGTTTTGAGAGGGAGAAAATTCGTAACTTCCAACGTTTTTCAGAAAAATGTGTAATTTCTATAGATTTTTGGACGCTGAATCGAATGAGACCATCGTGGGTCGATGGCTTTATTAGTTCTCGAGTCATCGCAACTTTTGTGTAGAATTTTTTTGCAATTTCCAGAAATTTTTTATGTTGGTGTTAATTGAGAGTTGTTGGACCTATACTCGTTCTATGCTCGATGGAGTGTATGTCTAACATCTTCTCCAGCTGTCCCGTTAGGCGAAAAATTGAGCTATGAAATTTGAAATTAAGGAAATATTGAAATGATTAAAATTACAATAGTTGCTACTGAGTTTTCCCCTGTTGTTTTTCGTCCGTAAAAAATACGTTGTTTTTTCTCGAGAACTGAAAGAACCGTTCGTCTGTAATAAACTCTCTTGTGTACTCAAGAGTTTAGCGCAAATTAACGACACTTGGTGTAATTGAGCGAATCGTTGGAATCTCCGCTTTGTTTGTTCTACATTTTTTGTTTTGACTGCGAAACGAGACGAAATGGATGGTCCGTTTTCGGGTCGACAAGCCACAGGTGCGCGAGTTCGAGATCGATCGCTGCAGATGGAATGTTTTGGATTAAGTAGAGCTGTAGCCGGGCCGCGGTTGACACGCGATTTGCATGCGATCCGCATTAGTGAATCCCACTTTGGAGAAAAAAAGCTTCAGATAGAGGTTCTGTTTCGGTTTAAATGAAAAACGTTTTGTCAGTCGCACCTTCGTTTATCACAATAAGTGCAACGCAATGAAGGGACTAATTTTTTCCATGTTTACGTAGTAAATGGAAGTATCGGGATCGTTTTGAAAATCGAACGGAGTTGAATTAGGTAAAATCTTCGATGCTAAGCTACTTGGAAACATTTTATTGACAAATGTTGCGTGCCCGTGTCTTTTTTTTTTTTTTTTTTTCAAAATAATTTCTGAACCGATTTCTTTGAAAAGGCAACTTGAAGGACCAGCCAAGTGACAGAACGTGCTGATAAGCTCTTGGTATCGCACCAATAATTAATGATTATGATAGAAAAGGAAAAAACTTCTACTAAATAGGCTCGGAACACAGGAGATGAAAACGCTGCAAATGATTATACAGTGGATCGTTTTTATTTTTCTTAATTTCGAAATTAAAAGCCAAATTTTTCGCCTTACGGTATAGTTGATGAGAATGTTCGACGAGCATTCCAACGAATATGGAACGTTTTTTATAGCTGCAATAACTCTCGAGTAATTCCCTCATGCCAAATTGTTGAAAATCTCCCAATATCCCAGTCTTTTGGTGCTCAGAAATACCTGTTTCAAAAAAAAATAAGGTAGAAGGTTTCTCGACGGATTCTTATGTTTTTTGGTGCGCTGAATCCGAATCTGAAGTTAGCCAACAAAAAAATGACGGCTTCACAATGAAAATCGCAAAAAACCCTAAAAATTTCGGACTTTTTTCACAAAATTGCTTGTAAGTTGAAAAATATGCAACCTAGCGAATTTCTCATTATTTATAAAAGTAAAGAAGACAAAATTTACTTCAAAATGCACTGGTTACTTTTAGTTTTTGATGCAGGGCACCGCCACTAGAGCGCGCTGAAAAAGAGCATTTTTTTGGCAAAAATCAATTATGGTCTGAAAATGGCTCAATTCTTCAGCAAATTTGCTACCTCAATTTTAAGCGTATTTTTGGGGAGTTGCGAGGAGAAAATTCGTATTTTCCAACGTTTTCCAGAAAAACGTGTACTTCGCATCAATTGCAATAGAATTTTGGGCGTTGAATCGAATGAGACCATCGCGGGGTCGATGGCTTTATTGGTTCTCGAGTTATCGCAAATTTTGTGTTGAATTTGGGATATTTTCCTAAATTTGGCATGAGAATATAACTCGAGAGTTTTGGAGCTATAAAAGTCGTTCTGTACTCGTTGGAATGGTCGTCAAACACTACAGCTTTACCGTAAGGCGAAAAATTCAGCTTTTAATTTGGAAATTAAGAAAAATAAAAATTGTTAAAATTACAAAAGTTGCTACGGTGTTTTACCGAGTCAATGTCAAAACTCGGAAGTCGATTTGAATATAAGACCTAATTTTGAAGTCTATTAATAATGTTTGGTCTCCACGGATAAGTTTACCAGTTAGCAGACATTTGAGTTCGCTTAATCCTCAACCGAAAATAACCCCTAATTTTTTCAGCCATCTATTTTTCAATAATGAGATGTAACCTAGTCTACCAACTCGATATTGCGGCCTTCAAATAGATTTTTCTCGACTTCATCATTACTAACCTGTCCTTGAGTAAATTTACCTCGCTCTCGTAGGCACCAATTTTCTTTTTATTTATTTATTCCGTAACGCCTTGAATGTGAGAGAAAAGTCGACTTTGCGACTTCTCCTGTCGGAGCTGCCTCGGACGAACCCGTTTATCAAATAAACCTTAACCGAAATAAATATAGCTGAATTTACGCTGTAAGCGAACGCGAGAAGCGAAGTATTTTGCCCTTTCCTGGATTAAATTGGGATCTACGCGAGTCTGTAACTTCGCCAGGGCAGTTCATCGTTTCTGTGGCCGCCCGTTGGGAACAATAGTGGTGCGGATGGTAGTGGTGAGGTCCTTTGAAGTTGTAAAAGTCAAGTTTGGAAAGGAGACTAAGTTAATAAAGAGAGTTCCAGAGGAACAAAAGGCGAGGCTGTGAAGCTGAACATTAACTAATAAACAGCCTTTTGGAAACAGTGCGAGCGATTTTTCCCTCGCGTGTTAGATGTTGTACTTTGGATAGTTGGTATGGTTGTCGCTAATTTTTCATTCTCCTAGCCCGTTTCAACGTCCTTTGTACTTTATTATTCGCCTTACAAAATATTGGAGCATTCAAGTCTCTCATATAGAAGAAGTTCTTGATTTCAGTTTCTCTCCTATTACCATAAACGCCTGCGAAAATATTGATTTGGCAAGAAATTTCAATAATTTCTTCCTATATTAACGTTCATTGCGATACAAGGGCTTCGTTCAGAAAGCGGACGCTATAACGGAGCCCTATTGAGCCTATACCGCCAACTTTGACTGTATTTGTCTTAATTCGCTTTCAAGTTATTTCTACGAAATCATTTGAATTAGATAAAGAATCTTGATAACTGAAAGAAATGACGTGAAGCTCTCTGTTGAATTATTCGTATGTATTTTTGAGCCCTTCGCCGCTTATTACTTCTCGTTCTAACATTTATTTCGAAATCACATAAAGCTGCTCCGAATACCTGAATTTTCAGGAAAATTCAGAATATTTCGAATTTCGATGATTTTTCCAGTCGTGAGTTGAAAATATTTTTTAAACAATTGTGAATAAAATGCTGAATGGCTAAAGTCGGATCACGTGAGTATAAAATTATGTTGATTCTGATTTTATAGAAAGACTTTGTTTTCTTGATTAGTTAAAAAAATCGTGCGAAATCAATATCGACCTTATGTTTTTCATTTTATTGATTTAGCTGAATCCAATGAAAACTAATTCGTTTTTCCAGCCAGAAGAAAAAAAAAAATTGAAAGATACAAAAATTAGGAAAAAATTAAGTCTTTGATCCTAATAGTAAAAATCAAGCGTCATTCACTCAAAGGAAAAAATATTTCGAGAACTCGAGCGTTCAATATACTAATTTTTTAGCGTTAAAAACCAAATAGTACGCTCTAGAAAAGCAGCAGATAACTCTCAATGCGGAAGTACAATGTGTGAACGAAACGCTAAAATTCAACCGTCATCTAATTGTCAGAACGAACCATGAACGTTCGATAATATATTTATCCTCACGACCGGTAAAAATGAAAAAAAATTGAAGCCTCATATCTCGGAAGTGCGTTGGCAAAAAATAGATTGAGGCTAATTTTGCATAATTGATTTTTTATTGAGTTAGATTTCAATAAAATGCGTGTCTGAGTTGAAGGCTAAAAAAAATTTTTTCTCCTAATTTTCTTTTCTTATGTTGACAATTTTATTGATTTTCATGGAGATAGATTTATAAATAGCGAGTGTTTCTGTGTTCAGTGCAATAAATATTTTGCCGAGTACACCTCAGTTCCTAATTCGACTTTTCGAGCATTCTCAATTTTTCCATTTTCACTACGCAAACATTAGCGTTTGTCTGAGGTATTTTGGAGTCGTATATGCGAAGAATTAGCTTTGGTTACGTGGTTATACTCTGTACTACTAGTATATTTATCCTGAATTTCCTGGACAGGTTTTCTAACGAGGGGAATAGATTAGAAGGCGCCATATTAAAGAGCTCCTTCCTTTCCTCTCCATCTCACCCTCACTTTATTTTGTCTTTAATCTTTTTTTACATTTTAATTTACAAACCGAGGAATATGTGTATAATTTGTAATAATACTCCCAGGGGAGGTGGAAGAGAGGACCATTTGGTCCTAACCTTCCCTGGTTAAATAAAGAGCTGCAATCGATCACAACGCTAGTTATCCGTTATAAGTCGAAAATCAGCGTGCTGTGAAATTTTCCGCTCAAAATATTCGCCTCGATGTCAAAACCGTCGAGCGGTTTTCGGCATATGTGCAAGGCGAAGAATTCCCTCGGAAGGTTAAAGCCCACTTAAGTGGTCGCTGTAGAGTGGCAAGTCGTGCCTATCGGTTTATCGTTCAACCGAAGCATTCGAGCTACATTGGAAGCAAAGGGGAGGTAATGGGTTGTGTCAGCCGAGCGAACAGCATCCTAAGCCAGGAATGGTTTGAAGGAAAAGCCGTTGAAGAGAGAACAGGAGCAAAGACCTTGAGATAGCTCCATTTTGGATAGGGAAGGTTCCTTCAGATGTGAATTGTTCAGTTGAGGATTTTCGCGAAAAAGCTGATCATCCTTTCACTATATTAAACCCCATTGTGCTGTAAATTCAAAAATAGCTGCCATAGTTACCGATTTTTGCATAAATTATGCGATCGGAAAAAAAATTGACTGTCGAATTTTGAGTGCGAATGTTTAACAGTTTTCTGATTAGTAACGATCGCAATTATTTCCACGTTAAGTAGTTAATATTGTCTCGGGGAGTTCCATATTCAGTAGCATGAGAACCTATACCGACTCGACTTTCCGTTATGGCAAGCAGATGACGTTTGATTATTGGCTCACACACAGTACTTCCACGCTATGGCCATTTTCGCTATTTCTATAGTGCGTATTTAGTCTTTTGATTTCTACAGGCCACAAAACTCAATATATTTGAACGCTAAAGGTCTTGAAATGTCCTCTTGATTTTTTATCGCGTGTGTCACATACCGTACTTCCGGGTTTTCCTCATATACACAATACTTTGATATTTACATACCAAAAATTCAATAGGTTTTAGCCCTGGGGAGTTTAAATTTGTCTTTGTGTCAGCTGAACGTCGGCTGATTTGTAACCGAATTCAAAAGGAATCGGTTACTATCGTTCACATTTTTTCCGGTTTTTATTGTTGTTATTTGTGTCACACACAGTATTTCTTCGTAAAGCGCATTCCGTTATTTTATTGTGCCTTTTCTAAATAAATTATGGCATTTCACAAAACTTGAGTTTTTTTCGTTCGACTCACGTACTCTACTTTCGCGTTATTAACCTAATTCGTGCGTGTTTCTATTTATGGTTCTCCTGGCCAGTTTCGGTTTATTATTAATTGTAATCGCCCAACAAATAAAATTTTCTAACCCCCTCAAAATTCGATGTTTTACGTTTCAAGGCATGTAGAATCCGAATATCCAGTAAACAGATTCTGTCCGTCCGCCGTCTACAGTTTTCCGACCAAACTATAATAGCTAGATTTTCGAAATTTTCACCAAAAATCAATCTCGGTCACACAACGGCCCAATTCTTGAACCACATTGCTAGCTCAATTTTTTTTAGAGGGGATATTCGTATTTTCTAACTTTTTTTCGGAAAAAAATGTATTTGGTATCTAATTCTATTGATTTTTGGACTCTGAATGGAATGAGACCTTCGCGTGGTCGATAGCTTTATTGGCTCTCGAGTTATCACAGCTTTTGTGTTGTATTTGGGAGCTTTTCAGAAGCTTTTCGGCATGAGGGTATAACTGAGTAGTTCTTGGAGATATAAAAATCGTTCTTTACTCGTTGACATGGTCGTCAAACACCTCTTCCGTTGTACCGTTAGGCAAAAAAATTAGCGTTTAATTAGGAAATCCAGAAAAATAAAAATGATTGAATTCACAATAGTTGCTACGGAGTTTTCCCCTATAGTTTACCAATCTTTTGTTCGGTGGGAACATTTACAAATGTTCGGAATAATTACTATCATAAATGAATGTGCTTCTTACATCATTTCTGAAGCAAAGGAATAATAAACGACTGTAAATCATTTGCAGCCTTTTTTAATAACAGTTGTACGTTACTATGTTGCGGCCATTGTATGAGTTTCTTGAATATAAATTGGTTTTAGCTGTTACCGACTCAATCATGGAAGTTCTATCTGATCTTTTCACATCATTAGTTTTTATTGCTTTAGATAAAATAAATAGACGATTTATCTAGTCTATCTACACATACGCTTCGTAAATTGCTCGCGAATTTTCTAAAATGATATTATGAAAAAAGGGTGCGATATTGAGCTACAAGTGGTAAACGTCATTCGCCGGGTCGGGGAGAATGGAATGATCAGCGATATCAGCGCTTTACCGCGGCGTCCTGCTCAACTACGCAAGTTGTAGCCCATCGGAGAAAAATTGGACCGCCATTTCACAGATGGCAGCTCATCCAACGTTAGAACCGTCGTAGGTTCAGTAGGCGATGTTAAAATTTCACATGAACTTATTTGAGAGTTTTGGAGCATTGCGTATTTTAAGAAAACGTCGTTGAGTTTTGGTAACTTTGTAAAATCATCAGTTTCTTATGGTATTGCCTAATGTATGAGGGATTTTTAGTGTTTGGTTATTTAGAGAGCACAGGCATTGATTGAGAACTTGTTCTAATGAATTATTTTGGTCGAGTGCTAATTGCAAAATGAAAGAACGCTGCAAATGATTGTACAGTGGTTTATTATTCCTTCGCATCAATAATGATTTAAGAAGACTATTCATTATTTGTGATATTAATTATGCCGAACTTTTGTGAACGTTCCCACCGAAAAACAGATGGAACTATAGGGGGAAAATTCGTAACAACTTTTGCAATTTTATTCATTTTTATTTTTCTTAATTTCCTAACCAAAAGCTAAACTTATTGCCTAACGATACAGCTGAAGAGAGTGTTTGACGACCATTCCAATGAGTATAGAACGATTTTTATAGCTCTAAAAACTCTCATGTCAAATTTCTGAAAATCTCCCAAATTCGACAGAAAAGCGGCGATAACTCGAGAGCCAATAATGCTATCGACCCCCTGATGTTCTCATTAGATTCAGCGCCCAAAAATCTATATAATTTGATACCAAGTACAAATTTCTCTGAAAAACCCCGGAAAATAGCCTTAAAATGAGGTTTCGATTTGGTTAAATAATTGAGCCATAGTCTGGCCACCAACGAGGAAATATTTATAATAATACACTGATGGTACTTATTCTCCAAGCGTTAAAATTACTCCATTCAGCACATTGGGTATATTTAGGTAGACGTTTAACCAATCTATGCCATAAACCGTTGAGGGCCAAAGAAACCTGCATCGGCCGTTTGGTACTGTTCTAGTAGTAGATAGAAACTCCAGAATTATGTCGACTCCTACAACATTTTGTATACTGCTTTCCCTCGCTGGCTTGTTTTGGAATACTTTGTTCCTCATATAATGAATTCGTATAATTTTTTGTTGCAGGTGAGTCAATATTGCGTTCCTACGGATCCCGAATGCGCGAGCATAGGATTCTCATATTCAGTAGGTGGAAATTTTTTTAGACAATACTTCATTCCACACATCTTTGACCCGGTCGTTATTCTTTTAATGTATAATTTAATTTAAGGATGAATGACACCGAATTATTTTCTCTTAACAAAAAAAGAGAAAAAAAAGGGACACCTCGTTGTGTTTTGAAAATTTTAGTGATAAATTCCAAGTAACACGAGGTCACTAAAGTGATATAACACTCTTTATGCTTCTTCATTTTCTAACGTTTCATTTTTTAACCAAGGTAAAACTCGAAAATAGCAGGTCCGAAGCCCGGGCTTCGGGAACTCCAGAGTTCTTTCAACTGAACTCGATTCCGTTTGAAATTTTATGATGGGCCGTATCATATGAGTATTTTTACGACAATTGCAGATCGAGCGAATAAGATAGAATTGACATACTTCTCAATTTTGACGTCTGCCGAAATGCGCATTTGAATGACCAAAAGTATCAAATCGCCGAACAGTTTCAACATGTTTCATTTTTTGCTTTTGCTCATCATCCGGCCACAAACATCTAACTATTCGTCCTCCAAATAAAATTAATTTTGGTTCATATTCCAATTTTCCAACCATAGTAATCGCCTTAGAAAAAACGCTGCAAATAATGCTTCAATAATGATTTAAGAAAACTATCCATTTGCGACTTGTCGGAACATCTTTGAACGTTTCCATCTAAGAATAGATTGGTAACTATAAGGGAAAATTCCGTAGCAATTATTGTAATTTTAATCATTTTCAGTTTTCCCAATTTTCAATTCAAAAGCTAAAAATTCGAATTTCGAAAAAAATTTTCTGGGGCGACTACGATAGTTTATTATTGAATTATAAACAAACAAAAAATTCGAATTTCCCCTCAAAATTCGACGTTTTACTTGTCAAGGTACGTAAAATCCGAATACCGATAAAAAAATGTCATACCGTCAGCCTTTTTTTACTCTAAAAGATGCATTAATAATATGTTCACCAAATCAATCGTGGCAATAATTGCTCAATCCTTTAGCCACATCGCTACCTTTATAATAATGGTATTTTCGAGGGGTTTTAAGGGGGTAATTCGTATATTTGAGGGTCTGTTGGACAAATATGTCTTTGGTATCAAGGTGTGTAGATTTTTGGACGCTGAATGGAATGAAAGCACATTGTGGATGATAGCTTGTATGGTTATCGAATTATCGCAGCTCTCTTTCGTATTTTTGAATAATACCTGCCTTGAAACGTACAATGTAACTTTTGAGGGATGTTGGGGTTTTGTTTCCGTGAGCGATCACAAATGTTAATAATTGAATAAGGAACCAAAAATTAAATTTAAAAAAATGTTTAATTGCTTTTATCGTTAAAAAGTTTTTTTTTATATTTGAATTTCTCCAAATCATATAATATTGATTTTCCCCCTCCTCACACTCTCTTTTTCTCTGTGCGATTAACAGTTTAATTAATAGATTTTAGTATGCAATAACATCCCACGTTTCGCCCTCGAATATTTGTTCTTCTCTCATAATATTTTCCACTTATATACTGTTAATATATTATGCTTCCTCCAAATTCACCTCCTTTTCCGAATTCGGACCTAAACTTCCATTCACTTCGTTAACTAGAAAAAAATTTTTTGGTTTATTTTTCAAATAAATCGCCCAAGAAAAAAAAATTTTCTAACCCCCTCAAAATTTGATGTTTTACTTTACAAGGCATGTAGAATCCGAATATCTAATTAAAAAAATCTGACCGTGCGCCGTTAGCAGTTTTCCGGTCAAACTATAATAACCACATTCTTGAAATTTTCATCAAAAATCAATCTCGGTTATACGACGGCCCAATACTTGAACCACATTGATATTTGAGGGTATTTTAGGGGGGTTTTGAGGGAAAGAAAATTCATTTTTTCCAAGGTTTTTCAGAAAAATATGCATTATTTGGTAGGTATCAATTTCTATAGATTTTTGGACGCTGAATCGAGTGAGACCATCACGGGGTCGATGGCTTTATTGGTTCTCGAGTTACCGCAGCTTTTCTGTCGAATTTGGGATATTTTCAGAAATTTGACATGAGGGTCAACTCGAGAGTTTTTGGAGCTATAAAAATCGTTCTATACTCATTGGAATGCTCCTCGAACACTCTATTCAAATATACCGTAAGGCGAAAATTTCAGATTTCAATTTGGAAAAAAATAAAGAAAAATAAAAAGATTAAAATTACAACAATTGTTGCTACGGAGTTTTCCCCTATTATATTTACCATCTGTTTTTCGCTGGGAACGTTCACAAATGTTCGGAATAATTACTATCACAAATGGATAGTCTTCTTAAATCATTATTGAAGCGAAGGAATAATAAACCACTGTACAATCATTTGCAGCGATTTTTCATAATCCTGGGAGCAGAGATTTTCGCAAATCAACGCCCGTCTGTAGTGCTAGGCGGACGTTGCTAGGAAGAGGGGAAGGAACCGGTCAGATGAAGAGGGGGATACGAAAGAAAAGGTGGGAAGGGATCGGCGGACGCGCGTCTCGTACACCGGCGGCCCGCTAAGGTTTTTGTACACTACCAGTGAACGCGCGGCCGCTTGACTGCACGTCGTCAATTGTAGTCTGTGTTCGCACGTGTGCCGAAAACGCGAGTGTTGAAACCGAGTGCGCGTCTGTGCATTGTGTCGATCTTGAGTGCAAAAAGTGTCGAGGATTTTTAATTTCCCATAAAAACCCGAAATTCTTTATTTCGCGTAGTGTTTTCCTTTTTTTTTTGTTATAAAAAAAGTTCAGAAAAAATAGTTATCCTAATCAATATTCCTAATCAAGATTTTGACACTGAGCAAATAAAAAATTCCATCCCAAAAAATGTTCCTTCAATTAAAAAAACACTACTTTATTCTTGCCCTTGATTTTCCGTTCTCTTCAAATCCCTGAAATTCTTCCCTAAATCAGTGTCATCGAAATCCGTTTCTCCAATGTGACTCTCTTTCACGATTTCATCCAAATAACGCAACATAATTTTCGGTAAGACTTGCATCTTAATTCATTTCGCATAATACTCGTGACGACCTTTGGAAAGCCCTTTTGTCATTGTTTCGTCCCCTTGTACATTTTATTCAAATGTCAGTCTCTATGAATGAATGTTTTATTCCGAATAATGTTTACAAATTCATAGTTTCTCTTTTACATGATGTTGGAATATACCTCAAAACCGAGGACTGGGTGGTCCGGTTCGAGTGAGTTATCACTATCCACAACGATTAAATTATAATGAGTAAATAAAATCACGATTCCTAGTAAATTAAAAATCACTGGGGAAAAATACAAGATTCAGAAAAATAAATTATAAAACAATAATAAATCAAATTGGAACCTTCTAGTATACATATATTATGCTGCTTAATAAATCATTACCCTCCACTGAACCATTTAAAATGAGCCAACTAAATATTTTCTTTTCGTAGACAGCTCTTGAAAAATTAACGGCCTCAACTCTTCACGAAGCATAAATCTATCATCAGAGTAGTCATTTCCCGAACGAAATTTCTATCGTAAACACGTAAAAGTACTCTATTATTCCTCGCAATTTTTCTTATTATAAATAGTGGAATGACTGCTTTTAACTGCAATTCAGCAGCAGCCTCGCTAAATGTTGATTTTCGATCTATTGCATTTTCTAAATCGGTGTGCATGACTTAATTATCACGCTTCTACGAATGAAGAATCTATTAATGATCAAAAGCTCAATGTTGAGAATTTCTTCGTTAATAATCGTGCGCCTTATTTTTATCTCTGGTGACTTGAACAGCTGCAAGCTTTGGCGAAAGAATTAATATAATTTCTTTTGTTTTTCCTGCGTTAGAAAAAATACTAGCTATGATCGAAGTGAGATTTGTCATTTCTAATAGTCTTTAGCTCAACTTGAGGTAATCGAAATTCAACGACCTTGCGAATCTATTGCGCCCCAATTTTCAGACTGTAAACATAATTTAGTTTGTTGTCGAGGTGGAAAACAGAGATAGCGGTGCTAAATACCAACTTGGGACCGGCACTAGAATACAGCCAGTGTGACGCCATCATTGAGGGCTTTGTACTGTAGTTGCCTCAATTGTGAATCATCGAACTGCAAAAAATATTAAAAAATTGGCGATAAATTTGGTTAATCGAGTAATACGTTTCAGTGTGAATGGAGAGGGAGCAAAACTTTATTGACAATAGTGATACAAAATTAATGAATCCAAAAATCAATCCAAATGAAAACATTTATTGTTGAACCCGTATCTTACATAGGTTGCACCAAAAAATGTATAGGTATGTTAAACACATCAGGAAATATTGAGGAAGTTACTCAGTTAATAACTCGTCGTATCAGTTCGTATCAGCGTTGAAAAATCGATCGAAATCGACGCCAAACACTTGGTTTGGAAATTTTTTTTTCGGAAATTATGAAAATTAAATTTCCTCCGCTTACAACTTATGGAAAATACTCTGAATGATGGTTTAGCTCCGTCGTGAGTTCAAAAAATTATTTTCGGCCAAAATTGCATCTTGTCTGTAGCTTCTTCGCAAAATTGTCCGCTACCTATGGCAGAGGAGGAGAATTTTTTTGTTGGATATTCTGAATTTTACATGAAATGGAACACGTTCTGAGAGCAACTGCGTATCATTTAATAAGTAACCGAAATATAAAATAAATAGGATAGTACGTGATTTATCTGAAATGAGATTCAATAAATGGCCTCCCACATTTCATCACTTGAAGAATTCCTTCCCGTGTGGCACGCCGCGATTTTCCCTAATATTTTCTTGTAATATTCCTTCCCGGTTTTACTCCGCGGATAAATCTCTCGTTTCCACGTGCCGTGATTTTCTTAGTTGAACGTGATTGTATGGGAATATATTTTTTAAGACTATTCTGCATTAGTGTGGTTTTTTAAAAAAATCATAATCCGATTATTAGGTCTAAATTTTACTCACTTCGTACACACGCAAGAAACAAAATTGACGGTCATTTCTATAAATTATTTTGTTATTTTCAGACATACTTTGTGGGAATTTGGACCATTTTTTAAGGCCGGAGACTCTTAAGTAGAAAAACGCGTGAATAATATGAAAGTAGAGTGTGATCCAAGCGATAAAAATCTAAGGTTATCAATTTGCCTCGAAAAACACTTTTAGACCGCGAGTGATCTGATAAATTGATTTTTGCGGCCTGTAAAAATCCGCATCAAAAAATAATAAACCCTTGTTTTATGTAAGTGTTGCGTATATTCGAATAATTCAATTACACGCACGATTTCTTGGAAGATCGCGGCGCCCGAGACGAGAAAGGAAACTGCCAAGAGGAGAGCAAGTTTCGTGAGAAAACGTTTTGAAAAATCGGTCGCAATAATAAAATAGAAAGGGAAAACTGTGGTTGTATTTTTTTTATGGCATGCAAGTGGTGGCTATTATTGGATAGTCGGTTGGAAATGGAGAGTATCACCTTCGAATATAGCGTAAAAAACTACAAAGGAACTTGACATTGTCGAACTTAAAAACGGAATATGAAAAAAAAATTAATTAAAATTTGATTGCCCCTCAAATTAGCGAGGTAAATTAAAAAATGATAATAGCGTTGGATTTCAGGTCACTTTTTCTTGGGCGTGCACTGAATTTCGTCATGTTTTTTTTTTTCTAATGCCCTTTGAAAAAAATTTAGTTTCGAAAAGTTGAGCAAATATCGATTTGGGATTCATTTTTCGTTTATTTAACTTGATGGAAAATGTACTTTTTTTAGGCTCATAAAAAATTTCGTAGAGCACAAAAAAAACACCCTGTACGTCAATTATACATGGAAATTTCCTTTCCTGTAATTCAATTCTCGGGTCGAAATTCGATTATACCGTTGGAAAGCTGATATTTCAGGTCACTTTTACATGAGAGTGCACTGAATTTAGCCACGCTTTTCTCGTTCTGACGCCCTTTGATAAAACGGTAATTTCGACAAGTTGAGAAATATCGATTTGGGATTAATTTTTCACTTACTTAACTTCGTGAAAAATGTGCTTTTTCGTGCTCATAAAAAATTTCGCAGAGCGGGGAAAAAACACCTATACGTCTACTTATATATAGACATTTTCTTTCCTGTAATTGAGTTCCCCACGGATTTTTTACGAGTTTTCGGCTCGAAATTCGATGTTTTCGAAACGAGCAAAATAGTATTATTTTTTTGCGAAAATTCGCCAAAATCGTCCGAGTACGGGAAATACGTTCAATATAACTGCTATGCATTAGCGCGCTAGAAATGTTTAATTACCGAGAAAAATCGATGAGATCCTCTGCCAGCTCTAGTGTCATTATGTCTGTTGCGGTTAACGGGGGATTAATTCGGTCAACTCTAGGCAGAAAATTGTTTAATATTCGCATTCGGCTGAATTTATTATCTATTGAGCTGATCGTGCGGTGAACTAGTTTGATAAAATCTCCCTGAATGGGAATTCTACCGGTTTGCCAGTATAACGAATTAATTTCCCAGTGGGCGTTATCTAAATAGTCGATGATCCGCTTAATTGTTAACTTCCATATTCACCGAGCTAGACACCCACTTTAGTTCGGCCGAATCTGGCCAACCGTTTGAATTTCGTCGAACCGTCGATGAATAATAGCGATTCTGAAATTCCCAGTTCAATATACGCGTTGTAGTAGGGAAAAATTTGAATTTCTAAAGGTGCTCCCACGTAGTTCGACTGGCGTCTGCCTATTTAACTTCAGATAACATTGTACGCTGATGATGCGACGGGAATTACTATTGTTCAACAGTCTTGTAAAGAGAGCATATTTTTAGATATGCGCTGCGGGCATTTACGAATTATAATACTGTACGAAATGTGAATGAGGAAGATAAGAAGGTTCGCTAGCTTCGAGAGCACTCGATGTTGGAAAAATAGAATTGTTTATTGAATCTACATCGTAAACAAGGAGTAATCGATCGATCGAAATCTAAAAAAAGGACAATGTCGAAATCAGAATGCGATATGTTTTGTTTGGTACTATCCGTTTTTATTTTTCTCGTTTATAGATCTATATTTTTCTTTGTACAGGCTGTAAGAAAACAGGTGCGCCACCGGCCTGGTATGGATTCTGCAGCTAATTTCTGACGAAAATTGTCTGACAATATATTTTTCTAACCCACTTTTTGACCTATTTTTTTTAAATTTAATTTTCTTTGGTTTTTTATTTTAAATTAATGAAACCGTTTCAACCGTTTTAATTTCTGACGAAAATTGTCTGACAATGTATTTTTTCTAAGCCACTTTTTGACCTAATTTTTTTTTTTTTTTTTTTTAATTTTCTTTGGTTTTTTATTTTAAATTAATGAAACCGTTTCAACTTCTTCGAATACTGGTGTCGATTGAAATGTAATTACTTCGTTGAAATGAGCGTCGGATCTCCCATATAAAACCTGTCTCCTCAGCAAATTCAATAAAAGAAAAATTCTTTGGGAAACGAAATTCTGTCAAGTTTTGCAAATTTGACGGTTTTTCAATCCCGTGGTGCCTATTATTTTCTATATTTCTTTTCTGCTGCAAGCTAAAAAATTTGTACAAACTTCCATCTTTGTAAAGGTAGAATCGAAAAGACATTTACAATCGAATTTCGGGGCAAAAACAATGCGAATATTAATTTTCTCTTAAGGAGGTTACGGAAAGAAAAATACGAATTTTTCCTCCTCAAACCCCCTCAAAAATTCTTTCGAAATTGAGCTATTTATACGGTTAAAGTATTGAGCAATCAGAACAGATTAGTTCTTATAGGTTTCATCATACTTTGAAACGCAGAACATTAAGTTTTGAGAAAAAAAATTTCTCCGGTGATTACAATTGTTTATTGTTTAATAATAAACCAAAATTAACATTGTTTTCTCGTCCACCTATTGCGAAGCCTCATGAAGACAAATTTCACGCTTTAATCAAATGCGCTAGCTTTTCCGTCGTTTTTCTACTGTAATTAAAATTCGCAACTTAATTTATACTTCGTCTCTAGGTGTAATCGAACAAGTTCGCCCTATTGTCTGACGCCAGACGGCTTCCTATTCGAGCAGTTGGCGGTCGAAACAATTAGTTTCCCATTTATATCAATCAGGTCAGGTCGCAATTGGTTCGGCAACGAAAATGTTTAAACTCGGTTCACAAGCGGGTGGATGGGCGAATATGAACGTACGCTTTTGATGAAGTCTAATCTTTGTAGTGTAATAATTTCGACGGTAGTTTGGAGAGCTATTGATGTTCGGTTAATTGCCTGCTAATTAAAAAAAATTATCTATAGGTAATTTTGGTTTATTATTCAATAATAAATCATTGTAATTGGCCTAGAAAAGAAATTTTCTAACCTCTCACAATTTGTAAGCTAAATTCTTGAAATGTTGATTTTTTTACTAAGCTACCACGTAAACTAATATAATAATTGAATTGCTAAATTCTTGAATTGTTGATTTTTTTTTTTTTTTACTAAGCTACAACGAACTGATGTAGTAATTGTGAAACATTTATGCCATCCTCGGTGCTGACTTGAGGACCGTTTTTTCGTTTGAATCTGTATCATCTAGTCATTATCACTATCTCTTTCGGATTTTTCGTGGGGGAGGTTTATGTCAAAATTTCACCTGTTTCGGAAACACGTTTTTCCGCAGTTATTCGCGATTCACTCAAAATATTCACATCGGAGCTGTAAGTTTTACAACAGATATTTGTAGATTATTAAATTCTTTTAACGAAAAAGTACAAGAATTCGTTCGTCGGTTGTTTTTATTCGGAGCTAGGGGCTCGAAGTGAAAAACCGTGGGTATCCGATTGATTGAGAAACTGGGGCATAGTAATCAAATTTTGATCATAGATGCTTAAATAGAGACAAACTCATCGGGTAAAAAAATCGTCTTTTTTACTGGGCCTTTGTTCAAATTTTATTGCGCTTTGAAATTTTATGACACTGATTTTCGCCGTTTTTGCCTATTTTCCGCGAATAGCTTTTGAACCGACCACTTTTACGTAGGTATATTACTCAGAGGCGAGAAAGAGCTATCGAAATCCTACAATTTGGTGTGTTTAATTATATTTTTATGTTATGTCCTCGCGGAGCTATTCGCGCTTGAAGAAAACACAACACGTTTTTTGACATAAAGTGGAATATATTCGAGAGCTATCATATACGCTAGCTATTTTCTTATTTTTAATCGATTCTACATTAAATTTCCTCCATTTTCTTCCACAGCACCTAATTGTTCCCATTTCGGGAACATGACGAAAAAAAATTCCAAAGTTGAATCTTCAAAAGTATGAAAATCGAAAACAATTCAAAAAATATTATTAGTCGTTCGAATTTGACTGTTTTCACTTTAAATTCGAATTCCACGTCTAATTTCCTGTAAGAATCATTAATTAATCAAATTTGAACAGCACTGTAAGTATTTGCAATGAATTTTCAAAGTTGAAAAACGTAGGAGTGGCGTAGTATTAAACCTGGATAAACTGATAGTTGGCGTGAAATTTCCGCCGTTTTGACGTCATATTCGGATTCAGCATAAAATTTCCTATAAGAAAAGCTTTCAAAGTCGCTTTAAAACGAACATTTAATTTTTCACTATTACCGTTGCCAGCGGAGCTCGGAATTTCGGCCGGCGAAAAGCTCGATTTACGGATAATAATTTCTCTGGCTCTGTTTAAATTTTTTTCGCCAAATTTTTTGCTATGTACGTGTGTAAGGCGTTCAAATGAAGACTCCTGCATCATAAAACAATCTATTAACATTTATTTTGACCCCGAAAATCACGGTTAAAGTCCAATTTCCGAGCTTTCAAAAACCGATTTTTTTGGACCACTTGCAGATTTTTCCGAGAAATGAAAAAAATCACAAAAATACATCTTGGTAAGACACAACTTTCCTGAAAATTTCAGATTTTTATCTGTATTGAGAGTGGAGTAAAAAATCGTTGAATGTTCGGTTGAAAAAAATCGCAGGGGTCCCCCTTGGATTTTTCGCGAAAAATTTTTTGGAATAGATATAGCTCAAATTCAGCATAATGATACTTGATGATGTGTATATCAATAATATATGGTTCATTCTTTGTTTCTTTCGCACTAAATAGATGAAAAGAACGGTTGAAGTTGAAAAATGTCATGTTTTCGTGTATAGTCTACTAATATTGTTGAATAACGCAAAAACGGTTGAAAAATGGATAGGTACATTACATTAGGAAAATGTGGGCAATTAAATTACCTATCTTTTGATATATTCAAACATTTGAATTCACGACTTTTTGCTTGAGTTATCCCCTGTGCAAGTTACAAATCTTGGAAAACTTAAAGTTGTTACGTCTAATTCTGCTACAACTTTGTTCCAGTTGAAAAACCCAATACTTTATGATACAAAGTACATTCAAACACCTCCACCAAAGCAATTGCTACCTACTAATAATAATACCTATAGATTCCCACTCTCCATACACAAATAATCAACTACTAAACCCATACCTATACCTATATACTATATACTGTACTATATACTGTACTATATACTCTATACTATACTATACTATATACTATACTATATACTATACTATACTATATACTATACTATATACTATACTATATACTATACTATATACTATACTATATACTATACTATATACTATACTATATATTATATATAGTAGTGACAAGGACAACAACCCCACAAAATGATATGATGATATGATAGGACAGACAGAATTTTTTTTATTGGATATTTGGATTCTACACGCCTTAAACGTAAAACATCAAATTTTGAGGGGGTTACTTTTTTTTTCTTGGGCGATTACAATGGATTATTATTGAATAATGAACCAATGTTGAGTAATAAACCAAAATCATTGATAAAAAAATCAATTCGAGCAAGCATTTTCCTATATGATAGTGCCGATACTTTTATAGCTCCACGTAAATATGGTAGTAATTATTTGAGGGACCAAGGAACTGTAACTTTTCGTGTCAATTGAATCGGTGCGCTATCCGAACATCTTAATATATTCCCGGGTCTAAGCGAAAATTCGGACGTGACGCATAGGGCACCTCGAATATTGAGACGTCTTCCTATTAATTGGAACGGATGGGAACTCCAATTTACGGTGAAGTAGTTCGAAGATAAAATTGTCTCAATAATAAATGTGTTCTTTCGTAAATGATAAAATACCTCGACCTTCTCTTGTACAATTCCTTTCGATAAGTCGACGTTACAAGTGTGACCTTATCCTCCGAGCCGATACGTAGACAGAATGAAGGTGTTCGAGGATAAGGAAATATTTGTACGTCTAGCGAGGGTCTTGACTGGTGTTGTAGAATGTACATCAGCGGTAGGACGAACTGTTATCTGGTTTGTACAGGCGAAGGGCTTCAAAAGTTTATAGCAGGTGCAGCTGCGCCGACGTGACAACACCTGCTCCCGATGGAGCATTAGGGTGAACATCTTGCCACCGTCTAGAGTAAAAAAAAAGGGTGAATCTGAGAATCTGAAAGACGATTCTTGGCAATGAAATGAAGTCAGATTTTTTTCTTCAAAATCGCTCTTTTTTCTTTTTCTTTTTTTTAATTATAAAATTACAAAATTGTCATCATCATTAAATTATAAAATTGTACTATTTTTTATTTGTGTTAAGATAACTAAGCTTGCTGGGTATTAATTTTGTTCCAATTCTAGCTGGTCCATCGAATCGAAACTAAAGTATTATATATTTACACAATTTTACAATTTTATAATTTGTATAATTATTGTTTGTAAAATTTGTCACAATATTTGTATAATTTATAATTTTACAATTTTATAAACAATAATAATCGCCAACAAATTGAGCATGATTTATTGGATGGGGGCTGAGATAGTTCGAAGATTAAATCAACGCGAGTCGTTCTGCATGGAGCGCTCACGTGAAAGACCTTTGATTATATCGGATAGTGAGATTTTTTGCTCGCTCTGTTTAAGGAAATGCCGCGCTATTTACTAAAATATTATTTTTGGATTTAAGACGAATCCCAGGAGACGTCTCTACGTGATTAACCATTCGAATTGGACGAATATTGTCAGAAAGTTGTAACCAAGAAAAACCATTCAATATCTTCAAAATTTGGATAACACACACTACGTCCGAGGTGAATAAGCGATATAAATTTGAGGTAAATTTCGCGAATTTTTCAATATTCACTGTCGAAAGGTTTTCAGTTTAAAACTTCGCTTTTATCATTTTTTTTGTACTATGTTATTCTGTCATTTTTGTATGTCGCATATAGAAGCGAATGTTTCCTAAGCGTTGTGCATTTTTCGCATTCAACTCGAATATTCTACCCTTATCTCGGCTTAGTCACTCTCACTATTCGAACGGTAGTATAGTATTTCAAGTCAAGAAGCTGTCAATGTATGATAATGTGATTAGCACGCGGCCTCGCATAAATTGCCTCAAGCTACACGTCGTTACACTTTCGTCGCGCGAAAGTGAAGAAAAAAATCAGCTGTCGTTCTCTTTAAGAGCGAAATAATTCCGTATCTTTCGTGTTACGGGTATTGTGAGATTTTCATATTTACGTAAAGCGTCTGAATCGGTTTTAGAACCAAAATAGGTACACATTTGTTTGGGAAATAATGTTGCGGGGAATAATTTCGTTTTATTTAAAATACGACATAAGTTTGTCTGAAAATGTTCCTAGTGGAAATTATTTTCAACCCATCGAGAATAATTTGTTAAGCTTACCCTCTGAATATTTGTTCAAATTTAGTTGTAATATACTCCGAAAAAATTAATCAGTGCTTGGCTTTTTTTTTAGCTATTCTTCGTTTTTTTTTCGTAACAGTGACCTCTGACTTTAAATATGCTTATAATTTTTTTCCTAAAAAATCTCCTCGCTTCGACTTAGAGCTCTGAACCAGAAGCGGCCACTTTTTGAAAAATCTTACAATTCGAAAGTCACTGAAAATGGCAATTTTATTCGTGTGAAATTCGGGGGAAATAGTAAAATACCTAGCTAATTGAAAGAAGGGTAATAATAGCTTCGAATAATGGGATAACCTTCAGAAAACAAATTAATTAGACCATGCGAGGAGGACCAAAAAAAAAAAAGGACCATTTCGTGGAGACTGATAGATCGAAATCGTATTCTAAAATCACACAGGCAGCCTCAGTCATCAAGATAAATTCATGAGATTTATATAAATATAATGATCTATTTCGAATGCCTACTTCTGATGGCTTGTAATGGCTAAATACCTAGAAAATATTGTAATATTATTTATTTATTTAGATAATCATATACTTAGTTGACTTAATCGCATTCAGCAGTAGAAAGTGTTTGACGACACTCAACGAGCATAAAATGATTTTTATTATAGCTTTAAAATTACTCGTGTTGTATCATCAAACCGAATTCCACTTACTCTATTTTCCTCTTAAAATTCACCTTATTTTATTCACTCCCTTGAGCATGTTTCAGCCGTGGCCTTCGCTGAAACATATTGGCTATCCTTGAAGTAATATTTGAACGTGCTCCCATCGACACGTTGTGTCTTTTTCGAATTTCATTCAGCGGAGTAAACTAGCCCATCAAATCCTGTCAGCATGACTGAAACGGTCAATAACAACTTGAATACTCTTAATGGCGGTTTATCGAGTGTTTAACGATTCATGGATGAGGTGAGACCGTAGTCTATTATTGGAACTTCACGTTCGGCCGTCAAGTGTTGGATTTGAATTTTTTCGTCAGTCATGCCAGTGTAATAGATGAGCTAACGATTTTTTCCATGCCGATGAAACAACTCGAGTTACACAGCTTTGTAGAAACCGGTTGTGGTTTATTATTCAATAATAAACCATTGTAATCGCCCAGAAATTTTTTGTAAACCCTCAAAGTGTGATGATTTACACTTCGTCATGTATAATCCGAATATCCCATAAAAAACGCTTCAAATAATTTTACGCTTTGAAAATGATTTACGAAGAATATCCATTCGTGATAGTAATTATTATTTTTAACATTTTTTTGTGAACGTTCGCACAGAAAAACAGATTGGTATCTATTAGAAAAAACTCCGTAGCAACGATTGTAATTTTAATGATTTTTCTTAATTCCCAAATTAAAAAAAAACCTTAAAAACTGCCAAATTTTTGAGAAGCTCCCAAATTCAACCCGAAAGCTGCGATTACTCCAGAACCAATAGAGCTATCGACCTCGCAATGGTCTCATTTGATTCACCGTCCGAAAATCTTTAGAAATTGATGCCAAATACACCTTATTCTGAAAATGTTGACAAAAATACAAAAAATTTTCTACCTCCAAACCACTCAAAAATACCCTTAAAATTGAGGTTGCGATTTTGCTGAAGAATAGAGCTATATTCAGGACAAGATTGGTTTTTTATGAAAACGACAAGATTTAAGCTATTATAATTCGGTCAGGGAAGTGTTGACGGCGGACGGACGGAATTTTTTCTATTGGATATTCGGATTCTACATGCCTTGAAACGTATAACTTCAAATTTGAGGAGGGGTTGGAATTTTTTTCTTTTCTTGGGCGATTACAATGATTTATTATTGATAATAAACCAACAATTTTGTCATTCCGCCGTCAACACGTCAACACTTCTCTGACGAAACTATAAAAGCTGAATCTTTGACATTTTCATCAAAAATCAATCTTGGCCTGACAACGGCTCAATTCTTTAACCAAATCGATAGCTCAATTTCAAGGGTATTCCTGGGGGTTTTGAAAGGGAGCAAACTTGTATTTTCAATTTTTTTTTTTTTAAGGTTTATTTAGTATCAATTTTTAATGACGCTGATTCGAATGAGACCATCGCGAGGTCGATTGCTTTATTGATTCTGTAGTTATCGCAGCTGTTGTGTTGAGTTTGGGAGATTTTCAGATATTCGTCGTGAGGGTATAACCGAGAGATCTTGGAGCTATAAAAATCAATCTATACTAGCGAATAATTTCACTTTTAATTTGTCATTTTCGAGGCGAAGAATAATAAACCACTGTAAAATCATTTGCAGCGTTCTTTCTTCGGTTGACAGTATTTAAGTATGGAAAGACTGCTATCAGCTCTCGTTGCCCATCAATTTGAATTAATATCTTATAATGAAAAAATTTATTGGAGGTTATTTTAGAAAATTTTAGTGAAAATCTGAATTTGTACATGTTTCAAGAGGTTTCAAGTATATTTCCAAGTCCCTGAAATTTCGAAGCTTCGCTTATGACAAGCTGCCTTCTTGACAGCAATGACTCAGTTATCGGTTGGTAAAATAAATCGCCTCACCTGTAATACCCATTTAAATATGTAATTTGGGGTTTTCGTTCGCGTCGAGAATTTCCAACAGTCTGCGAAAATTGACGCATCATTATTGACTATTGCGCCTCGCAAATTGAATGACTAGATCGCCTGACGCGGCTGAAAAATTCGCAGCTGCTGGTCATTTTTGCCAACATTACGAAAATTGAGCAATACGTACGCGAAGGTTACCTCGCCGATGACCTATTTCAGGTGTGACCGTACGAGGAAAATACGCGTTTAATTGATAACTAAAAATGCGCGACCGATTGAATTTCCGTGGTTGATTAACCATTCATTTTTACTTCCATGTAAATACGTTTACGTATATGGAAATTGAAAGTTTTAGTGCATTCCGCATTTTTTGAAAACTAAAACGTAGGAGTATTTGCTTCTCCAGGTGGTCGCATTACTTCTTTTTGTAGGTTGAGGGGGAGAAAAACGAGGCGACCTCTTCGACGAGGGCATTATAGGGCCATAGGTACCCTTGGTCCTATAATGCCCTGAAGAAGCCCGAACGGGCGAAAGTACTCGGCTGGATAATAAAAAAGAATGGAGAAGAGGTCGCCTCGTTTTTCTCCCCCTCAACCTACAAAAAAAAAAAAAAAAAAAAAAAGAGTATTTGGTTATTTTATTAAATCATACGTTACTGATGGTTGTCGCCTTGTGGATGACGGATTTTTGTGACCATTCAATGTCTATTATCCATCTGTGAGTGTGCCTGTAGTAAAAAAAAATCGCTGTATTTCCGTGGACTATGTGAATTAAATTTAATGTCATTTTCAGAAGTTTATTTCCAAGAAAAGGTGCAAAAGTAGTTTCTTTCAATATTGTTTAACGTTAAGGCCCTAAAATGTCTATTGTGACGAGCAGATGATGCTCGACTATTTATATGTAATCAGAATCACTTACAGAATAAGAAGTGTATGTGTGTCCGTGGCCACAAAGTTACATAAATCGCCATTTCTCCCTAAAAATGAATAAACCACAGTTTTCATGTTTTTGCTATGGCACACAACCAACATTGAGTTATGTTACGTAACGTGACATTGCTCTCAGTAGAGTTTTAATATTATATTTTCCAGGGTTTTTCAGAAAAATGTGTATTTGGTATCAAATTATATAGATTTTAGCGAAAATCAGTTTCAGGAAAAAATAGATTTTTTTGTCTTGTGGAACGTTTTTGCTCAAAGTTATTTTTTTATAGAATTGCTCAGCAAAACGCGACTAACATTACTCGATACAATTGTTCGACCGCTTACCGTAATGAAATTCAACTGTTGAACGAAGCTGATAACGGACGAAATTAGAATAATTTAACGTTAATAGGAAAATTATCGTTCCGTCAATGACGCAGCGGCCGCAAACCGCTAGAAAAAAACGTTTGGCGAAATTTTTTCAAAACCGCTTTGCATCGATGCGGTTCGTATTCGGTAAATTTGATCGCTTCGCATCTCGCGTAGTTGCTGATGTTGAAGGAGCCCTTGGGGAAAAAACCGCAGACGCTCTCATGCAGATATCCGGCATTTCTGTAACCGCTAGCCTGACGTTTCCATTCTTGAAATATTTGCATAGAAAAGATTTTTACAGAGCGAGAACGTAGCGTGTTGAAGGATTAGCTCGAATTTCGAAGAAAAGAAAATCCGAAGAAATGTTGACGAATTCGCCAAAATAATGCGCTTGAAAAGGAATTATATTGTATATAAATTATGTTACTTTAGGGAATTTAATGCTGAATATTTATCATTCGACAGTCTTATTACGCTTGGGTTTTTTCTACCTCCGCTACGTCAGAAAAACTATGATGACAATTTTTTTTTTCTAGAAATACGGCGTAAAAAGTATCTTGTTTTGCTCCGAACAATTTTAAATTCTGAGCGTCCTAACAAGACTCAAATTCGGACAGTTTAGGGCTACAAGCGATGATAAAGCGATAGCACAATTTTTTTTTTAATTCTGTATATTGAGCATGTGCTCGTAATTGAATAAATAAATAAACGTGTCTTCATGTAGATGTTATAGGGTCTCAAACACTGTTACACATAACCGTCAATTACTACCTCATTACGATGCGTAAAGCAATTTTTTTTTTTTTTTTTTTTTTTTGACATAGGTACACAAATTCATATTATTATATTAAAAGAACGAACAATTTTTTCCGCTTTATGCCTCGAATATTTGAACTACCTGGTCAAGTTTTTCGTTACATTTTCTCCTCTACAAGCCGTATAGCGAAAAATTGAGTTAGGCTCTCATTGATACATAGAATGTGAACAAAAGCAAGACTCCAGAATAGCAATATTTCTTGAATTCTGAAGCTCGAAAGTTTTTTTCTGCGCGAAAATCTCGTTCTCCGGCGTTCTTCCGTATCTGAAGCCGTTAATGGTTGGACTCGGTTTGAAAAATTATGAGACCCTTGAAGAATTAGCCGTAAAAAATAAGAATATCGATAAATAAGTTTTTAAAAATCAACTGATAAATTATCGATAAATTAATAAAAAAGAAAAATTTGATTCAGTGGGGCTGAATTTCAGCGAAAATGCCTACCGAAAATTTCCTTCTATTTGAGTAACCTTTTCCTTTTGAAGACGGCTTAAAATGATTTATCCGTTCACGAAAATTGTTAAATAGGAAAAAATGGCTGATAGCTATTCTCATACGATTGCTGAGAAGATGTAAGAGTAAAAAAAGTTAATCGATTGTGTCGCTTAGCGCATCTCACCCTCAACCCTCTATCAACAGTCACAATGACTATAAAAACTCACGATAAATCAAATCTCGAGGAGACGATTAGCAAAACGATGAAGAAAAGGTGTTGGAAAAATATTCACACCTATACAAACAACACGTTAAAATATATTCGAACGTCACCGCGTTGGATTTCCGTAATTTTCTTAGCGTTTGGCAATTACGAGGACAAACAATGCGAGGAAAACGAGCGGACGAGGAGGTTTTTTTCGTTCGCGTGAGTTGAAAACCTATGAAGCGCGTGCGTGCGTTTTGAATAAGCGCGTGACGTCTTCGAACGTCATTCGCATCAACCGGATGGCAGGAACCGGCTGAGATAGTAAATCAATGCCGTCACTATAGTGGCTTGGGACGAAGTTCCACGACGATGTGACATCGTTGGAAGTACGATTATTGCAATACAGCCGATGATAGCTAGAAACCGCTGCAGAAGATTGTACAGTGGTTTTTTATTCCTTTGATTCAATAATGATGTATGAAGACCATCCATTCGTGATTGTAATTATTCCGAACATTAGTGAACGTTCTAAAAACAGGTTGGTAATTAAAAGGGAAAACTCCGAAGACACTATTGTAATTTTAATCATTTTTATTTTCCTTAATTTCCAAATTGAAAGGTAAATTTTTAGCCTAACGGTGCAGTTGAAGTGAGTGTTTGACCGCCATTCGAACGAGTATAAAACGATTTTTATAGCTCCAAGAACTCTCGAGCTATACCCAGTGAGTATAAGGGGGAACGTTTTTGAGAGGGAGAAAAATCCTATTTTCGATTGTTTTCGGACGAAGGAGTATTTAGTATCAATTTTATAGATTTTTGGACGCTGAAACGAATGAGACCATCGCGAGGTCAATAGATTTTTTGGTTCTCGAGTTATCGCAGCTCTTGTGTCGAATTTGGGAGATTTTCAGAATTTTGGCATGAGAGTATAACTCGAGAGTTCGGGGAGCTGGTCTAGGAGACTATTTCAAATGGATAGTCTTCTTAAATCATTATTGAAGCGAACGAATAATAAACCACTGTACAATAATTATTAGCGTTTTTTATCAGCCTAAATGTTTCTATATAGATTAATTTCCATATAGAGGTTCACTCACCCCCCTTCATACTATAATTATACTCCTTTAATTATACTATAATTTTATAATAATAGTATAATTACTAGTGTAATTGCTATAATTAATAATAGTAAAATTGCTATAATTAATAATAGTAAAATTGCTATAATTAATAATAGTAAAATTGCTATAGTTAATAATAGTAAAATTGCTATAATTAATAATAGTAAAATTGCTATAGTTAATAATAGTAAAATTGCTATAATTAATAATAGTAAAATTGCTATAGTTAATAATAGTAAAATTGCTTTAATTAATAATAGTAAATTGCTATAATTAATAATAGTAAAATTGCTTTAATTAATAATAGTAAATTGCTATAATTAATAATAGTAGAATTGCTATAATTAATAATAGTGGAATTGCTATAATTAATAATAATAGAATTGCTTTAATTAATAATTGTAAAATTGCTATAATTAATAATAGTAAAATTTCTATAATTAATAATAGTAAAATTTCTATAATTAATAATAGTATAATAATTTATAATTATACTCTCCTTTATACTAATAATTTCCAAAAGAGGTTTATTTCCTATCTGTCTTCCATATTCGCCACCGCAATAATTCAATTTCTATCGTGTTGATGAAAATCTGAATAACGCGAATGTCCTGCGTTGCCCCAATTTTTCCTCACGTCCTGCGAAACTTTTTTCAAATGTTCACTACGTGACGGTCGCATCGTTTTTAATCAGTTAATTTCCTTTGATATTTAGTTAGCCGCGGAATTCAGGCGAATCTTGAAAGAATGCGCCATTATCACGTACGAATTTATATTCATGGCTAGTAGTCCGCGTTAACTGTATAGTGGAGCGTCCAAGGCCGAGAGTAAATCTTATATCAAGCATTTGGCAGGGGTGCCTCATAAAGTTCGATTCACATGACTGCGGAATAGGAATTCAATGTGAAGTGGGCGCTGTTTCGATAGTCCTCTATGCTCTAGGATTATTGCAATTGAGCTCGAATTTCAATCGACACCTTCGGCGCTGCTTTGGAAAAAATGTAAATTTTACGAGTATTTCTCTCGACTGGAAGGGATTGTCAGTAAGCATGTGACGGTGAGTTGATTGAAAATCTATTAATGCGACAATGTCTCATTCGACTATGCAGGGGACTGGGTTTAAACCTTCCGTTAACCGAGAGCTTTGGTTGCCGTCTTGGTTTAGAAGAAGAAGAATTAAGTTGCATTCGCGTTCCAATTCAACGGCGAACTCAATCAATAATGCAGTTTAAGAGCCCATTATTTATGAAACGTTGTAAATATAATTAATGTAAATAAATTGTAAATATATAAATGTATTTATTTTTATATCATATTTCTATATATCTTTTACATCAAATTATATATTAATATCATATCATCTATTTGACACTGGTTATGATAAATAAATTCAGGCCAGAAAACGAATTCACATTGCACCGGTGAGCCAAGTTTTACCATTTTTTCCAACATATTCCAATTCACACCTGACCTCATATAAATATTTATGCCCTCAATTAGACAATCCTAATAGAAATTCAAACACTTGCCGATAGATATTGAAACGATGCAGAAATCAACACGATTTTATTGGAAATTTAATGCTGAATTGTCTTGGTTTGGAAGAAGGAAAATACTATAGCATTTGCGTCCCGATTCACTGGCAAAATCAACCAATAATACATTTTAAGATCCCATCAGCTACTTATAAAACGTTGTAATAGTATATTTTTTGTATTATATTTTTTATATAATATTTTGATATATTTGACAATATCTAGTAATTGGATAAACAATTCAGGGCAGCTAACGACTTTTACATTGCACTGGTAAATCAATTTTCACCGTTTTTGCCAACAATCCAATTCACACCCGACCTGTTATAAATAGTTCCCTCAATGAGACAATCCTAATTCAAATTCAAACACTTGCCGATTGATGATGATACGACGTTCTCGGAAATTTAATGATGAATTGGAATTTCCACGTAATAGGTGTTTAAATATCCAAAAAAACCTCATTTCAAGGAAATCTTATCAAATTATTCAAAACAATATTTAGATGGCCGTATACTATCGCAAATGGATGGCCGTCTTATATAAATATTCAAGCAATATTAAAGGAATATTTGAATGAATATTGAAGAATATTTGAAGGAATATTAAACTTCTTCCCAATCATTTTTTTCATCATTTTTTCATCGATTCTACATTCAAGATTTTCTTTTCTCTAGATTCTACAAATCGGTCTATTCAATACTAGAGGACGTTCTATTTTGGTAATTGTGACAATTTGTCCTATTTTGGTAATTGTGACAATTTGTGATAATCTTGTGAATAATAGTGTGCTAATAATTGTGACAATTTGTCCTATTTTTTAATTGTGACAATTTGTCCTATTTTGGTAATTGTGACAATTTGTCCTATTTAGTGATTGTGACAATTTGTTATAATCTTGTGAATAGTCGTGTGATTATAATTGTGACAATTTGTCCTATTTTGTAATTGTGACAATTTGTCCTATTTTGTAATTGTGACAATTTGTCCTATTTTGGTAATTGTGACAATTTGTGATAGTCTTGTGATGATAATTGTGACAATTTGTCCTATTTTGGTAATTGTGACAATTTGTGATAGTCTTGTGATGATAATTGTGACAATTTGTCCTATTTTGGTAATTGTGACAATTTGTGATAGCCTTGTGATGATAATTGTGACAATTTGTCCTATTTTGGTAATCTTGTGAATAATCGTGTGATAATAATTGTGACAATTTGTCCTATTTTGGTAATTGTGGTAATTGTGACAATTCGTGATAATCTCTTCGTTTTCTTTATAGAACATACCCGGTCTTTTCCATTTATTTAGGCTATTTTTATACCGACTGCTGGCGTTCCCTAACGTTTCTCGATTCAAATCTTTCGCGTTCCGTCGCGTTGTGAACGGAGCGAAGGATTTAACTATGAAAAGGAGGGAGGTATGGTGGCCGAGCACGATCTGCGCATCCAAATGTCCACTGTTGAGCGCGGGTGGCCACGCGTTCTTATCTTTTTCGCTGCCAAAAACCGGAGGTCTGACCTCGCTCGAAACCGCATTTTTCCCACCGCTTCTCTCCGTAAATTTGAATTTCTTCTTTTTCAACTTTATCGCTCTCACAATTAGGCTGCCGAACCGGTTTTTGCGCTAAGCTGCTCGTGCCTAATGAAATCGTCAGATTTAGAATGTTCATAGAGTCGTAAAAATGGGATTTTCAAAATTAAAAAAAAAAAAAAATTCGATATAAGTCCAAAACTCGAGAATTGTTAAAGATATCCGCTATAGTGTCATTCAACAGCGAAGAGATACAAGCATTTCTTTACCCAAAGTGCCCCTTAACATAGGGCCTTTACATAGTTTTTGAATTTTGGATAGTTGTAAGGTGAATTTAGAACACCGCCTTCTGCTCCGATCTGGCTGGCCAACAAACTTATTATTACATTTGCCGAGAAGGATTTTTCTGCGAAAATTGGATTTTTATCTCGAAAATTATGACATTTATCGTGCGAAATGATATCGTCGTGTGAGTGATTTTTTTTTTAGTCGTGTTTTAAGCAGTTCCGTACAATTCTTTTTGAATGATGTCAAGACAATAATTTCCATTTCAAAATTAATTAGAAAATAATTTACTATTTAAGTTTATCAATTGAACAAAAAAATTAATTCAAAAAATCAAAATTTTTTTGAATTATAAAAAATCAATTTGAGTCGGGAAGTCTTTTTGGTTACGAGCAACACGGAGAAAGGAGTAGGTGCTCCTACAACCTAAATTCGTGCGTTTTTCAATTTTCGTGTTCGTTTTACTAGTTTTTCAATAACATTTGTAGAATAATAACATTGCGCCCTTAGTAAGAGCTTCTTGCTTTTATAAATGGTTGTTCATGTTAACGACTCAATCATAGAAGTACTGTGTGATCTATGCACACGACTTTTTTTTATATTATATTTTAACAGACTCCAAATCGAAGCGCGTATTGATCAAATCAATAGAAAAACTCGTTCTTCTCTTCGAACCGTAGAAGGTTAATCCGTCGTAATTCGAAACCTTTTCTAGTAGCGAATCTCTTTTCGTTTCTTCGCGTCGTATTCATTATCTGAAATGTTTTCCTTCATTTATCTCGACAGACGCATATCTCTTGCTGACGAGCGCAGGGTTGAGGAATTTAATGAATCAGACCTCGCCGAAATCCGATAAGGGACGAAATCTGGCACTATGTAGATTGAGCTTTCATTCAGTCGCGAGGACAACTATTGACGAAAGTTATATGCAAAACCGCTGTCACATTAGATTACTGATGGTGCCATTCAACTCGGCCACCTTCAGTAGCAAGATAGTGACAAAAATATAAATAGAAGTTGGCGCAGGTATTTTGAGATTTCGAACACGAGAAGCGAGTGAACAAGAAAAAAATACGTTTTGCATAGGAAAAAATCGGATTAGCCGCTTTTTTCCATTTTGGTGCCATTTTTGAATCGTTCTACTTGAAAAAGCGGTCTCTTTAAATATTAACAAATCGAAGGGAAAATTGACAATTAATCACTATCGAAAAGAAAAACATAAATTAGGTCACACAAAAAATTTCCTCGTCGAATATTGAGTTTAGCGAATAATAAAAAAAGCAGCAGATGATTGTACGGTGGTCATTATTCCTTTACTTGAATTATGATTCAATGAGGCCATCCATTTGTAATATTAACTGTCCCAAATATTTGTGAAGGGTAAACTCGTTGGCAACCGTAGTTATTGCAAGTGTTTTCTTTTTCCTAAATTCTTAATTTATAGTCATATTATTTGCCTAAAAATACAGCGAGTGTTAGACGTGCATAGAACGATTTTTATAGCCCTGGAAACTCAAACTGTACCATCATGGCAAATTACTCGAAAATCTCGAAAATAAGCGAAACATTTTGAGGAAGAATAGACAATATTATTTCGTGATCGATTACTATGGGTTATTATTGAATAATCATTCAAGAAATGTGTGAGGTAAAAAAAAATTTAGAATGAAATTTATATAGAAGAAATTTTAGAAAGAGATTCCACTAGACCAACATCGTATATATTTAAGCTAATAGAATATCTGTCTGTTTGTTACTCTTTCGCGAACAAATGAACGATGACATGATCCTGGAATTTCACCCGGTAGCTCATTGAAACCTTTGCATGTTTAAGGGTACTTCGATTTTTACTTCCATGTTTACGTAGTAAATGGAAGTATTGAGATCGTCTGAAAAGTCGAATTCGGAACCGAGGTCCTGATGGAAGAAATTTTCATAGTAGTATACTCAGAAACACTTTCTGAACAAGTGTCTGTGTGTCTGTGTGTCTGTGTGTCTGTGTGTCTGTGTGTCTGTGTGTCTGTGTGTCCGTCTGTCCGTCTGTCCGTCTGTCTGTGGTCACAAACTGACATAAATCGCCATATCTCCCTGAAAAATGGATGAAACCCTATGAAATTTTCAGGGAATGTTCTCCCAGTGATTGTGCAAAATTAGGTTTTTCCGAATTTTGAATTACACACAGTACTTCCGAGATATAAGCGTTCAAAGTTTTTTCTGTTTTGATTTTTACAGGCTATGAGAGTCAATATTTTTCTACGTTTGAGGGCTTGAAATATCGGTTATGGCCAGCAGAAAACACTAGATTTTTTGTATAGTGGGTCACATACAATGCCTCCACGTTATGAGCGTTTTTCACGATTTCACAAGTGCATGTTTTGTATTTTGATTTTTACAGGCCGCAAAACTCAATGTATTTGAATGTTTGAGGTCTTGAAATGTTGGGGTTGACGACTGAATGACGCCTGATTTTTATGAAGCGGGTCACATGCAGTACATCCGCGTTATTTGCACAATTGCTACATTTTGATTTTTATAGACCACAAAAATGAATATATTTGAACGCTGGAGGACTTAAAATTTTTCTATATGACAGTTGAATATCGCTTGATTTTTATTATTGGGGTCACATGCAGTACCTCCTCGTAAAACGCATTTTCAGTTGTTTAATTTGTATTTTTTGGGTTTCTTTGCTTTAAATATGACCAACTTTGACCTCGTTCACAAAACTTGTTTTGCATAGTTTGGATAACACACAGTACTTCCGCATTATGCCTTTTTTTAACTTTTGAGATTTGATAGACCGCAAGAGTGAATATACATTAGACTTTGAATTTTCTATATGACAGCTGAATATTGCTTGATTTTTATTATTGGGGTCACCTGCAGTACTTCCTCGTAAAACCATTTTCAGTTATTTTATTGAGAGTTATTCTACTTTTGGGGTCTCTTTGCTATAAATATGACCAACTTTGACCTCGTTCACAAAACTTGTTTTGTATGGTTTGGGTAACACGCAGTACTTCCGCTTTATGCCATTTTTTAACTTTTGAGATTTTAATAGACCGCAAGAGTGAATATACATTAGACTTTAAATTTTCTATATGACAGCTGAATATTGCTTGTTTTTTATTATTGGGGTCACCTGCAGTACTTCCTCGCAAAACGCATTTTCAGTTACTGTACTTTTTGGGGCTCTTTGCTATATATTTGACCAACTTTGACCACGTTCACAGAACTTGTTTTGTATAGTTTGGATAACACACAGTACTTCCGCCTTATGCCGTTTTTTTGCATTAGAGATTTTTATAGACCACAAGAGTGAATATACTTTAGACTTTAAATTTTTCTTTATGACAGTTGAATTTTGCTTGATTTTTCATTATCGGGGTCACATGCAGTACTTCCTCGTTAAACGCGATTTCAGTTATTTCATTCTAGCGCTATTGTAACTTTCGGGTCTCTGCTTTAAATGTGACCAACAACGATCATTTTTTGTTTTGTTTTGATCACATACCGTACTTCCGCCCTACGCCGTTTATCGCTGTTGAGCTTTTTACAGGGTGCAAAAATCAATACATTTGACGCTAGAGGTAATAAATATTTGTAATGGCGAGTGAATGACGCCTGATCTTTACCGCTAGGGTCACGTTTCGGCCTTCGTACGATTTTCTCGATTTTATAATTGGTTATACCAGTTACCGACTCAAACATGGAAGTACTGTGTGATCTATGCACACCACTGGTTTTTGCACTGCCCGTTCGAATGGGAGATCTTTCGATTTTGGTATACTATTCGGCGGACGGACAGGAATTTTTTTATTCGATATTCGGGTTCTATTCTTGAAACGTAGAACACCAAGTTTTGAGGGTGTTTAGAAAAAATTTTACTTGAACGATTACAACGGTTCATTATCGATTAGTAAGCTTAAAAATAACTGAAAAAAGGTAGAAAATAACTGAAAAAGCGGTGAATGCGAAAGAGCTGTAAAAGAAAATTTTCTTCGCACTAAAGGGCCTTTCAAACATTTTCCTCGTTCCAAAATATTAATTCTAGAGGCTTGAAATAGGTAAAAACTTTGATTTTTTCAATTCCACCTTAAATAGCATCAAAAAGACAGTAAACAATTCCCCATTCATTTTTGATTGATAAATGTGTACTCTTTGTTTTTTTCTTTCTTTTTCTTTGCATTGTTTTTACCGCCATAGTAATGTAATTGGGCTTGCCCGTTAATATACAAATAAACAAAAATAAACAAAAACATCAATCGAGAAAATACTGCGTGTTTGCCGAAACCCGATAACGGCATTTCTTATCAATTGAGCCGTTCTTGACGCATTGTTACTTATTCTTGGGTTGCTTTATTTTTGCCCGAATTTTCTCAAATGGCTCAGGCCTCCTCCCATTCGATGAAGTGACTTTTCTTACTCGCCCCACAACCTATCAGTATCGATCATGCCAACGAAACTTATTCGTACGTGTAAATGAAGCGGCTAAGGGACGTCCTTAGCGTTGTTCATCGCCGCGCATACCAAGCAATCTTAACCCAAGTAGCCCGCCTTCGTTAGTTCTCGATTTTCACCCGTATAAGGATTGTGTCAAGGACGGAACAGCGGAACGACACAGGAGATTAACATGCAAATGCGTTGGAAGATGGGGGACTTAACTGCTTTGCACCGAGGACGTTGCGGCCACCGGCCGGGAAAAATAGATAAATCTCCGAGCGAATTTTAGACCTCATAAGAATGGTTGATTGCAGTAAGAAAGGAATCAACTCGCTTATGAATTTTCTATAATTTAGTTTTTCTCTTCTTATTCGAATGTTTGATGCTGATTTTATGACATATTTTTTATTGTCCGGAAGTCAGAGCCAAAAAGGCGTATTCATTTCAGAAGATCATTCCTTTTCAATTCACAAAAAAAAAAAAAAAAAAAAATTATAATAAAAAATAAAAAAGTATTGAATTTTAAGTGTAGAATGCTTAGCCGACCAATTCTAATCGTTTTAATGGTGAAAGCGACTGGAATTTCTAAAATTCTAATTTCAATCAAAACTTCAATTACGTAAATCTTGACGCCAAATTAGGTCATCTATGTTCCCCAACTGTGGTTTTTATTTGGAAGACGCAAAAATGGTAAATTCTGAGCCGAACAAATTTAGTGTGATTGAGATTTCACCTAATGGAACTACTCGTAGTTTGTTTAAGCAGACAATTACTCAGTGGTGTGCACAGATCACGCGGAACTTCCATATTCAAGTATAACCGATTCCAAAATCGAGATACTCATTCAAAGGTAGCGAAGGTAAAAATTCGCTTGGATACTCAAAAATCGAAAAAATGTCAAAATTAGGGTCATAATGCGAAGGTATGTGCCTAACTATTCAGTAAATAATGTCCTGTGAAATGGAAATTTTTTACAGCAAGGGAACCCAAAAAGAAGAATTAAAAAAAAAACGAATGAATTAACGAATATTGCGAGTCAGGCGGAAGTACGGTGTGTGAGCCAAACTATAAAAATCAAGCATCATCTTTCAAAACTTGAACCGTTCACAATTATCGACTTATACGGCCTATAAAAAAGGTTATTTTTTTATATATAACGATTATTTTTTATATAAGGAAAGTTTATATCCGTCGTGGAACCAGCGTGGGAATTGGAAATTTAGCATTCGAACTGTGTTCGTTTTTATAACTTTCAAGATTCGCTGACAAGGCTTTCTTTTGTTGAAATGAATAATATTTTTGTACTTTATCAAAGGTTTATCTCCTTGTTAAAGTGCACTTTTTTACCTTTGCTCATCGACAAGGTATTCGTTTCTACGTATTAAAGCGAGTACCTATTTAACCTCTGTAAAATAATTTTTGCTATTTCTTCTCTCAATTTTTTCTTTGTCATTCGGAGTTCCGTTATTTTTCCCGTGAAATATTTTCTTCCTTTGTATTTCTCCTATTCGAAATCTTACAAATTGTGACATTACGGTGGAAATGTCAGCCGCGTGGGACGTTGCCCCTGCCGTACTTATTTCCGTCACGTACGCGGAACGAACGCGCTTCTATTAGTTCACGGCGAGTCCCATGTCTTCGGGTAATTTTAACGATCCTCCCCCTCGTCCAATCCTCGGAACGATTGTTGCTGAAGATTCCGACATCAAAGTCGGTAAGATAGCCTTCGAGTCGAGCGACGCCTCGCTACTACGTAAAATAGCATTGAATTCCGGTAGGTAAATTATTTGAAATGAGAATATGGAAAATGTTTGCTCGAACCCACGTATTATGTAAATTTAATCAATTTATCTAGTATATTCGCAGCAGTCGGGACAAATTGATACGAGCTGTGGGTTGGTGTGGATTCGAGTAGATTACATTTAAAATGCTAACATTTTACTTCGTATTGAGATATTTTATTCGTATCACTCAAATCAGTTATATTAGTTTTGCATTAGATTAGAAATTTCTTAAACCATTCTATATACGTTTTTTATCTTAAATTTCAAACCTTTGAGACTTGGCACTACAACAAAAAATATGATTATCATATAATTATGAAAATATTTTCAACGAAAAAATCGATTATTCGAACAAAACAATATGACAAAAGACCATTTTCTTTTCCTATTTATTTTCTCAACCGTTTTACCACTATTCAAGGTATTGATCAAGTAAATAGTTCCCGAAGAAATTCAATATAATAACTTTCGATATTTTTAATTGAACTAACGTAAACATTGAAAAACCAGCGATACCTTGTCATCGTTTTACTTCCACGTTCTGGAATTAAATGGAAGTAATATAATAGTGCTAAAAGTAAAATTTAAAAAGCAGTTAAATTTGAATATAACAATTGAATTGGTACAAGGAAGCATTTTCTGAACGATTTTCTGTCTGTAATTTTTCAAATAATAAATTTGATACAGAATCCAATTTAGAGATGACAATATTTTCAAATTTACTGATTATTAATCTTTTCAATTAAGTTTGTTTAAATTGTTTCCGGTAATTTTCAGTTTTAAATTAATTAATTCTAATAATTAATCTTCAAATTTAATCTATGAATAACGATTTCCCACTCAATTAATTTCGGAATTTATCTTGTGTGATAAAACTTTCCATAAATCGAGTTTGTCATTATTTTAAAATCAAAAGCTGCCCTGATTTTCTTATTTTTGGAGTTCCTCTGAGCCAAATGACGAACTATTGTATTCAAACGGCAGAGAATATGGTGAAACTCGATAAAAATAAGGTTTTGACCGTATCAAAACGTATATTTTGTTTTCAAAAACATTTCTCAACGTTGAATACTGTGCTTATTGGAATGTTTTCAGTTCGAAGAATAGTGAGCGACATTTGGATAAAACACGTTTTAAAATCCGAAAATGGAATTCATTCTGATCTGAAGGCAAATCGATGAAACTGTTTCCAGTTCGTGAATTTATATTTAGCTAACCAATTTTTGGTTTATTATTCAATAATAAACCATTGTAATCGCCTGAGAAAATTTTTTTCGAAACCCCTCCCTCAAAATTTGATGTTTTTCGTTTCAAGGCATGTAGAATCCGAATAAACAATCAAAAAAATTCTGTCTGTGCGCAGTACGCCGTCAACACTTTTTCGGCCAAACTATAATAGCTAAATTCTTGAAATTATCACCAAAAATCAATCTCGGTCCTACGACTGCCCGAATTCTTGAACCAACTTGCTAGCTAAATTTTAAGGGTATTTTTGGGGAGTTTTAAGGGGGAGAAAATTAATATTTTACAAACTTTTCCAGAAAAATGTGTACTTGGTATCAATTTCTATAGATTTTTGGGCGCTGAATCGAATGAGACAATCGCCGGGTTTGTAAATCAGAAGAAGAATAAATTCCATTCTATTCTATTCTATTCTATAGCTTTATTGGTTCTCGAGTTATCGCAGCTTTTGTGTCGAATTTGTGAGATTTTCAGATATTCGAAATTTAGCTTTTAATTAGGAAATTAATAAAAAGAAAAATGCTTGAAATTTATAATAGTCGCTACGGAGTTTTCCCTTATAGTTACCAATCTGTTTTTCGGTTGGAACGTTCACTCATGTTTGGAAAAATTACTATCACAAATTGAAATCTTCCTAAAATCATTATTGAAGCGAAGAAATAATAAACCAATGTACACATTTGCAGCGTTTATCTTCCATTTTATTTTTTCATCGCAGATCGGTTCAGTTATCTTTGTTGTAATTCGGCTACATCATTCCTTTCAAAATCTTATGGAAAGAACTATGAAGAAATTTATGGAATGAGCAACGTAGCACCTCGCAGCGTGTTTTTATTTTATTTTGCGCACGAGGGTTCTCGTTCTTAACGCTCCACTTCCAAGCAATTTCACTGTTGAACGTAATTAAAACAGACAAGGGAGGTACTGCGCGTGATGTATACGTCGAGATGCGATCTCTAATCTAGAGGGAGCCTCAAGCGTCTAACGGTGAATGTCTGTGACATCACACATGTTCCAAGGACGTGAGATTATCTCATACCGCGGTCGCTCGCGCTAACGCAACTAACACTAGTTGTCTCTAATATTAATAGGTTGACCGAAATCTTCGCGCCAGAGCGATTATCGGTTTGCAGGACCAGGGAGCAGTTTTGGTTTATTATTCAATAATAAACCATTGTAATCGCCCAAGAAAAAAAATTTATAACCCTCCTCAAAATGTGTTGTTTCACGTTTCAAGGCATGTAAAATCCGAATATCCAATAAAAAAAATTCTGTCTGTCCGCCGTCAAGACTTTTCCGGCCAAACCATAATAGCTAAATTCTTGAAATTTTCACCAAAAATCAATCTCGGTCCTACGACGGCCCAATTCTTGAACCAACTTGCTAGCTCAATTTTAAGGGTATTTTTGGGGGGTATTGAGGGGGAGAAAATTCACATTTTCCAAGGTTTTTCAGAAAGATGTGTACTTTGTATCAAATTATATAGATTTTTGGACGCTAAATCGAATGAGACCATCGCCGAGTCGATAGCTTTATTGGTTCTCGAGTTATCGCAGCTTTTGTGCCGAATTTGGGAGATTTTTATAAATGAGGGTATAACTCGAGAGTTCTTGGAGCTATTAAAATCGTTATATACTCATTGGACAGGTCGTCAAGCACTCTCTCCAGCTGTAGGGTAGGGCAAAAAATTTAGCCTTTAAATTTATTTAAAAAAAAATTTTTTTAATTAGGAAATTAAGAAAAATAATATTGATTAAAAATACAATAGTTGCTACGGATTTTTCCCCTCTAGTTACCAATCTGTTTTTCGGTGGGAACGTCGCAAATGTTCGGAATAATTTCTATCCCAAATGGATAGTATTTCTAAATCAATATTGAAGCGAAGGAATAATTAACCACTGTACAATCATTTGCAGCGTTTTTCAGTCTAAATTCATGTACCTGAAGGTACTTGAATTTAAAAGCTACGATTATATTGCCACGTTGCTGAGGCGGAGAATATTAATTTATTCCCGTACGAACTATAAACCCATATTATTCACTTACATTGATAACGCTCATGCGAATACTGCTCTGATTAATTATGTTAATTTTAAATAATATCATGCGGATGTTTCCGCGGCGTTTTAAATCGCCGACACGTGTAAGGCGGCGATTGGTAAAGGCCAGGGCGTGTTCACTGTTCCCCGGGGATCGATGTCCCACAAAGGGTGCGTTCAACCCCTGGGCTGAGGGTTCGACGATGGGAGGACCATTGAAGCCAGGCCGTTGAGATGAGCCAACATTCGCGACCAACTGACCTATTTTTCCGACGCGCGAGAATCCTACATCGTTCAAGGATTGAAGTGCTGCCGGAATCACGTTCGGGAAGTGAATTCTAGAAATTTGAAATCGCGAATGCATGGCGCGGTGAATATTTTTTGGTAAGGCTTTCAGCCAAGGATACAGCCCTAGTTTACAGATATAACGAAGAGTATATTGCGAGGGCGAAGGAAATAAAATAATTTTATTATAAATACTTTTCATATTTCTATTTTATTTGTGTTTTATCAACCCAGTACGTACAACTGAACGAGAATGAATAAAGGAGAGTCTCGCCCATGAGGGACTCTCCCCTCAGGATTTCATAATCGTTCGTGGACACTGCGACCTCTAAAGTAGATCTATTCTGTCCGCTGCCCACTTGGGCTTTATACGCTTGGAAAAGCCTACAGGCCCTTCTGGTTTATTATTCAATAATAATCATTGTAATCGCCCACGAAATTTTTTAACTTGTAGAAAAAAAATGTCTAACCCCACTCAAAATTTGATGCTATACGCTTCAAGGCATGTAGAATCCGAATTTCCAATAAAAAGAATTCTGTCTGTACGCCGTCAACACTTTTCCACCCAAACTATAATAGCTACATTCTTGAAATTTTCATCAAAATCGATCTCGGTCTCACAACGGCCCAATTCTTGAATCACATTGCTAGCTCAATTTTAAGGAAATTTTCGGGGAGTTTTGAGGGGGAGAAAATTAGTATTTTCCAACGTTTTCAGAAAAAGGTGTTTTTGCTATCAACTTCTTTTTTTTGGACGCTGAATCGAATGAGACCATCGCGAGGTCGATAGCTTCATCGGTTCTCGAATTATCACTGCTTTTGTGTTGAGCTTGGGAGAATGTATTAACGTCAAGCGAATTTTTACCGCCATAAAACCGAAAGAAATAGTTTGCAGACTTTCAGAAATAATAAAAGATTCGAAGATGGTTTTTCCTAATTTTTTAATTGAGCACTTCATTAAATAGTCATGATGAATAAAGCTTGGATGGTTTTAGATGATTGAGAAATAGACCTTTGGTCAGCAAAGAGGTTCAATTAAATATTTTCTTCTTCCAATATAATAATATAATATTTTTTTTTTTTTTTTTAGTTCAACTATTTTCTTCATTTCTGCAGTCCTTGTTTCTAACCGTCGTATGACTTAGTACTGACAAATTCTGTCGAAATTTCAAGGTTTCAATCGGCCGCAAATCGTGAAATGCGCCGGCTGTAAATCAATTTATTTCTGTCCTCCGACGTTTCGTTAGTCATTTCATTTGCGATGTTGTTTTCAATTTCATTGGCTTAGCCTGAGCGTCCTTCGCGTCAGAGCTGGAACCGAAGAGCTTGACGCGAATATGAATAATTGATAAGGCCAAGGAGCTGTGTCACCGGCGAAGGCATTGGAAGCCTAGGCACAACTCCAATCACACGTTCATTGACGTTCTGTCGTAATTGTGAAAGACAAATGTCGAAAATTCGATCGCATTGTGGAGTCGTTAGCCTCCAAGATTTAAAATAGTAGTTTTTGTTAGTATTCGAGATTAGGCGAAGAGTAATATTTTATGGCCTCTTTTGAAAAGAATATTTTGATCACTTATATGCGTATGAATCGAGAAATTCATCTGTAAGAATACGATAACAATTATTTTCAAATATTGCTGATTCGACGTGCGTTTTGTACTGCCAATGCTCGAATAATTCTATGCAATTATCGCTGTTTTTGAAATCGCTAGTTACGTCGTATCGTAGTTTATGCGTGACCCTGGCACAATTGTTTTATCTCACCTGGTGCTATTCAGCTGTCGTTGTTGTTTGACTTTCGTTGGCCTTAACATTTCTATATAGTGACAGCGCACCTCACGAGTCGAACTTTGTTATTTTATCAAACTTTCATGTATATATTTATTTACATGAGAGAACGAGCAACCTCATGTATACTATTATTGAAATCAAATAGAAAAACGCTGCAAATGATTGTACAGTGGTTTATTATTATTTCGCTTCAATATTGATTTAAGAAGACTATCCATTAGTCATTTTGAATATTCCGAACATTTGTGAACGTTCCCCCCGAAAAACAGATGGTAACTATAGGGGAAAACTCCGTAGCAAGTATTGTAATTTTAATCATTTTTATTTTTCTTAATTTCCTAATTGAAAGCTCAACTTATTGCCTAACGATACAGCTGGAGAGAGTGTTTGATGACCATTCCAATGAGTATAGAACGATATTTATATCTCCAAGAACTCTCGAGTTATACCCTCATGTCAAATTTCTAAAAATCGTCCAAATTTGGCACAAAAGCTGCGATAACTCGAGAACCAATAAAGCTATCGACCCGGCGATGGTCTCATTCGATTCAGCGTCCAAAAATCTATACAATTTGACACCACGTACACATTTTTCTGAAAAACCTTGGAAAATATGAATTTTCTCCCCCTCAAAACCCCCCAAAAATACCCTTAAAATTGAGCTAGCAAGTTGGTTCAAGAATTGGGCTGTCGTAGGATCGAGATTGATTTTTGGTGAAAATTTCAAATTTTTAGCTCTTACAGTTTGGCCGGAAACTGCTAACGGCGTACGGACAGAATTTTTTTTATTGGATATTCGGATTCTACATGCTTTGAAACGTAAAACATCAAATTTTGAGGGGGGTTAGAAAATTTTTTTTTGCTTGGGCGATTACAATGGTTTATTGTTGAATAATAAACCAAAGTTAAACTGATCCGGCTGAAGGATCAGAATGCCTGAGGACAACATTTACCGAAAAAACTGCAAGTTAACTTTAGTAACCGTCTCGTATTGAGTCCGGTTAAAATCTCATTTCCAGTTTGAAAAAAAAAATCCAACATATTTATTTAGATTAATGCTCTTCCTTTTTTATCGAAATTTTTCAAAGTTATAAATTCAACAGTCTCGACTTTCCATCCGTACATTACGTATAAAACGTGCGAAATGAAGATAGAAAGAGAGCAAATTCGTCGTTCAAGGTTGGCCGGTGGCATTTGAATAAAACAGCAAGGCCGGATAGAAAAAACTCGCTAGAATCCAGGCCGTTTTAGAGCCGACAGAATCGAAAATTGTCTGACGAGGGGTTTACCTACTTTACTTTCAAATCCTATTTCCTTCTCTTCGGACAGACCGCAAGGGAGGCAATGTTTACTAACAATGCCGGCCGAGTAAACATAGCAGTTCAACTCTTGCCTTTGACTACTCCTGGATGAAACTATTTTCCCATGGTCGGAAAAAACGTTGAACCGGTGAACTTTTTGAAAAACCGCTACAGCTTTGGCTAGTGCGGAATTTCAATTGAACTTTTTTTTTGGAATTTTTTGAACTTTTTTTTGCTTTTTTTTGGATTTTTTTGAACTTTTTTTTTGGAATTTTTTGAATTTTTTTTTGCTTTTTTTTGAACTTTTTTTTGGAAGAAAAAAACCTTCTGACTGATTAATTTTTACTCCCACGCTTACGTCGTAAATGGCCGTATTGTGATCGTCCATTAATATTATATTAATTTTATTACGATATTGTTATTATGTCGGTCGAATTGGGAAGAATTTTGAAGAAAATTGGGGAAGAAAATGATTAACACTTTAACCGTATCACCGGTCTCTGAGACCGGACGGGAACTTTGGCTCTTCGAAATTGGCATATCTGATGGTTTGTTCTCCCGCTCAGTAGCTGTTCAGTAGTTTCTCGCCAATTGTTATTTGTGACAAATTATAAAAACATAAAATGTGACCACCCAATATGCCTGGAATGCAGCAGGAAAGTGTGCACTTCTTGTGCTACAAAGATTTGACTTTTGGACTAAAAAAATCATTGCTCAGTTGATACCAATTTTAATACACATTTGACTGTAATAAAAACTAATTCTGTAATAAAAACTGTTTTGAAAAACAAAAAAAATAAAATAAACAAGTAATTTACAAAAGATTTGTTTTCTATTTCCATGTATACAAATTATGTAGAAAACTATACAAAGAATATAAAATTTAAGCACTGTAGTTCCAAATTGCATATAATACTTGCATATATTAAACCATAAGTTGAAATAAATCTTGGTATTCAAGTAAAAATTTGACCTGAGTAAGGAAAAATACTGCTGGTCTCAGAGACCGGATGATACTGTTAGTGATCGAAAATTCGGGTTGGGAATAGGAAACACTCAAACGATGAGCTAATGAATTCTCCTTGATAGGATTTGGTTTCAGCATCTATAGCGACTCTGTTCATCACGGTTGTGCATTGCTAGGGTTTAATGTGCGATCCTATGTGGAGCGAGGACGTCTTGGGCCTATCGTGATTCGAGTCGCGATCCGTAGAGCCTCCTCTGTCATACTTAGCGGGCCGTAATCACATTTCACTGGCTTCAGCCTGAAAAGAAGATTGTTCTGGGTTTGGCTCGTTGGCCTAGGTCTCCGGCCGTGTCACACGTTCGAACTTGCGCTAAGAAGCGTGAGATGTTGCCGAGAGCGCATTTCCGTACGTAAAGCCGGGAATACACTTGCGCCGAGGCAGGCCGCGCACCGCATGAGCAGCCTCGGCTCGCCGCGATGCTCAAGTGTGTACAGCTCCTAAACACAGCTGCGAACAGGCTCGGTCTGCCTCATGCGGTGCGCGGCCTGAGCCATCGGCTGTCGGTCCATCAAAGTGAGCACGGACCGAGGCAGCCTCGTTCGGTGCTCAGTGTAGACGGTATTTTGGTCGTTCAGTTCTCGAGCGAATGGTTATCCTTTATCACGGCGAGCGCCGCGCAAAGTCGGATCAGTACTGAGCACGCGCGCCTCGGCGAAACTCACTTGCAAATTCGTATCGCGGCAAATCACATCGCGGCGAGCCGAGGCAGGCTCGTTCGGTGCTCAGAGGATGCGCGGCCTGCCTCGGCGCAAGTGTATTCCCGGCTTAATACGAGTTAGGCCGTCCGCACACTGGAGCCGACTTGGCGCGACTGCGACTACGCACGACCAAGTCGTGCGTTCAGGTCGTACGCTTCCCTCGCACACTGGAGCCGACTTATCGCATAAAAATTCAGATTTTATTCTATTTTCACTCAGAAAACGCAATAATCGCATGCGACCTGCGACAAAATCCAAACAAGTTTGGATCGAGTAGTAAAGGTGCGTTTTGCTAGAAGCGACTGTCGCGATCATCGCGGCGCGATTATCGCCGAGCGATGATCGCGGAGCACTATTTCAATGTGTTTTAGATGGAACCGTTTTGCTACGAGCGATCGCCGCACGGGCCGCTCGCGATTATCGCGCGCCCCTCACAGTCGCTGCGGGAGGGGTAGTCGGAGTCGCGCGGCTCTGCGATTATTCCTCAGGTTCAGTGTTGTTTTGCTCAGAGTCCTCATCAATCATGCACGTTCAAAGATTATGAACCTACTTATTGATTTTTTTGTCGTCTCCAATTCTTGAATAAATTTTTTTTTAATACATTGTCTTTCTTCACTGTCACTGTCTTTTGCTTTTAATATTACTATCAGCGTTACAACATTTATTCAACCTAGAAGAATTAAATTAAAAATTAAAAATAATACTGATTCAAGTAAAATTATACCAACATAGTTTGTTAACTCAACGTAACAGCAAGTTTCTCCTCTGGTGTTATGGGGTACAAATTTCTGTTGCACGATTCTTTGGTGATGGAGTTTTTTATCAGTCCCAGGACGTGATCGAACTGATCCACGGAGAGACGAAAAAAGTCCATGAACTTGACGCTGTCTTCTCGCAGATGGTTCATGACCAATTGTTTATAAATCCCTTCTGCATCTTTGAGAGCGAACATGGGATGAATTTCGGCCCGTTTGGTCCCGCACATTACTAAAAGTGTTTCGTCGTCTTCTTGTTCCTCCAACAATAGCCATTCGCTTTTTTTCGCGCACTCAACTTTGAAAAATTCATCTCCATCTCCTCGGACGGTCAGAGAGCGACTGAGATTCGTTCCAATAGTCGCCCCTAGCAAAATGGTACCCTGCGATGATCGCGACAGTCGCTCCTAGCAAAACGCACCTTAAGGCCGTCCGCACACTGGAGCCGACTACGTGCGACTCGGAGTATAGTTACTAGTAAGCATAAAAAAAAAATAAAATAAAATAATGTGGTTTATTCAGGGCATTCGGACGAGTGGTGAACGATTTTTGTGGCACGGAAAATGAGGAAGTTACTGCTCCTTAGCAACGACGGGTTGTTAGGGGAAATTATTAGTAAATTTTTTCTTCCGCTTTTTTCTAACAATTTTTCGTAACGTTTTTCGAATTTGCGTGTCATTGCGAAGACATAATAATGTCAAAAATAAAAAATATCGTTATGACCGTTGGGTCTTAAGCCGATGCTCGCACGCTGGCAAATTTAGTTCGGTCAAGATCCGGTAGAATACAGTTAGTGCTCTTCTCGTAAGCAGCCTCCCATTGAGAACTTTTTGCCTCTAGGATTATTTGTGCAAGGCGTTTCATTTACCTCGACCATAAAATTTTGCTTTCATAGAGTCATTTATTTCTGCTCCATTACCTGCGATAGCTATATAGTTATTCATTAGGTCAGTTCTTATTATTCCAAGGTTACACGGGCAATGGCACGAATTAACTGACTTCCTTTGAACCGAGAAATTTCTTCTGCAGCTACTCCCAATTTTTTTCCTCGATAGTATTCATCTTTCCCTAGTCATCTCAGTGATTGTGGTAACCGTTTCATATTTTTGTGAGTACTTGGAAAATGATCGCTTGTTTTTTCGAGATTTCCTCTCGATTCGAGATCGATAGAAATCTTTTGAAATGAACGAGAAAACTATTTTTCTTTTTGTCCGGGGGTTGTGAGGTGGAGAAAAACCAGGCGACTCATTCTCCAATTCTTCATTAGCTGGCCGAGCACTTTCGCCCATTCGGGCATCCTCAGGTTCTATAATTGAATAAATAATTAAATAATACTCCTATATTGAATTAAATAATTGAATAATACTCCTATATTGAACTAAATAATTGAATAATACTCCTATATTGAATTAAATAATTGAATAATACTCCTATATCGAATCAAATAATTGAATAATACTCCTATATTGAATTAAATAGTTGAATAATACTCCTATATTGAATTAAATAATTGAATAATACTCCTATATTGAATTAAATAATTGAATAATACTCCTATATTGAATTAAATAATTGAATAATACTCCTATATTGAATTAAATAATTGAATAATACTCCTATATTGAATTAAATAATTGAATAATACTCCTATATTGAATTAAATAATTGAATAATACTCCTATATTGAATTAAATAATTGAATAATACTCCTATATTGAATCAAATACTTGAATAATTTAATACTCCTATATTGAAATAAATAATTGAATAATACTCCTATATTGAATTAAATAATTAAATAATACTACTATATTGAATTAAATAATTGAATAATACCCCTATATTGAATTAAATAATTGAATAATACTCGTATATTGAATTAAATAATCGAATAATACTCCTATATTGAATTAAATAATTGAATAATGTTGTGCGTGCCCAGTTTCCAATGTCACCTTATCAATAGCCACAATTTGGCCAGAAATGTTATTTTATTTTTTTGTAAATTGAGCGGTTGCTCGTTCTCTCATGTAAATAAATAAATAAATAAATAATACTCGTATATTGAATTAAATAATCGAATAATACCCCTATATTGAATTAAATAATTGAATAATACTCCTATATTGAATTAAATAATTGAATAATACTCCTATATTGAATTAAATAATTGAATAATACTCCTATATTGAATTAAATAATTGAATAATACTCCTATATTGAATTAAATAATTGAATAATACTCCTATATTGAATTAAATAATTGAATAATACTCCTATATTGAATCAAATACTTGAATAATTTAATACTCCTATATTGAAATGAATAATTGAATAATACTCCTATATTGAATTAAATAATTAAATAATACTACTATATTGAATTAAATAATTGAATAATACCCCTATATTGAATTAAATAATTGAATAATACTCGTATATTGAATTAAATAATCGAATAATACTCCTATATTGAATTAAATAATTGAATAATGTTGTGCGTGCCCAGTTTCCAATGTCACCTTATCAATAGCCACAATTTGGCCAGAAATGTTATTTTATTTTTTTGTAAATTGAGCGGTTGCTCGTTCTCTCATGTAAATAAATAAATAAATAAATAATACTCGTATATTGAATTAAATAATCGAATAATACCCCTATATTGAATTAAATAATTGAATAATACTCCTATATTGAATTAAATAATTGAATAATACTCCTATATTGAATTAAATAATTGAATAATACTCCTATATTGAATTAAATAATTGAATAATACTCCTATATTGAACTCGACTCTTCGTTATTTACCTGAACAAGAAACGGAGTTGAAATTGAATGGTTCGAGCCAGGACTCTCAGGTCACGCTTTGCGTCCTCTTCTTGAGTTCACGAGGTCACCGATTCTACTGCAGCTAGTTCACCTACAACCGATTCCTTCCTAGGACGCTCTTGACATACATTCGACGTCTTCTTCGAATCAATGTCGATTAGTTTACCGCCTATAAAACTTATTTTTTTTTTTTAGAAGATTCAATAAAATACGTAGGTTATACCTGTTTTGGTTATAGTGTCAACTTTTAATATAAAAAAAATCATATCTTGAACCTTAAATTGAATAGTGTTTCGAAGGATTCGGGATTCGGAAAATGACTTGAATAAATTTTTTCTTCCCGCTTCCAATACGTTTCTGGAACTCAAATTTGAGGACACCTTTTGGAAATATTGTAAATTTTCCAACTAGGAAACTGCCAAATCCGACTTATTTCCTGCACAGCAGAGGAAAAAAATTAGGCCAAAGAGGAACGGTTTATTTTATTTTATTTTACCATAGAATTTCTACCTGTTTTCCCAAATAATAAAATTAATAACTTCGCCACTATCAGAAAACTTATCCAGAAACTCAGCTTTCCCACGATATAGTTACTTTTCTTGAGAAAACTTCGTGGTAGAAAAACGTGGTTTTTTCGCAATTGAAATTTTGTAGTTCGTATGCGACACTTTTTTTTTCTATATTCGATTCCAACTCATCGAATCTTGTGACGACTTCCCTATCGAATTTGCTTTCGGTCAGTAATATTTTACCACCGAATCATTATACGAGAATCTATCATCGAAATAAAAAAAAATTAAATATAAAATATTGAAATAAAAAATCAACAGCTTACGCTCAATTCTCTAATTATAACGTAATAGGTATCATTCTTGGTCTTCGGTTTGTATAAACTCAAAGGATTTTCCAACGCGTTTTTTTCCCCAGTATTTTATGAAAACAAAAGGTAATAAATCTTCAACGCAGAACTCTCAACGATAATTAGTCGGGTTTCGATATTTTCGCTCGAAAAAAATATCGCCCAACGTTTGCAATAGCGTTTTCGATTTCCGAGCGATTTTAAATGAGCGGATTATACTCGTCCCATCAAATTTATACGGGTTGATGAGGGTACGAATTTCATCGCACGTTTCGCCGTCTAATTAGCGGTTTCGGTTTCGTATTGAATTCAACCCGCCCACTGATGAGAAAATTGATACGTCTCCGTCCGTGGGCGTATAATATCGTACTTACAAGGGCCTTTCGAACAACAATTTCTACATTCGATCGAAACGTTGAACGATGCCAAAACACTTCGTCGGTGCGCGAAAGTGTGTTGCGTAAATGATTTTCCCTCTCAAGTCCCCCGATGTTCTCTCTTCATTTCATACGACCGGTTGTTGACCTCAGGCGCTTGTTTTGTGATGTCGAATTTCAGAATGTCTTAGTGAGAAAAAATTGGGGTGGACAAACTTCGGAGGGAAAAATTTACTGAAATGAAATCACTCCTTTTTTTCAAAAACTTTGGGTTACGTTGGTTTCCTCTTCTTTTGAAATACCTAAAAAATTGATCGTATTTTCTGAAATATTCTCTCTCTCTCGGTGTTTGAAAATACTGGCAAGAAAATGCTGCAAATGATTGTACAGTGGTTTTTTATTATTTCGCTTCAATATTGATTTAAGAAGACTATCCATTTATCATTTTAAATATTCCAAACATTTGTAAACGTTCCCACCGAAAAACAGATGGTAACTATAGGGGAAAACTCCGTAGCAAATATTGTAATTCTTATCATTTTTATTTTTCTTAATTTCCTAATTAAAATCTGAATTTTTCGCCTAACGATACAGCTGGAGAGAGTGTTTGACGACCATTCCAATGAGTATAGAACGATTTTTATAACTCCAAGAACTCTCGAGTTATACCCTCATGTGTCAAATTTCTGAAAATCTCCCAAATTTGGCACAAAAGCTGCGATAACTCGAGAACCAGTAAAGCTATTGACCCGGCGATGGTCTCATTCGATTCAGCGTCCAAAAATCTATATAATTTGATACCACGTACACATTTTTCTGAAAAACCTTGGAAAATATGAATTTTCTCCCCCTCAAAACCCCCCAAAAATACCCTTAAAATTGAGCTAGCAAGTTGGTTCAAGAATTGGGCCGTCGTAGGACCGAGATTGATTTTTGATGAAATTTTCAAGAATTTAGCTATTAAGTTTGGCCGGAAAACTGCTAACGGCGGACGGACAGAATTTTTTTTATTGGATATTCGGATTTTACATGCCTTGAAACGTAAAACATCAAATTTTGAGGGGGGTTAGAAATTTTTTTTTCTTGGGCATTATTACAATGGTTTATTATTGAATAATAAACCAAAATAATCACACCTATCAAGCCTCCCTGGAGGAATATTAGTACAATATACAGTCACATCACGTACCCTAGATTCATGTCTGTAAAGTATATAAATTAATTAAATTTCGTCAATTTCTTCTTGGTGTGAACTTTTAACGCGGGGTTTTTATTTTCTAAGCCTCGCCGTGTATCTTGTTCTCGATTTGAATCGATTAGAACGGCGATCCTCGTCCTTCAAGGGCGTATTCCGGTCAGCGGAAGCCGTTCTCGCAATACTCAGCAGCTGGAAAAGGATCTAGGGTTCACTATAATATACCTACCTCGGCCCTGCTTGCCCGACAATACGGTGCAATAAAACTACCGTCCATTGGCGAAGAACTTTTCTCTTTCATTCCATTCAGTTCCGAGTGCACTCGATGCTGCTTTCTTGTTGGAAAAGCGGCCCTAGTTATCATCGGATCTGTACAGGATCATTTCTATAGCCTTAGTCTCTATATAGAGCGCAGTTGCTCAGGCCTTATTGTATTCAGCCTTCGCGCACACGACGAATATTATTGGTTCGCTCTCCGCGGTGGTTTTCATACGATGATTATAGCGATCATCCAACGCAGCGCAATACTGAAATTGATTTCCTTTTGAACTGAACGCTCGCACGTGGATCGATTTTTTTTCATTCCTCTGCAAATGTCAGAGTTTGTGGACGTGTTCAGTGTTCGATAATGACACGTTAGAATTACGATGGTAGAAATCATTGTACCGGGGTTTTATTTTCTCAACGATAAAGTTTTCGCCCGAAATTAATTGATTTAAATCTCGAATCGGATTAATTTTTAAAAATTCAAAAATTTCTAATAAATTAAGTTGAAAAAAAATTCATGTGATGGCGTTGGAGGTTGTGAAGCCAACGATTTATGGTCTTGATATAATGAGCATTGGAAATATATCGGTTCAAAATTCAGTTTTGACTCTTTTACTATATCGCCATAAGAGATAAATGATTCTAATACATCTCAAGGTATTTTTCGCCCAGCAAAAAAGGCACCGTCCGATTATTTCAAGGCAATTATTGTGATTTTTTTACTAATTGAGATTGAGGAACCCCATTGCACCAGGACAGAGGAGTGTTACGAACTCAGTGATTTTGAATGAGTTATATTACGATTTCTGCGATTAGGCTTTAGCTATGATGTGTAGAGCTAATTAATAATTTCAAACGAAATTTATTATATTTAAAATTGACTCCAATAGATTTGAAATATTGAAAATATATTCTCGTAAAAATTTGAAAAATGTTTCATCAGTAACAGTTAACTGTGAAGTAGTAGTAATATGGCTGATGATGGCCTAACTCCAAAATCGAGAAACATAAGCAAGCTAAAATCATTGAAATTTGTGACAGTCTCTTTGCCTTCTATCCTGGTGAATTCTTGTGAATATTTGACTATTTTTCTAGCCAAAAGACCACAAAAATAGAAAGAAAAAGGGGTTTGTTCTGTACTTCCTTGTTTTATTCGGTTCTAATCAAGTATAATAAAATCGAGAAAGGCATTTAAAGGCCGCGACGTTTTTACAATACAATATTGTTATCGAAGAACTAGCCAGGACACCTAAAAACCGAAGATTCACGAATTCAGTTGTTAACTCAGAGTTGCAAGTCCAACGATACTGTAAATGTTTTATGAAATGGATCATTTTTAGAGCAATGCGGCTCGAAAAAAAAAAAACGAATAAAATTGCGTGAAATGCGAATCTCGTTCAAGTAGGGTTTGTGGGCCAATAGATGAAAAAATCAAGCCTCATCTGCTCGTCACTATGAACATTTAAACCCCAAACGTTTTATAATGTCGACTCTTATGGCCTGTAGAAGTCTAAATAGAAAATAATGCTAAATAGAAATATACTAAATAGAAAATACTCCTAACGTGTATATTTCGGAAATGTCGTGTGTTTTACAAAATCCGAAAACAGCTGATTTTGCACATCTTCTCGAAGACATTTTCTGTACATTCCATTAAAAATTTTCACAGAGAAATTTTCTCACTTGTTGACCACGGAGGGTCGGGAGCACGAATTCAGAAAGTGTTCCTGAGAATAGTAGTATCAAAATTTCTCCCGAAGTCACCACCGTTTCGACTTTACTGACGATCGCAATAATTTATCAATTTATCGTCGCAATAATTTTTCGCATGTAAAAATAGAAGAACACAACAATAATAAAATTATGAAAAATATTCGTTATCGAGTGAGTCAAATAATAATCGTGCATCGTTTACTTGCCGATAGAAACATTCTGAGAGACCAAAAATCTTGAAATATATCAATTTTCGCAGTCAGTAAAAATCCAATTACAACCTCGCTATATTTTATATAATTTTTCGCAGAATTTTCATTCAACTTGATTAATAACTCTGGTCATTTCACTTATAAATCTAACGATTCTAATAATTTTCCTAGTTTTCCCTTTCGAGATTGAGCACGTTGAACGCTTGGAGTTCTGCCAATATTTTGTACCTACGTTCGTAGCCTCTGTTTAAGTTCAGGGTTTCAAGAAGGTGAGGTAATCCTGGGCGCTCGTTCATCTTACAAACTAGCTGCGTTCCCTTCAGACAAAAGCATAGCTTCTCCGCGGCGACTCATTCGTCACAGAAATGTTCCTCTAATACGCCATTGACAAATATTCCGCTCCATTTCCGCCCGTTATCTCCGACTAGCATTTACTTCAACGTTTCCCTGTTTTTGCCCCGGACGAAATATCAATCCACCGCTTTTCGCGACTTAGATTCGATAAATAGCCGAAGAGCAACGTCAGGTGCTTGTCTTTTTTCTCGTGGTGTTTTTTATTTTATCTGTTTTTGAAAGTTTCTATATTTTGCCGATTTTTAACGGACGACGAAAACGAGGGACTCGAAAATCTACAGGGAGAGGCTTCTGCGAACTAATGGAAATATTAAGTGTCAGTTTGTCGCGTGTTGTGCATTTATAACAAAAAAATTCCAACTCCTCTTCAAAATGTGATTTTTTCCGTTACAACGTATTTATTTTAATCTGTATATCGAATAAAAAAACTTTTGTCAGTCCGCCGTCAACACTTTCTTGACAAAGCCATAGAAGCTAAATTATTGAAATTCTAAACTAAAAATCAATTTTGGCCTGACGATGGCCTAATTCTGTGGCCAAATCGCTATTTCAATTTTAAGGGTATTTTTGGCGGGTTTCGTGGGGGAATTCGTATGGCCGAAGGTTTTTTTGGGCAAGGTGTATTTGGTATCAATTTCAATAGATTTTTGGACGCTGAAACGAATGAGACCGTAACGGAGTCAATAGCTTTAATGGTTTTCGAGTAGTCACAGCTTTCGTGTTGAATTTTTCAGAGAATTCTTGGAGCTATAAAAATCGTTCTATACTCGTTGGAAATCTCGTCACTCTTTACGACGAATTTAGCTTTTAATTTGAAAATTAAGAAAAAGAAAAAATTATTAAAATTACAATAGTTACTAGAATATTCAAGTTCACAGATGTTGCGACGAGTTATTATCTCAAATTTGTCATGATGGTAAATCTATATCTTTTTCACTACTCCTTGGAATACTCGTCAAACTTTCTGTCAAGCTCTATCGTGTGGCGAATAATTTTACTTTTATTTGGATAATTGAGAAAAATAAATTAAAATTACAATAGTTACATGGTCTTCTTACACAATTATAAAATGAAGGAATATTAAACCACTTTAGGATCATTTGCAGCGGTTTTTATTGCTCATGAGTTTTTTATCTTGGGGAAAAGTCACCGGATTTATACTCTCTCGCGAGTGTAAGGTTGTTTATGTAATATAGATAAAAACAGTTAACCGATTAGAATCTGTTACTTGTATAATGAAGTTTGAAAAAATAAAATAATAATATATCTCTATTTTATAATTTTTTTTCGAAAACATGACCTATAATATAATATTCTAGCTGTGCTGTTGCCCCATGTTACATTTGCTACATATTACTACACAGCATTTTTATTATTACACTATTATTATTATCATTAGTATTAATAGAAGCATTAGATTATAATTACCAATATCATTACACATTATCAGACGAATATATTATTATTATCAACTCTCAAAACAATTAACTGGATTTCATATCCAACCTACTCAACTTTTTAAATATTCAACAAATATTATGTTTTTAACTGAGTTCCCGTTTCAACTCTGCTAGCATACTTTGATCCAACATGGAAATTTTACACCTGTCAAATTTCCCCGCACAAATCTCCGGCTGAGCCTGCTTAGAATTTTCTCATGCCTAGCAAACGCTATCTCATTCATATTTGTGATTCGCTGCTCTCCGCTTTACGGCAGTTCAAGACCAGGAAAGTTGCAGTTTGTTGAGGCGAATATTCACGGTGAATACAGTCGTACGTCGGCTCGAGCGTGAAGGTAGCTAATCAATTTTCTGCCTCCGACCTTTCAACGCAACTCGGCGAAAACAGTATTTTCCTTTGAGTCCGCGACTTTGGGTAACGTCTCGCGCTCGAAAACTCGAAAATACAAATGTTATAGGGAGGAGAAATTCGTCGGGATTTCGCCCGGTGGGCGATTTTAATTTGGCTCGTGAGGGAAGAATTCGTTATGAAGATATCCGATGGAGAGATGTCAGTGCGGTGAGGATCGTTGTGTACATCTCACCAATAATTAGTTCGACATGGGGTTGAGGTAGAGACATTAATGGCGACGTTATCTCATATTGCATTGCTGTATTTCTAGCGCTTTCGCCGCTCTGGGCCTCTTCAGGAAACATCTGTCAATTAATAGCTTCTATATAAATTTTTTTTTAAATAAATTATAGGTCCTTTAATAGATCCACAAGGCTGGGATTGTCATGAATGGGGGATTTTTTAAAACTCGTCCGCTTTTGAACCTAGAGTCTAATAAATTAAAATAAATAGGGGACTAGGTTCAAATGCAGGGGTGACTAGAACGGGGCGAATTTAACATTAAAACAATAAGACTCAAAAATGACTAGAGGTAATCACGTATACCTCTAGTCATTTTTGAGTCTTATTGAGTCTTAATCTTATACTAGTAGTAGTAGTAGTTTCTATAATTTGGTATGTTGGTGTAGGTGTTGTCATGTACTTTGTATAATGAAGTATTGTGTTTTTCAACTGGAGCAAAGTTATAGCAGAATTAGACGTAACAAATTCAAGTTTTCCAAGATTTGTAACTTGCACAGTGGATAACTCAAACGAAAATTCGTCAATTCAGACGTTTGAATATACCAAAAGATGGGTAATTTAACTGTCCACATTTTCCCAATGTAATGTACCTATCCATTTTTCAACCGTTTTTGCGTTATTCAACAATAATAGTGGACTATACACGAAAAAATGACATTTTTCAACTTTAAACGTTCTTTTCATCTATTTAGCGCGAAAGAAACAAAGAATGAACCATATATTATTGATATACACATCATCAAGTACCATTATGCTGAATTTGAGCTAAATCTATTCCAAAAAATTTTTCGCGAAAAATCCAAGGGGTACCCCTGCGATTTTTTTCAACCGAACAGTTAACGATTTTTTACTCCACTCTCAAATCAGATAAAAACCTGAAATTTTCAGGAAAGTTGTGTCTTACCAAGATGTATTTTTGTGATTTTTTTTATTTCTCGGAAAAATCTGCAAGTGGTCCAAAAAAATCGGTTTTTAAAAGCTCAAAAATTGGACTTTAACGGTGATTTTAGGCGTCAAAATAAATGCGAATCAATTGTTTTATTATGCAGGAGTCTTCATTTGAACGCCTTACATACGTACATAGCAAAAAATTTGGTGAAAAACATTTAAACAGAGCCAGAGAAATTATTTTCCGTAAATCGAGTTTTTCGCCGGCCGGCTCCGCTGGCATCGGTAATAGTGAAAAATTAAATTTTCGTTTTAAAGCGATTTTGAAAGCCATTCTTATAGGAAATTTAACGCTGAATCCGAATATGACGTCAAAAAGGCGGAAATTTCACGACAACTATCAGTTTTTCCAGTTTAATACTACGCCACTCCTACGTTTTTCAACTTTGAAATTCCGTTGCAAATACTTACCGTACGTATCAAATTTGATTAATTGATGATTCTTACGGGAAATTAGACGTAGAATTCGAATTCGAAGTGGAAAAAATCAAATTCCAACAATTGATAATATTTTTTGAATTTTTTTCGATTTTCATACATTTGAAGTTCCAACTTTGGAATTTTTTTTCGTCACGTTCCCGAAATGGGAAAGATTAGGTGCTGTGGAAGAAAATGTAGGAAATTTAATGTAGAATCGATTTAAAATAAGAAAATGACTAGCGTATATAATAGCTCTCGAGAGATGTTTTGACTTATCTTTGATCGCGAATAGCTCGCGGGGACATAACATAAAAATATAATTAAATACACTAAATTGTATTATTTTTTGACCTTCGCTTCGGGCCGCTCTAGCTCCGGCTAAAATTCATCAACGAACGAATTCTTGTACTTTTTCGTTTAAATAATTTATGGGCTCATAAAATCTTTTCGCGTTGTTGGAATTTTTCGAGAAAATCGCGAATAACTATGGAAAAACGTGGTTTCGGATAACGTCAAATTTTGACATTTTCCTTCCTCGCGAAAAATCAAAGTCGATAATCAATAAAGTACGATTTAACGTACTCGGGAAGTTCGATTTAATTGACGAATATGGTGTCAAAAATTTTTTATCGGTTCACAATTTTGCTCCACCCGTCGGTGTTTTTTTTGAAACGCGGCAACTAAGTTTCGACTTTGGACGGCTATAGCTCCGCGGGGGTTGAACCAAACTTAACAATTGCAATTACAAAAATGTAGGAAATTTATCTGGCTACAACTTTACAATTCATTTGGTATATGTAAAATTGAATAGTTCGGCCGCTACATCGCCCGAAAGACGAAATTCCGCGAACGCGATTTTTCGCCCAAAACACGTTTTTCGATACATTTCGAATTTTTTTCCGAAACAGGGGCCGAAAATCGAAATTCTAGAGGTTTTTCAGCCGATGGCCTTAAAGTTTAAGCAATCCCTATTTTTTCATCCTTCGAACCAGTTTCTCAATCAATCGTATACCTTCTCCTCCTGGTTGTGTAGTTTTATATATTTTCTATATACTACTGTTGGTATATGTACGATACTATAAAATGGAGAAATCGTTTTCTCTGTACGAATGACGGTTGGCTACACTTCAAGACCGATAGGTCTTGCAGTTCGTAGACTGCCCGATGTACGCGACTCGTATTTCAACTAACTAACCTCACGAGATTGGCCCAATAAATATCCTTTATTGCCTACGAATCTCGAATTCCGAAATATATTATTAGAGAATATCTTAATATCAATATATTATCAATTTATATGTATAAATAATAAATATATATAAGAATAATATTTAAATAATAGTTATTTATAAATATAATAAATATAAATAATAATAAATGATGAATATCGTAAATATAGATAATAATAATTGATAAAGATCGTAAATATAAATAATAATAAATGATAAATATCGTAAATATAAATAATAATAAACGATAAATATAAATAATAAATTAAATTAAAAATATATAACTCTAATTTATTTTTAGGCAAAAAGAAGCTATATAAATTGTTCCGTATATTGAAAAAATGTAATTATTTTATACAGCAAGATTAAAAATGAATGAGGGCAGTTTTTTACACTTTCAAATTGGTTCAGACGAAGTAGATTGTTAGGCTTTTTATTGCTCCATTATTCCTACTTTCACTTTGGTCCGATTTCCCGAATATTTGCATAATTTTCCGTATCGAAGGCGACAAGGGTTCAGAGAAATCTGAATTCGAGCTCTCCCATCTTGATGGTGAATTATGTGAAACTAAAGGTATTTAAATAATTACTCATCAACGATTAGCGCTGCGATCTTCGACGCTGCTAGATTCGAATTTTTCATCTGGAAAATGTCCATTTTCGAAGTCAAATAAAAATCCAGTTTTTTTTCCTCTATTATTTCTACGAAGGGGTTTCTTCCGGTCGTCACGAAAACTGATACCTACTTATGGAATCTTTGCACAGACAAGTTTATTCATTTTCAGATCGTCGAGCCGAATAGGACTGTCAACGGCATCGGACAGTACATCCTAGGACGATGCCAAGAAGCGAGTGGAGCAAATCCGACACGTGGCGTAGAAAAGTTGAACTCGAAAAGAGCGAATCGTCGAAGGAATAAAATGGCGAGAGCGGATTTTCGTAGTGGGGGAAAACTAGCGGAATTATCGCTTGAATAATATACGCAATATTTTTCACGCGCTTAGAAGTGAAACTGGACAAGGAATATGTGCGGGATGAGGAGGTCGCGTCGATCCCGTTTCTGAAGTGAGAATTGCGAATTTAGAGCACTGTTTCCTTTACGAGTAAATTTATTACGAAATAGACGATGTTTTCGCTATTTTAACTCAGCTATGAAATAGCGTTATGTAGAGGGATTTTTCGTATCAACGAATTTCTCAAATGATCAAAAACGATTCACAAAGGTGCGACAGCTGCGGAACGATTGAATATATCAACTTCGTTTTAATCTCATTCGTTGGTTATAGCGTCCGGAAAACCAATAAAAACTAAGCCAAATCAATCTTGGCCTGACAATGGCTCAATTCTCAGCCGAATTGCACCTTCAATTTTAAGAAAATGTTTGAGGAGGACAAAATGCATTTTTTCCAACGTTTCTTTCCAGAAAAATGTGTATTGAGTATCAATTTCTAGAAATTTTTGGACGCTTAATCGAATGAGACTATTGCAAGGTCGGATTAAGCTATCGAGCTCTATCGGTTTTCGAGATTTCCAGAAATTTGACATGAGGATATAACTCGAGAATTCGTGGAGCTATAAAAATCATTCTATACTCGTTGGAATGTTCGACGTACACTCTCATTATTGAAGCGAAGGAATAATAAACCACTGTAAAATCATTTGCAGCGTTTATATTTTTATAAACTTGAGCATGGAAGGAAATGAGGAATCGAAATTTGATATTAAGAATGAATGGAATTTATTCTTCTGCTTTACAAAAAAAATATACAAATTTGCCAAGGCTTTCTGCCATGCATAAAGAAATACATAAACAAAAAAAAAAAAAATAGTAGTACAAGAATGAGTCCCCTAGAGGGCTGAGCCCGTGTTAGGGAGACGAGCAGATGCTCCTTAGCAACCCATTAATTCTTCTTAAATTATAAGTAGGTATCTATTTGTAATAAACATAAAAAATATACTTATTTTTATTTATTTTTTTACTTTTTTTAAGTTTTTTTTTTACAAATGTTTCATGAAATATTTTTTCAAAATAAAATTTATTTTCTCCGGCCGGTGCATGGCATCCGTCAACAACTAAGAAACAACTAAGACGTCAAGAAACAACTAAGTTGATAAAAATTATTGACAGATTTGAAAATTTTCGAGTTACGCTTCCTTGCCAAATTTCTGAAAATCTTCCTAATCCTGCACGAAAGCTGCGATGACTCGAAAACCAATAAAGCTTTCGACTTTGCGATTGTCTTTGGTGAAACTTTGGAAAATACGAATTTTCCCCCCTAATAATCCTTCGAAATACTCTCTGGAAATAGGTTTCAATTTCGTTGATGAGCTGGGCCATTGTCCGACCAAGATTGTTTTGGTGAAAATGTCAAGAATTTAGCTTTTATGGTTCGTCAGAAAAGTATTGATGGTGGACGGGCTGAATTTTTTTTCGCGTTCTACATGCCTTGAATAAATTGCCCGTAAAAATTGAGGTAGCGATTTGGTTGAATAATTGAAGCATTGTCAGGGCAAGATTGGTTTTTGGTGATAATGTCAAGAATGTAGCTTTTATAGTTAGTCAGAAATGTGTTGACAGCGGGCGGGCGGAACTTTTTTTATTGGATATTCGGATTCTACATGCCTCGAAACGAAAAACATAAATTTTTGAGGTGGTTAGAATAAATTTTTTCTAGGCGAATTACAATGGTTTACCATCGAGCTATAAACCTAAATTGAATCCTTCTGCGATTATTATTTGGGGATTGATGAGCGCTGTAAATAGGGGGCAGCGTTCGGCGTTGCTTTTAGAGGGGCGAAGGCGGGGGTTGTAATATTGATTTGACGGGGGGACGCGGGCGGGCCCGGGCGGCGGGGAATTATTAGTCGGAGTGGGGGAATGAACCAGGCTACGCCAAGGGCCAAGAGGGGCATCACCGTCGGAGGGGAACCGGGCAGAGCCAAGGGCCAGGGGTAGTGTGTGGTGTGCATCGCTGCGGGATCCGGAGCCGAGGGCGGAGAATCGTGCGACAGCCCGCGCTCGCGTGAGAGCTGAGAGTGGCAAGAGTGGGCAACATGAGTGGCTACAAGGTTTCATGCTCTTATAGAGGCCGTTCGTAGATTTTTCGGGCCCGCAGCAGCCGCCACAGGTTGACTGAGTAGCGTTTGAAAAATGAAAATAATTAAAAATATCCCTTGGAAAAAAATTTAAGACTTTCGTTTCAATAGCGAAAAACGTCGTCTATTTATTTTTTTATTAAGACACTCGAATAAACCCGCCGACTAAGTGCGAGTTGGCTCGGCGTTTTCTTGCAGTTCGTTCGCACCGATTAGATCGGCTCGATTAAAAATTCGACTTCTCAAGTCGGCATTTTTCGTCTCGGTCCGCGGCCAAATTTGGTGTTCAGCTGGTGCTGTTTGTCCTGTCGTGCTATGCAGTCGCCCTGCGGATGGTGTTCGGCCGTAGCGACTGTTTTCAGGCGTCTCATGTGCATCGCACCTTCGCGCAGAGGATCCGATGAAAACTATTCTAGCGGCCAGGTGAGTCGAATTTAAATATCGTTGACAGAAGATTAAAACTTTGAAAAAAAATTTGTTGTTTAATTTTTTTTTTTAGAAAAAAATGAGTTTTAGCGCTTTTTTCGTTTTTGCTAACTCAAACGTAGGAGTTTTGGTTGATTTAAAAAATCATATGTCTCTAATTGTCACCTCAATACGCCATCCACTAACCATAAGAAACGTATGATTTAACAAAGTAACTAAAACTTACCTTTGAGTATCCAGAAAGCACTAAAACTCTCCATTATATAACGTGTAGTCTGAATGGTTTAAAAAACGTAAAATATTCGGGAAGTGCAGTTTTTCAAATTTTCATGTAATTTTTTTTTAAAGAGAAGAAGATGATGAATACTGCTGTGTGGTTATTTTGTTAAAAATATTCCTAGCTCGGTCGAAAAGCGAAGTATTTCAGTTTAGTTCGCATTAATATCAATTATCTTATCCGACAGAATTCCGTCAAATATTAACGGTAATTGAAGGATGTAAAGAATTACTTATAGAATCTGCGTGGCAATACTGATGGAAATATTTCACTTTTTTCAACCACGACCTCAATGGACAAACACGAATACTCCAGCGTGCCTCAATTCGCTTGAACATTCGTTCATTTTTACTGTTCCAATATACGGAAATTCGATTAAACACTTCTCGCTACGTTTGATGTGTTGCGCGAACGTTCATTTTGTTCGAAAGAGGATAGTTTTCGATTGCCACAATAGCCAACCTGTTGCGCGCAGTTCTTCAGAGAAACCGCTCCGAAGAACTTTCCCCTCTTCATTCTCTCACTAGAGCAACAATGTGCGAATTTGGTGTTGGGGAAACCGTTCGAACGATAGGGTTTCATTTTTTGAGCTTGCTTCAGTTTGAGGTGGAGATTTTCAAAAGCATCGAACCACCAGTTGGAAGATGGAAATATGCAGTAAAAATAATTCAAAGACAATATTTTCCGTATTTACGTTGATTGGTATGTAAAGGTGAAGACGGGTTTTGGTTTATAATTCAATAATGAACCATTGAAATCGCCCGAAAAATTTTTCTTTCTAACCCCCCTCAAATTTGATGTTTTATGTTTCAAAGCATGTAGAACCCGAATATCCAATAAAAAAAAAATTGCCCGTACGCCGTCAACACTTTTCTGACGAAACTATAGGAGGAAAATGCTTGAAATTTTCCCCAAAAATCAATCTCGGTCTGATAATGGCGCAATTCTTGAACCACATTGCTAGCTCAATTTTAAGGGTATTTTTGGGGGTTTTTGAGGGGGTAAAAAATTCATATTTTCCAACGTTCATCGGGAAAAGGTGTATTTGGTTTCAATTTCTATAGATTTTTGGACGCTGAATCGAATGAGTCTATCGTGGGATCGATAGCTTTATTGTTTCTCGAGTTATCGCAGCTTTTGTGCAGAACTTGGGAGCTTTTCAGAAATTTGGCATGAGGGTATATCTCGAGAGTTTTTTTTTCCGGTAAGAGTTTCTAATAATTTAAATCACAAATGGATAGACTCCTTACATCATTATTCAAGCGATGGAATAATAAACCACTGTACAATCATTGGCAGCTTTTTTCTTTTTTATATTTGGATTCTACATGTCTTGAGACGTAAAACATCAAATTTTGAGGGGAAAGTAGAAATTTTCTTTTCTTGGGCGATTACAATGGTTTATTATTGAATAATAAACCAAAACAAAATCCGTCCGTCAACACTTTTTTGATGAAACTATAATAGCAAATTTCTTGGAATTTTCACCAAAAATCCACCTTGTTCTGACCATTGCGCAATTCTTTTGCCAAATCGCTACGTCAATTGTAAGGGTATTTGTGGCCGTTTTCAGGGGAAAAATTTCTATTTTCCAACGTTTCTCGAGAAAGGTGTATTTGGCATCAATTTCTATAGATTTTCGGACGCAGAATCGAATGAAACCTTCTCGAAGTCGATAGCTTTATTGGTTGTCGAGTTATTGCAGCTTTTATGCCGAATTTGGGAGATTTTCAGATAACTCTAGAGTTGCTGGAGCTATAAAAATGGACATATGGATAGTATTCTTAAATCAATATTGAAGCAAAGGAATAATAAACCACTCTACAATCATTTGCTGCGTTTTATTATTGGTTTCACACAGCTTCGACGCTGGAAGTTCATAAAAATTATCTCAGATCCCTCTAAGATTGAAAGGGGGTTAGAAAATGTTTTTCTTGGGCGATTACCCCTGTTTTATTGAATAGTAAACAAAAAATGGCGATGCGAATGTTGAATGTTATCTTCATGTTTCTCAGTGAAGATATTTATCTACTTAACCAAAAGGAAAAAAATTCCCGCCTCGTAAACGAGTTACTCTTTTTGGTCTTCGACGATTTAGTTATGCCTGAGCATAATAAGTAATAAAATACTAGCATAATAAGTAATCGTAGTAAGAGTTGCCAACGAGACCAACATTCTCCAATTTCTTCGGTTTGCTATTCGTAATTTAAATCGTTGAACTTCCAACGTGTTGAACCTAATTAAACGCATAATTTCGTACTTCTCTCGTTGAATAGTATTTTCAAAAACTGCTTTCACCTATAAAATTCGATTTAACTTCCCGAAGAACTCATATTTTTGAACAGCTATCGCGAATTCGAGTCTGCCCAATGATGAAACTTTGTAGCGTCGTCAAAAGCGCCTATCTTGAATCTTCCGAACCGTTGAAACATTGACAACTTGACTAGAAGTGCCGATAAGACAGAAACATCCGAAACCTTCGAATTCAATCAACGGCGTTGAAAATGTTCGGCCGACAAAGAACGTTTTGCGTGGTCGTGTCGGAAAAATATAGATTTGAGCGGAAAGAATGTTTATTGGTTGTTGTCGCTGATACATAATTGTGAGGTTGAGGTGGAGACAAAAAACGCGACCAGTTCTCCTTATCATCTATATTAATTCGAGCGCTTTCGCCCTCACGGGCCTCTTCAGGAAACATCTTAAAAATTAGCGTGTCAAGTTTTTTTTATTTTTTAAACAGGCCTTCCTGAAGAGGCCCGTGAGGGCGAAAGCGCTCGAATTAATATAGATGATAAGGAGAACTGGTCGCGTTTTTTGTCTCCACCTCAACCTCGCAATAAAGTATGTTTATGCTGTCAGGCAAATGTGTTTCCTGTAATGTAGAAAATTTTTCGAGGTTTACTTCCATTGCACAATCTTTGGGAAAATTATGCTGAAGGGGAAAACTCACTGTCTCTTTGAGAAAATCGTCTCACTGCTTATATTTACGCATTGCACCGGTTTATACACATTTTGAGTTAATGCAGAAGATCCAGTTTCGGCACATATTTCCTAAAATGTTGAAGCTAATCGAGAAATTTCCTGGAGTTTATATTCATCACTGGTGGATAATGTTGGGTATTAATGGTATTAATATTGTCTATCACAGGCACAAGGGTATCCGTTAGGTTTATAACCTACCCTAATGGTTAACTTTTTTTTCTGTTCTGCTATAGGAGAATACACGTTCTTTTGTTTCTCTCGACGTCTGAATTTTATTCAACAAGCCCCCTATGAATTTTATTCATTACTAATAAATACTCCCCATATTTACCAAGTCGTAACAGATATAATGGAAACTGCATGGTTCTCGTGGAATCCGAGGACTACAACAAACGTTTTAATTTTTTCCATGGGTTGTGAGGGGGAGAAATCCAGGCGACTCATTCTCCGATTCTTTATTGGCTGGCCGAGCACTTTCACCCGTTCGGGCATCTTCGGGGCGACGTGGAGCCATTGGTTCGCAGAAAGAATGAGTCGCCTGGTTTTTATTCCATAAAAAAATCGAAAAATGCGGGGCGAGAAAAATAATGTTTTAATTTTGGTTTATTATTCAATAATAAACCATTGATATCACCCAAGAAATTTTTTTTTGCCTAACCCTCCTTCTAAATTTCATGTTTTACGTTTCAAGGCATGTAGGATCGTAATATCCAATAAAGAAAATTCTTCTTGCCCAACTATGATTGCTAAATTCTTGATATTTTCACCAAAAAATCAATCTCGGTCAATGGTAGTTTATTTTCCTGATAAATGAGCCACAAACCGAATAAAATTTATAATTTAATAAAATAAAATATGATAAATAATATTGTTTATTTATTCCCGGGTCAACAATTCATCCAATATAATGATTAATAAAATTAAATTAATGATGATGAAATGATGTTAATGATTCGTTTCTAATTTAATGAGTTAATTTTATGCCAGTTGTTTCTTTTAGGGACTTCTTCTTCTGTTAATAGTTTTTTTTTTTAATTATATTTGTTTGGAAAAGTGCTGTTCGTCATATAAGTGATATTTGTGGAATACAAAAAATAACCCTTGGGTTTTTTAGTTCGACAAACTAATGTTTTTAATGGCATAATTCGTTGTCTTGGCAATGATTTAATCTCTAATTTGTGTATCAAAAAATAATAAAATTAGTTTCTACAGTTTTTTTTTTTTTTTTTTTTTTTTTTTTTTTTTTTTTGACAATTTTTATACTAATTTTTTTCTTATGATTACCTTCAATAAATTGCTTTAGGAGTTTCGGTTTTTCGCATTGAACTCGCGCGATTGCTGTAAATATGACGCATTAGTTCACAATGAACGGACTCGCGGATTTCATCGGCGCCTGGTTTTTCCAGGTTCCGACGCTGAAAACGATATTGCGATACGAAACTTGAAACTCCGAGCCGAATGAGAGTATTTTCTGCCGATATCAAATCCTGCCGGGAGCTTGCGGCTGTTATATAATAATTATTGCATAATACCGCCCTGAAAAACGTCTTTTCACGTCGTTTACAGCGCGAATATTTCCATCATTGTATTGTCAGTTGAAATTCTCACCGTCGAATACAATCGCGAGGGATTGAAATGATCGAGCTGTTTTAAATCAACGCCGGTAAATTTTCAATTAATAAAAAAAATCACCATGGCTCGTTTTCTGATTTGATGCGTTGTCGAGTTTAAAGTTTTGAAGGATAAATTTGTTGTAATTAAATCGGTGAACTGACGATTTTTTTCGAATATAAGACAAACGCATTAGTCTGCGCTATCACAATACAATGAGTCTTCTTTGAAACGAAAAATCCTTTCTGACCAATTTCACAGGTTTATAAAAAAATATTTTTTTTTAATTGTTAGGAATTTGATAACTGATTTTTATGTATTTTTCAGCGCTGATTGCAAAAATGCAATCCATTTTTTTTCTATCACGTAAGGTTTTCTTACAAAAAAAAATTACTTTTTAGTATAATAAAATTTTTTAGCAATTTTTCAATTTTTTTCTCAAGTTGAAGGATTTTATTTCATTATAATACATTTTATAAACTACATAATACATCTAGTACACGTACATTTCTCTTTAAGCTAGTATCACCAAATTTGGGATCTCTCATCATTTTTCTAATGTCTGGTCTGACAAAGACTCCTTCCTTTAGTTTTGAATCGGATAAACCAGGAAAAACTCACTTGAGTACGGAACTATGTATAAAAATATCGAATAAAGCTAAAAATAGACAAGCAGTTTGTGGAATAACTGTACGCGATTGAATTTTTTGACTATTTTTCCTCGAAATTAGCGTTGAAAATACTGTAAAAATCACTTATTCAATTTTAAACAATTTTTTGTGTGTGTTTCTTGTCATTTCCATGTTTCCGTAGTAAATGGAATTATCGTGATTGCCGGATAGGCGAATTCGCTTAGGAGTTCCTATTGGAATGAATTTGCACAGTACTGTACTAGAAACACTTGCTTAACAAGTGTGTCCGTCTGCCTACGTGTCTGTTGTCCAAAAGTGACATGAATATTCATGTCCGGGGGTTGTGAGAGGGAGAAAACCCAGGCGACTCATTTTACGATTCTTTATTGGCAGGCCGAGCACTTTCGCCCATTTGGGCATCTTTGGGGGACGTGGAGCCATAGGCTGGACATCAAGAAATGCGACGAAATCACTCCACTTTTGCATACATTGGTTTCCATGGTAGGAATAAGCGTTATAGTGACGGTATTGAGAGAAGTTACCCGGACAATTGTTTTTGTACGTTTGATTCAATATTTTCGACGATATTTTCAAAAACGCTGCAAATTATTGTGCAGTGGTTTATTATTATTTCGCTTCAATATTGATTTAAGAAGACTATCCATTTGTCATTTTAAATATTCGACCATTCCAATGAGTATAGAACGATTTTTATAGCTCCAAGAACTCTCGAGTTATACCCTCATGTCAAATTTCTAAAAATCTCCCATATTCTGCACAAAAGCTGCGAATAATGTATCCTTCCGTTTCGACAAATAATAAAAATATGGAGAAAATGTCTCAATCTCCCCCTCATCCTGACAATATCAGAAAAATAGCGACACCCAAAAGAAAAATGATAATTGATTAAAAAAAAGGCCTCCATAAATGAAAAGTTGAATTCAATTTAAAGAACATCTCTCGCAATTTTTCAACCGCTCCGTGCACCGTGTGAATTTCCATATTCCAATCGCCGGATGCCATTGTAGTAAAAGGCGAGCGAGTTTCTACTGAAAGGTATTAAACTTCTACATCCCTTGCCGGCTAAAGGCACCGTCGTAAAACTAATAACGAACCTTAGACCAAGTTTTAATGCATTTTATGTAAAAGGAGTTGGAAATTAGCTTCCGAGAGATAAGACCGACGCCATTAGCCTTTCATATCAATGGGATTTGTCCCATCCGCCATTGCGTTAAAAAGCTCCGCTTTAACTTGAAGTCACGTGAACATTAAACGGCTCTTTTTCGCCCTTATCTGGAAAAAAGTGAATGATGTCCTCGGTTTTCCGTCTCGGCTTGCCATCTGCTAGGCTCGTTAGACAGTATTTAAGTCGAATTGTCCCCAGCTTAACGATCACGTCCGTCACGGAGCAACCTGAAACAATGGAGGATTTTATTTTTCCTACGCGGTGAAAATATTGCGCTTGAAATGCGATATCGTCCCTCGAAAGGGAGAATTTTAAGTTAAAATCACAAGTTGAAATCGTTTTGAATCCTCTTGCTAGCTTATTGTCGTAAGCGACACACGGCACTCAAAAATTGCCTCAACGTTTCGACGTCATAATAAATCGCAATATAAAAAAATATAAAAAACCGCTGTTCAATCTTAGTTTTTTTTTTTTTTTTTTTTTTCATTAAACATTTTGGTTTATTATCAATATTGAACAATTGTAATCGCCCAGAAAATAAGGATCCCCTCAAAATGTGATTTTTTACGTTTTAAGGCATGTACAATCCGAACATCCAAAAAAAAAAATCCGTCCTTCCGCCGTCAATACTTTTCTGGCAAAGCTGAGTTCTCGAAATTTTCACCAAAAATCAATGTTGGTCTGACAGTGGCTCAATTCTTAAGCCAAATCGGTACCTCGATTTTAAGGGTTTTTTTGAGGGGGAGAAAATTAGTATTTTCCAACTTTTCTCAGAAAAAAATGTGTTTATTATCAATTTCAGTAGATTTCGGGACGCTGAATCGAATGAGACAATTGTGGGGTCGATAGTTTCATCGGTTCTCAAGTTATTGCAGCTTTAGTGTCGACTTCGGGAGATTTTCAGAAATTCGGCATTAAGTTCGAAGAGACAAGAGTTGGAGTCAAGAACTCTAGAGTTCTTGGAGCAATAAAAATCGTTCTATACTCGTTGGAATGCTCGTCGAACACTCTCTTCAACTATACCGTAAAGCGAACAATTAGAATTTTAATTTGGAAATTAAAAAAAATGAAAATGATAAAAATTACAACAGCCGGTACGGAGTTTTCCCCTATACAAGACCATCAAATATCTCATTATGATGAAATTTTGGGTCATTATAAGGAATATGCTTAATAATCCAAATTATTACTGGGATTTTTCTTTCATTGCATTACACGGCCAGAATTGAAATAGCATTTAATAGAATTATACATATTACCCGAGATGTAAACAATGGGTGGCTTATACGAAATTTACACGCAAATGGAGCATCAATATTTTTCATTTGTTTATAACTTATAGTTACCAATCATTTTTTCGGTTGGAACGTTCACACATGTTCTCTTAGTGTTTTTGTATTTCTACTTCATGTTTTTTTTTCTTGAGCTATTTAATATCCATAAGGTCCGGAAAGTCGATTTTACGTTGCTGTTTCTTGAATATTTTCATTCGTTTCCAACCGTTGTGAAATCTTACAATAAACACAATAACAATTTTTTTTTAAAAATATTATCACCGACGATTCGCTATACGATGGAAACTCAACGAACCCCAAATAGCTCTATTATTGAACTTATTTACAATTCATATCGAAAGCGGAGTTGCGGTCTCGTGCGGTAAATTTTACCGTTGAAGCGAAACGTCGGGTCTGCTCAAAGTGGAGCACGCACCTTCCCCTAATAGAACCTTGTAACGAAAGGGTCTATGAGTTTGAGAAACGGGTTGTACGCGGTATTCGAGCTGGTGGCCTCAGCTCTCGTCGAATTATCATCTTTCTCGTAAGGAATGAATAATTAATAAACCGTAGCATGACTTAAATGTTGAACCTCTTCCTTCTACTGCGAACACAACTCACGTGAGTGGGCTCGGATTGTTTTATGTTCAAGGCGCTTTTGTTGCCGAAAGTTGCTTCAACTCGTACTCAATTGAATTTAAGAAGAAGTTGATTTAGAACAAAATTATTTTTTTAATTTAATGGAGAAAAAAAAATTCTTCACACAATTGAAATTCACAAAAATTGCCAATTGCAACGGAAGAGGTTCTTTAACTCGCCTTCCGTCCTGCAAATATCTGACGTAAATGTCAACCTGTCGTTGAATGTTTTTTTTGCCTCGCAAAAACTATACTGCAACTAGTATTTCGATGCGCTGAATACGAAAATCGGCAGAACCCTCAAATCCCCGAGTTAATGACGACGAATCTCCCCTTTATTTATTCCTCGTATTTTGACAGGCTGAATATGAGCAAAAAATTATTTAGATCGTATAGCTCTTACAATTGAAAATTTTAATTTGAAAACAGAAACGCTGAAAACACGGGAAAACCGACAAAACTGAAGGACGCGAACGAACATTTTGTTACCTACTAGATTGAGTATATTTTCCATATATTTTTAAATAATTATGAAATATTTATTCCTCAGCTAATTTCAATTGGTAATTTTTATTTAAAGTTGAATTTTTTGCCATATGGTATAGTTGAAGAGTGTTCGACGAACATATTAATGAGAATAGAACGATTTTTTTAGCTCCAAGAACTCTCGAGTTATATAGGTACCCTCATGCAAAATTCCTGAACATCTCCCGAATTCTGACTGCGATAACTCGAGAATCAATAAAGCTATCGACCCCGCGATGGTCTCAGTCGAATCAGCGTCCAAAAATATATAAAAAATTGAATCCAAAAACACTTTTTTCTGAAAAACGTCGGAAAATATGAGTTTTATCTTCCTCTAAACCCCCCAAAAATACCCTTAATATTGAGGTAGCGATTTAGCTAAAAAATTGAGCCACTGCCAGGACAAGCTTGAATTTTACTGAAAATGTCAATAATTTTTCCATTATAGTTTCGTAAGAAAAGTGTTGATAGCGGACGGACAGAATTTTTTGTTTATTATTCAATAATAAACCATTGTTACATAAAATTTTACTCAATAATTTTAAACCATTATTATATTATTCCTATTATTATTATTATTATTATTATTCTTATCATTATATTATTCAATAATTTAAACCATTATTATAATAATATTATTCAATAATAAACAACCAATGTAATAAACCACCGTTGTAATCGCCCAAGAAAGATAAATGTCTAACTTCCCCTCAAAATTTGATGTTTAACGTTAAATTCTGTCCGTCCGCCGTACGCCGTCAACACTTTTTTGACGACGAGCTGAATTCCTGAATTTTTCACCAAAAATCAATCTTGGACTGACAATGGCTCTGTAGTGGCTACTACAATTCCCGACAGCTGGAGTACTGAGTTACGCCCAGCGCACACGAAGCAACTGTTCTGCAACTACAATTGCAAACCAGTTGCGCGCCCAACCATTTTGCAAGTGAAACCAAACTTCTGTCAGCACACGATGCACTGACAGAGGGTGGGTTGAAAATCAGTTTTGCATCTATAAACTTTCAATAAACAAAATTCTTTCCGTCCTAGGATTTTTTTTTTTATGTAGTAAAGGCATTTTTTACATTTTTCTTTTTGACAACAAGATTCTGTGTAATAAATAAATCAGACAAAAAAGGCTACTCAGTCTACCTTTTGTTACAAACTTCATAATAATATAGTAGTAGTAATTTTCATGGATGAAAACTGTTTAAAAAAATAAGGTAATTTGAAAGTTAAAGGAAGTCGGTAATTGGCTAACTGGTAATACGAAGTTTCGTACGTAATTGGAAATTAATTCCTGGAATGTGTATAAAAAATTTTCTACGGCTTCGACGAGCTTTATATTCCTGATCATTCATGTCGAGTGTTCAAAAAAACACGTCTGCAACGCAATTTCAACGCAACTGAAACCGGGGCTCGCGGTTGCATGCGACTGATTTCAGACTGGTCAAAAACCAGTCGCGTCGTGTGCGCCTCCCCACTTGATTGTATTGCCACGGTCGCAAAACAGTTGCGCGCGCGACTGGTTTGCAACTCTAGTTGCAAAGCAGTCGCATCGTGTGCGCAGGGCCTTAGGCGCCACGGTTACGCTAGAACCAGGGGACGCGTTATAACAATTTCAGTTCTGTAAATTCGCTCGAGTCATATTTTGGTTTATTATTCAATAATAAACCATTGTAATCGCCCGAGAAAAAACGCAGCAAATTGTACAGTGATTATTTTTCAATTTCTCGTTTGCGCATTTGGCATTTTGTATCAAGTCCACCCGTGACAAAACAGTCACAAAAGCAGTCGCGAGTCACGAGACTCACAAATCGATGCGACCCGAGGCAGTATCGGCGGCATGTCCGATCATGTCTCCGAATGTCCCCGGTCACGAGTGGACGTGCGTATTCCTGCTCTCGTCTGTCCGTGCATGAAAATGTTTAGTGCTCTCGGAGACTTTCATACGGTAATTTCATTCGAGCGTCTTCCGTCTTCAGTTGCGTTTCGGTCGTGAAAGTGCTTTTTTTGTTCGCGTTGTGACTAGTTTTAAAAACGAGTGGATTCATCTCTACGATGTACAAGAATTTCTTTCGAATGTAATACATAAATTTTACGGGAATCGCGAAAAAAATGAACGCGTTTGTCGAAATCGGGAAAAAATTCGATTGCGGCGCAAGATTCATCACTTACGGAACCAGGTGTGTACCGAGCTACATGTTTTTCAGAATTTCATTAGGTAACAAACAATGATTGAACTTAGATACCTTCCTATTTCTTCATGTCTTGCTTCATTTTGGTTTATTATCAATAATAAACCATTGTAATCGCCCAAGAAAAACGCTGCAAATTATTTTACAGTGGTTTATTATTCCTTCGCTTCAATAATGATTTAGGAAGACTATCCATTTGTGATAGTAATTATTTCGAACATTTCTGAACAATCCCACCGAAAAACAGATTGGTTACTATCGGGGAAAATTCCGTAGCAACTATAGTAATTTTAATCATTTTTATTTTTCTTAATTTCCTATTAAAAAGCTAAATCTTTTGCCTAATCGTACAGCTGGATAGAGTGTTTGACGACCATTCCAATGAGTATAGAACGATTTTTATAGCTTGAAGAACTCTCGAGTTATACCCTCATGTCAAATTTCTGAAAATCTCCCAAATTCGGCACAAAAGCTGCGATAACTCGAGAACCAATAAAGCTATCGACCCCGCGATCGTCTCATTCGATTCAGCGTCCAAAAATCTATAGAAATCGATACCAAATACACATTTTTTTTTTAAAACCCTGAAAAATATGAATTTTCTCCGAAAAGTGGCAAACCGACGACAGCGTTGTCTTGCGTTGTGTGACAATGGCGACCCGCCTGCGGCTTCTGCCGCTTTTTCTGCCGCGCCCGGTCGTCGCGTCAAAAACGGTCGCAACCAGTGGTCGCAACAGTCCGGCTGCGCGGTTTGGAGGGGAGAACGTGAAGTACCAAGCGTCTAGTGACATGCTTGTCGCTTTTATTATGTGTGTTGAGCGGGCGTGACTAGTATTCGTCGATGCTCGTTATTTATCATTTATTGTGATCCGCTCGTTCGTTTATCTAACAATTTTTTCGTTTATTATGTTATTTTTTATTTTATTTATTTTATTTTATTTTTTATTATTTTTTTTAGTATTTATTTTTATTTTTTATTTTTTATTTATTTTATATTATATTGTGTCTGAAGAAATAATCCGATTGGTTGAGCAACAACCTTCAATTTGGGATAAGGGACATTGATAAGAATTTGTTCGAGTTTTACGGACAAATTTAAAATAAGCAAGAGTAAAAACCCATTTTGCTGGCGAGTTGAAATAATTTTCAAGTTGAAAAACGGAATGGAGAAAATTTCAAAACCAAAAAAGTCGAAAAATATCAGACAACTACCAAATTAACCAAGAATGACCCAAAATTAATCGTAGAACGTTAATAAAAGAACCACAGAGCTGGTTTTTGGTCGGAAAGTTAGCTAAATTAATTAGAACCCAGCTTCACGGGGATGCGACTTGCGACTCGTCGCTTATAATATGCCATCCACCAAACGAGCGGTTTCCAGCCTGCAGCTGCAGCGGGCGGTTTGGTCGCCTTTTATGTCATTACACTTATCGCAGCTCTTGTGCCGAATTTGGGAGATCTTCAGAAATTTGACATGAGGGTATAACTCGAGAGTTCTTGGAGCTATAAAAATCGTTCTATACTCATTGGAATGGTCGTCAAACACTTTCTCCAGCTGTATCGTTAGGCAATAAGTTTAGCTTTTAATTAAGAAATTAAGAAAAATAAAAATGATTAAAATTACAATAGTTGCTACGGAGTTTTCCCTTATAGTTATCATCTGTTTTTCGGTGGGAACGTTCGCATATGTTCGGAATATTTAAAATCACTAATGGATAGTCTTCTTAAATCAATATTGAAGCGAAATAATAATAAACCACTGTACAATCATTTGCAGCGGTTTTTTTTTTTTAAATTTTATTTTTTTTTATTGGATATTCGGATTCTACGTGCCTTGAAACGTAAAACATCAAATTTTGAGGGGGTTAGAAATTTTTTTTTCTTGGGCGATTGAATAATAAACCAAAAACAGATGGTAACCATAAGGGAAAACTCCGTAGCGACTATTTTAATTTTATTCATTATCGAATAATAAACCAAAATCAAAGCCGATAAATCGTGTTTCTATTTATTTCCCTATTCGAGCAATCGCTACCGAATTAGAAGTGCGGCCAGCGATAAAATGGGGAACTCACCTCATCTTAACTTCGCCCTTCATAGGCGTATTAGCGAGCGTTGATATTGAAAGGGTGAATAGGCAGAGACCAGGTCAATCTCTAGACCCACCCAACGGCGGCACGGGGTGAGGGATGTCGGCCGAGGGGCGAGGGATGAGGGGCGGTGCAGCGGCCTCAGGTTCGGTCAGCGCCTCGTTGCCTCACCGTCGCTTGCTCCCGGGATCTCAACGCACCGCACACGCCTCCGCCCGCCGCCTCCGTTTCCCTTAGGAATCAATTATTACTTGGCCAATCGCTTTTGAGACGGCCGCGTATTCCATCTCGTCCAATTTCGTATTCGAAATCCGATTGTTTTAATTAACCGATTCCCCCCTTAACTTCGCTTCCATTTTCCGTCCAGTTTTATCGGAACGAAGGAATCGGACGGTGTTATCGACGTTCTAATTACAACCCGCCCGCTATTACAAGCAGTGCTTATGATTTTCAGCATTCTTTGTGTGCATTGATTCGACTAAAAAACAAATTATCAACTATCGTGGAAAATTCCGTAGCAACTGTCGTAATTTATACATTTTCATTTTCTTAATTTACAAATTAAAAGCAGATTTTGGTTTATTATTCAATAATAAACCATTGTAATCGCCCAAGAAAAAAAAATTTCTAACCCCCCTCAAAATTTGATGTTTTACGTTTCAAGGCATGTAGAATCCGAATATCCAATAAAAAAAATTCTGTCCGTCCGCCGTACGCCGTTAGCAGTTTTCCGGCCAAACTGTAAGAGCTAAAAATTTGAAATTTGCACAAAAAACAAATTTTGGTCCTACGACGGCCCAATTCTTGAACCAACTTGCTAACTCAATTTTAAGGGTATTTTTGAGGGGGAGAAAATTCATATTTTCCAAGGTTTTTCAGAAAAATGTGTACGTGGTATCAAATTCTATAGATTTTTGGACGCTGAATCGAATGAGACCATCGCCGGGTCGATAGCTTTATTGGTTCTCGAGTTATCGCAGCTTTTGTGCACAATTTGGGAGATTTTCAGAAATTTGACTTTAGGGTATAACTCGAGAGTTCTTGGAGCTATAAAAATCGTTCTATACTCATTGGAATGGTCGTCAAACACTCTCTCCAGCTCTATCGTTAGGCAAAAAATTTAGTTTTTAATTTGGAAATTAAGAAAATAAAAATTGATTAAAATTACAATAGTTGCTACGGAATTTTCCCCGATAGTTACGTTTACACATGTTCTGAATAATTACTATCGTAAATGGATAGTATTCTGAAATTATTATTGAAGTGAAGGAATAATAAACCACTGTACAATCATTTGCAGCGTTTCTGTTTGAAAGGGTTACTATCCGCGTAGGGTAGGTCCCATAATTTCTGCAATTGGTTCCATCCAGTAGTTACGTCCCCAAATGTGGAGAAATGGTGGAAAACGTGATTTTCGCGAAAACGGCAAACTTTGACTTTGTGAGTTCATAACTTCTAGAAATATTGCTCGATTGTTTTGTTTTTTTATGTCATTTTTTTCATAATTTATCTGCCTAAGAGGGCCTAGCTCCAATTTTGGTTCGGCATTCGGATATGGCGTGTAGAGAAGAGCGTGTAACAAAAAACGTGATGCGGATTTTCACTTTTATGTTCCTTGTACGTTCGGTGAGTGATCGTCTCTTTAAAATATTACCTCAGTAATACAATGCATTGCAACTCGACGGCAATAAAAAAAAATAATAATAAAAAATACTGCGGAATACTTTTAATTTCAAAATAATTACAATCGTTGAAGTTTCCGCATTCCGGGCGAAATAATCGCCCCAATTCTGCGATAGATACAATAGAAGCTGTTTTGGGGGAAAGTTAACTTAAAACTCTCGTGAGGATCTCGAATTCGAAACTTGAAATCTTCAGCGGAGTTAGTACTGTAAGCTCGGGATTCTCGAGGACCAGAGCAACTTGTTAAGGTTTTCTAATTTCCGCACGTCTCGACGTTACACCGGCCTTCGGCTTCCTTCCAACCACCTTTCCTTCCACTTGGCGACTTTGGGCCCTTTTAAACCCGCAAACTTTGACCTTTTTCTTCACCCGGGGGCGTAATCAACTTAAAAAACGCTTGAAGAACTTTCGGGCTTTTTTGCGACCGCGCGTTCGCGTTTTTCACCTTTTCAAGAACGCACACAAACATATTTTCTGGCGCACACTTCGTCACGAGCCGTAGCCTCGTTTCCCATAACAATGTCAAGTCTTTTCCTTCGCTAAATTGTGCGTACAAAGTCGAGAGGTCCTCGGTTTGATCTTCCAATTAACACCGGTAAAAAATCATATTAAAATCATATTAATGACAAATGCTCGGTTAAGCAATGAACGCTAGTTTCTGCGTTCGATTTTTAAATTGTTGGAAATATATTTTTTTAAATACCACCGTTTGAGGGATAGGACGCAAAAATTTGTGGTTTTGGGAGGTTTTGTGTAGATTTCTCGAGCTGTAGGCGCAGAAAAATATATATCAAAGCTTGAACAGTTTTTCTTGGCCTTCTTTATATCCCGTACCAAAAAAACCGGAAAATTCTACAGGGCCATAGGGTCAACAGGGAAATGAGTCGCCCGGATTTTCTCCTCCTCACAATTTCTGAATATTTTATTTTTGTGTTAATTCTCATTTAGTTTCTACTCTTCTTATAACTCTACCTTATATTGTACTCCTCATTTTATCCTCCACTTTATTCGCTCGATACTCTACTTCACACTGTACAATAATTCGTACCGTTTTGGTTTATTATTCAATAATAAACCATTGTAATCGCCCAAGAAAAAAAATGTTCTAACCCTTCTTTCAAAATTTGATGTTTTACGTTTCAAGGCATGTAGAATCCGAATATCCAATAAAAAAAAATTTTGTCTGTCCGCCGTACGCCGTTAGCAGTTTTCCGGCCAAACTATAATAGCTACATTCTTGAAATTTTCACCAAAAATCATAGCTTCATTGGTTCTCGAGTTATCGCAGCTTTTGTGTCAAATTTGGGAGATTTTCTTAAATTTGACATGAGGGTATAACTCGAGAGTTATTCAAGCTATAAAAATCGTTCTATACTCAATGGAATGGTCGTCAAACACTCTCTCCAGCTATAGGGTAAGGCTAAAAATTTAGCTTTTTGTAAAGTTAATCATAGGTTTTTTAACTTCAAATTTAATTCGCGAGAGGGTTCAGGTTAACATAACATCCACCAGCTTACATTTTCGAATCAATCGTTTATTATCTGTCTCTGATAGTGTCGTTGTCGTCATCGTCCTGTCCAGTCCCTTCGACATGGATGACATATTATTATGTTACATTTTAATTAGGAAATTGAGAAAAATAAAATTGATTAAAATTACAATAGTTGCTACGGAGTTTTCCCCGATAGTTACCGTCTGTTTTTTGGTGGGATTGTTCAGAAATGTTCTAAATAATTACTATCACAAATGGATAGTCTTCCTAAATCATTATTGAAGCGAAGGAATAATAAACCACTGTACAATAATTTGCAGCGTTTTTAAATTATAGCGGTCCGTTTCTTTACCTAGAACTAAGTTCCCAACCCGGGAAGACCGTTAATCGAATCCGAAATGTCAATCGGTTCTGAAAATTCTCCCTACTGGCTCTTCGCTGGCGAAACTAAAGGCTCGATCGCCTGTTTGTCAGGATTCGCACGCGGCCCATTTGGGGTTCAATTTGCAAATTCGGTCAGGCCGTGCCGGAGCCAGTTAGTTTGAGGAAAGTGGTCGTGATAGAGTACGAATACGTAGACACATTGAGCGACCCCATCGGCAGACAAGTGATCTTTTCTAAACAATGGGACGGGACGTATTATCCAATTTCCTCCTCAGTTGGGGCCTTCGGGTCTTGGGCCTGCGAGTTCTGGGATGGCGGGAGGTTCGACCGAAGGACGATCGTGTTCGAGTGGTCGCGCGCCTGTCGTCTAACGATTGGTTACGTTGATGTCCCTCGCTGGACGTTTCGAATTGAACATTATTGTTTCATTGTCGAGCGAATAATTGATCGTCCAGTAGCCTAGCTGTCGAAATCGGCTCCGTAAAAGGAATGTTTTACTAGTTTAAATTCGATTATTTCACCGTAGACATTTAGTCGCTGAAAGGGATTGTTTTAGTTGCAAAATTTAACGATCATATTAGATCTCTTGATTGATGATTCGATTATTAGATCTTTAGATTTTTTTAGATTTTTAATCTATTGCGTTATTTATTTTTTTTTTTTGACTCTGTTAGAATGTCGGAAATTTCGACTGGCGCTTGAAGCGAACTTTTGCCGAAAAATATGCTATTCGGCTCGGTATCCTTTTTTCCCCTAATATTAGGCATACCTCTTTTTAGCCCTGAAATAAACTGAAAAGAAGTGAAAAATATGCCCAACTTAATTGTGTTTCAAGATCGATAGTGAATTTTCGCTTGGGTTCTGATGACATTTTCATCGAACCGTACTAAAAACACTTTCTGTGCAAATGTCTTGTGTGTCGGTATTTTTTCGTGTCAGTTGTCAAAAATTGAGGAAAAATCGTCAAATCCTCTTGAAATCATAATGAAATTCAATAACATTTTCTCCCAGTGAATATGCAAAATTACCCGTTCCAGGTGTTTTGATAACACATCATGTATTGCCCACTTCTCACTTTTAGGATAAGATCAATTAGGACAATTTTTTTTTTCTATTTTATGTAATTTCTGTATATTGAGCATGTGCTCGTAACCGAATAAATAAATCACTTGATTGATGATTCGATTATTAGATCTTTGGATTTTTTTTTTTAGATTTTTAAATTATTGCGTTATTTATTTTTTTTTTGACTCTGTTAGAATGTCGGAAATTTCGACTGGCGCTTGAAGCGAACTTTTGCCGAAAAATATGCTATTCGGCTCGGTATCCTTTTTCCCCCTAATTGTAGGCATACTTCGTCCTCTTTTTAGCCCTGAAATAAACCGAAAAGAAGCGAAATTTATGCCCAACTTGAATGTGTTTCAAGATCGATACTGAATTTTCGCTTGGGTTTTGATGACATTTTCATCGAACCGTACTAAAAAACACTTTCTGTGCAAGTGTCTTGTGTGTCGGTATTTATTCGTGTCAGCGGTCAAAAATTGAGGAAAAATCGTCATATCCTCTTGAAATCATAATGGAATTCAGTAACATTTTCTCCCAGTGAATACGCAAAATTACCCGTTCCAGGTATTTTGATAACACACAGTGTTGCCGAAATATGACCGTTCACAGTTTTTTTTACATAGATTTTTACTGACTATAATGGTCGATATTTTTTTTTAACGTTCGCTGTCCTGAAATGTTCGTTATGGAAAGCAGATGACACTTGATTTTTTTCTATTGGCTCACACACCGTAATTCCACAATATGAGCCCATTTTCGTTTTTTCTCTAATGGATATTTTCTATTCTGATTTTCACTGGGCGCAAAAATCAATGTATCCGAACGCTTAAGGTCTCAAGTATTAGTTACCGCGATTTAATGACGCCTGGCTTTTATCGCCTTGGTCACACACCTTATTTCCGCTTCATTCGCATATAGATTGCATTTTGATTTTGAACTTACGGTACTTTTGTACTAAGTTAGCGGCCTTTTAATGTTTTTTACCATTTTATAATTTGATATTCCTGTCTGTCGGCTCTACCATGGAATTACTGTGCGATTTATGTACTCGCTGGTTTTAAATCTGAGCAGAGGTTTCTTTAACAAGGGCATAATCTTACGTTACGGCTTAGCGGGAATTCTCTTCGTCGTCGTACTTATGTGTTTATTGCTTCATAACATTTGCACTTCTCTAATATTATTGATTTTATTGTTTCAGGTGAGTAACCGCTTACGTTACACCGTCATGTCACTTGAACAGGTAGACTATTTAAATATAGTCAAATTGATTTCCTACCGAAAAATCTATTGACATTGGTACCAAATACATTTTTTTTCTTCCTGCAAAACGTTGAAAAAAGCGATTTTCATCCCCCTCAAAATACCCTTAATATTGTGGGTTTCGATTTAGTCGAAGAGCCATTGTCAGGCCCACCTTTATTTTCAAGAATGAATTTATGATTATTACTATCATTACTATCAAGAATTTTACGATCATTGTTTCTTCAAATAAGTGTGGAAGGCAGACGGAGAAATTTTTTTATTGGATAATTTCAATTCGACATGCCCTGTAACGTAAAACATTCCAACGGTTTCTTTTTCTATTGAATAATATAACAAAATGCTCGTCGGCGGTATTTTTTCGCTGTTGTTTTTTCCCGATCTTCTCAAATTTCACTCGGGCCAGAAACTGTTAGCAATTTCTCCGTAAGCGTTGGACTGAAATTCATTTCACGTGAGCGCGTGGGCGTTGCCAAGAGGTTTCCTCAGCCGCGCCGGCAAAGGTGAAGCTGTTGAATGGAGGCGGCGTTTCAGGGCGGAGGGCCAGATGACGTCATGAGTTACGTAACCGAATCCGAACGCCTCTTCCGACGCTACCGTCATTGACACCGCCACCTGCATCAGGTCAATACGCAGGCAGCGGCAGTCGCTGGAAAAACGAGTGGTGTCGGTGAACTGTGTTAGCGAACTAATTTCGAGCTGCGATTGCGGAATAGTTGTTTTGCATATTGTTTCTCGATTTGAATTATAGAGATGAGATTTTTTGAGAATTCAAAAAAATGTCTGAAAAAACTATTAGCTTCCCAAAAAAAAACCCGCATTTTAAAAGTCTGAAAATAATGTCTTAGAATAGTCTAAAAACGTCTGAAAAAACTATTGGCTTCCCTAAAAAAAGAAGAAAACTGCATTTTAAATAACTTGAAATAGTTGTAATTAATTATAAGAGCGAAATCCGTTGCAACCATGGTAATTTTGATCAATTTATTGGTTAATTTTAAACCAATGTGATCGCCCAAGAAAAAAAAAATTTCTAACCCCCCTCAGAATTTGATGTTTTGTTTCGAGGCATGTAGAATCCGAATATCCAATAAAAGCATTTTGACCGTACTTACGCCGTCAAAACGTTTCTGACGAAGTTATAGTAAGTAGCTAAATTCTTGACATTTTCACCAAAAATCAATCTTGGTCCGACAATGGCTCATTGCTTCAGCCAAATCGCTTTCTAAATTTTAAGGATAATTTTGAGGGGGAGACAATTCGTATTTCCCAACGTTTTTCAGAAAAAGGTGTATTTGATATCAATTTTTATAGATTTTTTGGACGCTGAATCGAATTCGACCATCGCGGAGTCGATAGCTTTATTGGTTCTCGAGTTAGCGCTCCTTCGTGTTGAATTTGGGAGGTTTTCAGAAATTCGGCATGAACGTATAACTCTAACGCTTATAAAGTTATAAATCGTTGTATATCCGTAAACACTCTCTTCAGCTGTACCGTTAGGCGAATAATGTAGCTTCTTATTTGAAAATTAAGAGAAACGAAAACGATTAAAATAACCATTGTTTCTACGGAGTTTTCGTTTATAGTTACCAACCCGTATTTCGGTGGAAAAGCTCATAAATCTTCGGAATTGTTACTTTTACAAATGGATGGTCTTCGTAAAATGTTATTGAAGCAAAAGAATACTAAATCACTGTACATTCATTCGAAGCTTTTTTGTTTTATTGTCATTTCATTCCATTTTCGTTGTTTGAAATTCGTGATACACTTGCGACGAAATCTTGTGCTCAAACGGTTCGGCAATAATAGTATTCGAGTATCTAGGTGATATATTCCCCCATTTTACGTTTAAGTAGACGCTGAACGGCCGAGAAGTGTCGTGTCACACCCCAGTTAGTCCGTCGGTTATTTTCGGCTCCTCCGTTACAAACACGATCTTCTGTTTTCAACCCGTGTACTGAAATTGGGTTCCCGAACATGAGCCCGACTATTTCCGCACATAAGGGCCATTATTACGAGGCAACAGATATAATGAACAATTTCGTAATTTTATTTTTAATTTATTTATTTTTATTTATTTATTTTATTTAATTTTTTTATTTATATTTATTATTAGTGACTCCTGAAAGAGTTAGGTCCTCAAATCGAATTGCGAGTTTTTTTCGGTATTGCGGAAACAATTGTCCACTTCTAGAGACGATATTCCGATATTTATATTAATTCTAATTCACTACGCAAAAGAATAAACCACAAGTGGTCCAAAAAGGAAAAGGGTGGTAGAAGCACCACACTCTCTCAGTTCACTCACTTCAAATCAACGCTTCAATTTTTTCGTTCAACTTTTGTTCTTCAATTTCCTCAGTTTCCCATTTTTTAATTTTTCCTGATTTTTTTTCCTCCCACTTCAGTCCGTTTTGTTGAATTTCATTCAACATTCAAATATTTCGTGTCATCAATCTTCACTCGTTCTCATTTTTCACCGTTTTTAGTTTCTTTTTCGACTCCGTTTTTTTTATTATCAATTTTCTGCTCCCATTTTTACTTATTTTTTATTTATTTATCCATATTATTTTGTTCAGTCTTCTTTGTTTACGTTCGTTTCAAGTATTTTTTTCTTCAGTTCTTGTACTTTTTGGTTTTCATATTCTCCATTTTCGCGGTTCTCGATTTTCGTTCACTCCTTTCTAGTTATTAATTACTTTCCTCAACTTTTCATGCCTGTAATTCCAGTGAATTGAATCGAATATTGAAAATGGATTCCTCCGCGTGATTAATTAGGATAATAATATCACATAACCGTGCCGCAATAAAAAAAATTCTTTGAAGAATTTCGCACAGTATACGACACCAACTCAAGTTACACGATTTCAAAAAAGAATCAAACTCGCTTTATTTTCGGGAATTGAAATATTTCCAAGGAAAATAAGGATCTGCCGATTGAAAATCGTACGATACATTACAAAAATAAGCGTTTTACTGAAATTACAAGCGTTGAAATAACCACGTTTCAACTTCACCGACCGGCAAATATTTAATTTAATTTTTTTTCTTTTGCCAATCAACTTTAGTAAAACTCTGCTTTCGCCGACTGCCGCGGACAGGGCCAAAGAGAAAACTCCCGCTAGAATATCATTCAACGTTCCTTGTATACCTTACAAAGCTCCTTCGAAAGCAAACATTTACTCTCAACTGTTTATTGAAAACTTAGGTCTACCCCATCTTCCGGTATACTTTCGAAACACATGAAAACGATACGATTTTCCACGTTAATTACGTCGACGGTTGAATAGGATGAGCGAAGGAGAGGATGACAAATAATGAAAGAAAAATACCGATTTTTACCCAGTGAAAACTCGAAAAGCGATTTTTTTCTTTCATCCGTTCCGAATTCGACTGTCAAAACGTTGAGGAGTTTTAAGAGCTCAATGTTTTGTTCAGTGCGAATGTTTCAATCACTGTACATAATAGCATCGGAGTATTATTCTAAATGAACCATTTTAATCGTTTGAGAAAAGAAATTGTCTACTCTTCTCAAAACACGATGTTTCACGTTTTAAAGCATGTAACACCGAAATATCAGATAAAACGAATTCTATCGACCACCGTCAACTTTTTTCTGACCAACCTATAAAAGCAGAAATACTTGAAATATTCACCAATAATGATTCTCGGGCTAACAGTAGCTTAATCTTTTAATCTAAACGCTACCTCAATTTTTAGGGTATTTTCATATGGTTTTAAAAGGGAGAAGTTCTTCTTATTATTATTTATTAATTGTGAACCACTGTAATTGCTCGAGAAAGTTTTTGTTCTAAACCCTTCCGTCTCATTTTGATGTTATACGTTTCTAGACACGTTGATTCGGGATATCTAATCAAATAATTCTCTCCATCCGTGGTCAACACTTTTCTGATGCAAGTATGAGAGCTAAATTATTGAAATTTCCTCCAAACATCACTCTCGGTCTGAAAATGGCTCAATTCTTTAGCCAAATCGCTACCCCAATTTTAAGGGTATTTTGGGGGATTTTCGTGGAGGAGTTAGTATTTTCCAAGGTTTTCGAAATTTAGGTGTTTGATATCAAATCATATAATTTTATGACGCTGAATCGAAATAAAGGTGTCGATAGCTTCTCTAGATCTCAAGTTATCGCAGCTTTTTCGAGGAATTTCGAGAAATTTTTCATGATGGTAAATCTTCCTCACAACTCTGGAATTCTCGTCAAACTTCCTATTAAGCTTTAGCGCTTGGCGAATAATTTTAATTTTAGTTTGATTTTGATTTTAAGTAGAATTGAGAAAAAGGAAAACAGTTAAAATTGCAATAGTTGCTAACGATTTTCCCCTTATGGTAATCGATCTGTTTTCAGGTGGATCGTTCACAAATTTTCACGATAATTACTATCGCTGTTGGTAGGTGTTCTTAAATCATTATCGAAGCAAAGAAATAAACACTGTACGATTGTTTCAGCGTTTTTTCGCCGCGGTTTTTAGACTAAGGTATGTTTGGCATCATTAAATGAATTGAATGAGACCATAGCAGGTTCGAAGCTTAAATGGTCATTAGGTTTAACCGTCTTTTTTGGACATTAGATCTTCAAACCTATTATCAGATATCAAAACCGTTAATCTTTTTCACTTTCACTATTATGCATTCCAATATGTAATTTGTCTTATAAAATTCATCATAATTCACAATTCAACATTTAGTCGGCTTCGTCAAACATGATTATTATCAACAAAGAACTCGTTTTTTAATTCGCGTCTCAGTGTACAATTTTCCCTTTGAATTGAAATCCGTTCCATTATGCTAAATACAACTCCTGAAATATAATATTTCGAGTTCTGCCATTTAACGTGCAAATTTTCACGTCGTACATTTGCTCAAAATACATCGATAAACTAAACTCAAAAATGTCGAGGTTATTCAAAACACTTACAATTTCGAGTGGAATATCAGAGCGTAGATGCTTCAGGAGCAGGAATCACTCTAATTCTTCACATTTCTTGAATGAAATGTCGCTGATTCAAATGAGCCAAGAACAGTGCCTCATTTATGGTTCGCGATTGATCTCGGTGCCATCAATTTTCAAATCCGTTCCTCTTAGTATAAATAATTTTTAAAATATATATTAAAATAAAATGAAAATAAAAAAATATGAAAAAAAAATTCTAAGTAAATTTACGAAGAGGTGATTTTCAATAATATTTATCCAGTGGAGGAAAAACCATTTTGGGCCGTCGTATTTCGAGAACGGGAGCGTTTTCAAGCGTAATAAACCTGTCGCAAGAGCATGTTTTGCGAACATAAACATCGAAATCATGTGCATTCTTCGCTCCGATTGATTCCGATAAATCTCTAATAGCTAGTTGGAATAAAATGACTTATTATTTACTATCGACAATAGTCAGTAATCTCAACTAACTTAATTAATAACTAATTATAATTAATAAATAATTAATTAATCTTAATATATATAATTAAAATATATATAATAAATATATGATAAAATAAATATAAAAATATAAAATAAATATAAAATAATAAAATATATAATTAATAATTAATTAATTAATAACTTGATTAATCTTAATTACTATCGACGTTACTCGGAGATATCCGGCCTACAATTTTTCTCTCACTCGATCGCTCCCGTTTCATTCTCATGGCTCGGCATGGAATGAAGGCAATTTTCAAAAACACCAATCCGCTTGGCGTCCTCCGTTGATTACCTGTCGTTGCGAAAAGCTCATCATCGCGAAATTACATTTTCGCGGGCTCCCTTTGTTAAAAAGCCAATTCATCAATCGATAAAATTGTTGCTGCAAAGGAGCAAAAAGAGCTCTTCGGTTGAGTTTGTTCAATCTTTGGACGGAAGTGCTTTACTCGAACGAAACATCGGAGGAGCGGCGTAGATTTTCCTCGAAGACTCGAGGTGCGCCTAAAGAAAGACGAGGATGGGAATTTCTGCCTTTGGAGAACAGAGGGGAATTATTATTGGCGTTTTTCGTCCAAAGCATAATGCGAGATTACGGAAGATGAAAGATGTTGGCGAAGAATGGGGGAAAAGAAGGCGAGCATCGGCGGAGAAGATTAAGTGGAATAAATGATTCAAAAAACAAAAGACTCTTTCCTTCCAATCGTCAGTGTGATGAATTCGCCAGGAAAAATGGTCCCCTTTTCATTTTTCCGTAGCAGTCAATCGTACTTTTGCAAAATCGACAAAAGTAAAAAACGTGCAGTTTTTTTCTCGTTGAGATGTTACTGGGAATGTTATTCATTTTCCCAGTTCTCTATACAGAAACCCGAGGAAAGAATTTTGTGATGGATGACGACGAAAATGTAGTTACCAAAGAATATTTCGATCGGTACTGTAATTTTCTTTTTCACTTGATCTAGTAATTTCATAAACGTATCTCTCAATGTGCTGCGCTAGATTGGCAGGCTTGAGTTAGTTTCCTTTTTAGTACTGGAGAAAAACGCTTCAAATGATTGTGCAGAGGTTCCTTCGCTTCAATAATGATGACTATCCATTTGTGATAGATAGTAATTATTTCGAACATTCGTGAACGTTCCCACCGAAAAACAGATTGGTAACTATACCAACTATTATAATTTCAATAATTTTTTTCTTAATTCCTAATTGAAAGATAAATTTTTTGCCTTACCCTAAAGCTGGAGAGAGTGTTTGACCATTCCAACGAGTATCAGAACGATTTTTATTGCTACAAGTGTCGAATTGATATTGATTACAATGTTATTGAATGCGAATTGTAATACTGTTTATATTTATAAACACAATTTAATTTATTCGTCAATTAAATTTAAATTAAAAAAAAAAGAGCATGTTATGATATTATGAAGGCAGTGGCCTTGTACATGATATATATGCACTTGAGTGCCGTAATAGTCTCAGTCTTCTGTCGTCCATCTTGTCTGTCTATAGTCAGTGTTCTGTTCCTGAAGTCAATTATATATTCATCAATAATATTCCTCATGGTCTCGTCATTCATCTCCTACATCAACAACAAGAACTCTCGAATTATACACACTCCCAAATTCTACGCTAAAACTGCGATAACTCTAGAACCAATAAAGCTATTCAGCGTCCGAAAATCTATAGAAATTGATACCAAATACACATTATTTCTGGAAAACGTAGGAAAATACGAATTTTCTCCCCCTCAAAAATACCCATAAAATTTAGCTAGCGATTTGTTTAAAGAATTGAGCCATTGTCAGACCAAGATTGATTTTTTGTGAAAATTTCATGGATGTAGCTTTCATAGTTTCGTCAGAAAAGTTTTGACGGCGGACGGATAGAATTTTTTTAATTTGATATTCGGATTCTACATGCCTTGAAACGTAAAACATCAAATTTTGAGGGGGGTTAGAAAATTGTTTCTTGGGCGATTATTATGGTTTTTTGTTGAATAATAAACCAAAATATCATCGACTCAAGCTCGCTTTTAGGTGGCCAGCGTCCGCTTGGCGTCATTCCATTCCACACCATTTAATTCTGCCAATGAAGATTTATAATCATTATAACGATCTTGAAATGAAAGAAATCCTAATTTATGATGGAATGAAAACATTAAGTGATTTTTTTTCTCGAAAATTAGTCACAGAATAAGCCTGTGTAGCGATATAAAACTTATATAGTTTTTCCCATCTATTCAAAAAGTCGCAATATTCTATTGCTTTTCGAACGATAGACCGGAGAAGTTGTCAAGTTTATCGACCGACTTGTGCGGGCGGAAGCGGCAGGAAGTGTCTCACCTCAAGTCCTGTCTCCTCACTCATTCGCTTAGCACTTGTCTTGGAACTTAACCCTCGGAACACTCGCCTTTATCGCCGCCCGGTCTTTCCGTCGAACTTGACATGCAAATTCATCCTCACTATCGACTCGAGAAGGAAGGTACGAGCATGAACAACTTCCAACAAGAACTTACAACGGTTCCCGACGCAAATGAAATAGTCGGCTACTAGTTGACTAGGGAATCGAATGAGACGCGGTGAAAAGGTAGATTTGCATATTCGCGCGAGACTTCGGTTTGAAAGTTTTAATTGAAAAAATTTTCCCGTCCGCGTTTCGAATGGTCAATTTGTTTTGAAGATTTGCATCGAGAAAATTGCGCGCAATAGACGACGATTTTTCATTTTTTGGGTCACACACCGCTCTTCTTCGGAATTAACCAATTGCTATTTTTTCTTCGTGCTGTTTTGAAAAAAATTGATGAAAATGATGCTACTTTTCTAGTCTAGAAGTTAATGAGTTTTTTTTTCATAAATATCTGCCTTAATATTCAAGATTTCAAGACTATTTTTTCTATTCTTTTTTTCTTCATTTGTTTTTTAAAATATTTTTTATTTTTATTTTTTAATACTTATTTGTTTTTTTTTAATTTTTAATATATATATTTTTAAAATAAATATATTAGAAATATTTACTTTACATAATCAGGATTTTACACTAGCTCTATTTTTACCTTCGAATCAACTAGTAATAAATATTTATCTCTCGAGCTGTTCTCGTAAATTCGAGTCTTGAAATTTTTTAGTTGTAATTCTCGCAATCATTTCAAAACATTCATTTCGCCGACTAGGCGTTTCCGGATGACCGAAAGTAATCGCCGATTAGAAGGAAGATGAAAACTTAAGCATGAATAAATTAATTGCTCCGAGAGTTGGCAATCCTCTTGGCATCGGCTTTCCCCTCGGCGAAATACTCATTCAGCACTTTTTTCTATCGGAGTGAACCGAGCTCTCATTTCTGATACAGCGCCGCTACAGCGAAGGATGCCAGAAACCCTCGCGAGAATAGTGCGCGCGATTCGAGCGAGATTTTGCCAACAGAATAATTTGCTTCGGCTCGTTCCATTTGTTTCAATATAGAAATATTAAATATCGCGCGGCCATTCATTATTTCCCTTGATTTTTATTTCTACGACGCTAAAAAAATTAAGCGAAAGATTCGAAGTGAAAAAAATTGACGTGCATAGGGTTACACTACTTCTATTATAATATATTTATATTAGCGGCATATTCAAGTTTGATTATTAAAAAAATGGAGACGTAAGACAAATGAACCGTGAAAACTATTTTGGGTGGTCTTCTTTTTCTAGAACGGTCGTGAAAAATCCTTTCCACTATGATCTTACGTTTTTCAATAAGTAGGTGCTAAGTAAATTTGGCCAGTCTTCTTTATATGGCATAACTTTATACAACTTTCCTGAAAATGTCAGATTTTTTTTGTATCTTTATTGAAAGACGAGCAAAAAATCGTTAACTGATCGGTTCAAAAAATTGCAAGAATGATTTTTTCATGAAAAATCTTTTGATTTCAATTTTGCTCAAATTCTGCATAATGATAGTTGATGATGTATATATCAATAGTATATAGTTCATTATTTGTTTCTTTATCACTAAATTGATAAAAGAAAGTTTGAAGTTGAGATTGAAGTTGAAGTTGTAAAAAGTTGAAGCTTTGCTTCCCATGAAGTTATGCCGTATAAATAAATAAAAAAATAAAATTCACTTAGCACCTACCTATTGAATAACGTGGAAAATTCAAAATTGATTACAATTTTATAGTGTATAGAAGTTTGAAAATTGTCATAAATTTCTTCTTTTTTGTAGTTTATACGCAATGAATCGAAATGTTAATTTTCTCTATTTATGCTACCAAGTTTTGATTTATTTGTTTTTTATTTTTTATTGTGTTTTTTATTTTTAATAATACTTGTACTTAGTAAAATGCCTGGCGATATGGGAAGGTGCCGGTGGGAAAAGGTGGGTGGTTCGAGGCGCTCGAAAGTGCTGCCATCTATCGAGAGTACGGTAAAGTAACGTTGGCCGCCTGTCCTGGAGATTTTCAGCGCTATCTATTGGTTTATTCTCCACCAACGCTCTTCGGGCCTAAGCCAATTAACCAAAGACGGAAAGACTAAAGGTGGGCAGAAAATGTTTCTGGGCATATGGGCTTTGCGATTAATTTAGTCGCAGCTGACGCTATTTTGGCAGGTTTATATCTCTACACGTTCATCTCTCAGTAAAAGAGCTAGTAAAAATTAATTATTATATCGATTATTTCTATTGAAGAAAAATAACTATTCGTCGCTAAATTTTTGTCGCCATCATTCAAACTAGTAATTTGGATAATCTCCTCGATAAATGGACTTAACCGTTGCGCCAAAAGTTAATCCAATGAGCAACTTGTTAATATTGCTTCAACTCTTTGCCGCTCTGCTGTGTTCGTTGGTGGATTTTCCTCTTTTTTAATTAAAATAGATACCGCTCTCCGGATGGCTTCCTTTTAGCTTCGCTTCAATTCCGGAGGCATTTCAACGGGCTGCGAACAATTTTTCTCCCCTTTTTTTCACACAACGAATGGGGAAAAGTTAATTAATTTTTTTTCGGCACTCGACGCTGTTGCAGCTCTTTTTCGCCTGGAAATCAAAGAAGTTCGTTACGATATGAAGATGGGAAGTTTTCTAATGGATATTGCCCGAGATGAATGCTTTAGATGACGCGAGGTAATTTTTTGCAATAATCGAAGTCGAAATTTATATAGTTCGAATGAGTTGTCGTTTGAACCGACGATAATTTAGATTTTTTCTCGATATTTTGGAGAAAATGAATATATTTAAACGCCGATGGTATTGAAACGTTGCGACCTCCAAGTAGAATGTCACTTGCACTCATTACTTCCGCAGTACTTGCATTTTTTCACGTGCCTATTGGCGAGAAAAACGGCCCAATTCAACTGTTTTTGTTTCAAATCAATATTGAAGAGACGAAGTTTTTTCGAAAGCGAAGAACTCGAAGTTAAAAATAAGTTTATTATGATTATCAAACTTTCATGCACAACTGTGTGATCTATGCTATTTAAAACTTTCTCGTCTCCGATTCACGGTTAAATTCGTGCACTTCGCTTGCGCAGCAACGATGAATTTCTCATTCGCAATTGGAATGCCTTGCCTAAAATCGTCATCGCCCACTCGGAGCTCCTCGCTCATCTCCTGCCTCATCTTTTCAGCCCAGCCCACTAACGATTCTTCACTTTCTGACAGGCTCAATGCCCATCCCATCGCCATTCAAGTTCCGCCTGCCCACGCTTTGCGATCCTAATTTGCCGATTATTTCCGGATAATTGCCGGGTCTTAAATTCTGTTGACGTTCTTCTCAGAGATGAGAAAACGCGGTGCAATATTGTAAATAATGCAGGAACGGGCTGTCAGCCAAGCTCGCAGTCGGGAGAGATTTATTTGTTTCCGCGGAAAATTTTCCATTCGGCGATTATTAGGTACAGGTGAGCTGAAAAATTGCTTTGGTTGTAGCTGGGTTCGCGAACTGAGGATGAATAGACAGTTGAAATAGGTCAGGTTTTTATATTTAGCCCAACTTCCAAAACGGATGGAAAACGAGTACCAATACACATACATACATTTTTAATACACATTCAATACATTTTTTTTCTTTTTGTTAATGTGTGTAGTTATGCATGGCAGAAAGCCTTGACAATTTTTTTTTTGTTGTAAATCAGAGGAAGAATAAATTCTATTCTATTCTATTCTAATTTCAATAGATTTCGGGACGCTGATTCGAATAAGACCGTAGCTTGATTGGTTCTCGAATTATCGCTACTTTTGTGCCGAATTTGGGACAATGTCAGAAATTCACCTGGCGGAATAACTCGAGAGTTCTTGGAAATTTAAACTCTGCAAATTTCTGAAAATCTTCCAAATTTTTCACGAAACCTTTGATAACTCAAGAACCAATAACGCTATCGACCTATGGTTTCATTCGATTTAGCACCCACAAATCTATAGTTTTAGGGTTCTTTCAAATAATGTTGTATAGTCTTAATAAAGCTATAAAATACCTTCCTATCTGAAGACTGATTTTTTAAATCGCTATCGAAATAGCGAACTAGGTTTGATTGCATTCTTCCATATGAAAAATTAAATTAAACAGAATAAAAAAGCGCGGATAAAGCATGTTCCATGTTTCATAAAATTTTAGCCGTAGGCTCTAAGCTCTAAGCCAAAAGCATACTCGGTGTTGGGGCCTGCACCCTGGCAAAGCTCGAAGGGCTTTTTTTTCTTTTTTATAAGAAAAATAGCAATTCGTTGCGTATTTTCGTCCACATTCAAACTGACATCAGCTAGTAATTCGAATAATCTCGATAAACGGACGTTACCGTTGCACCGAATGTTAATTCAATGTTCAACTCTTTGCCGCTCTGATATGTTTATTGGTGTATTTGCACTTTTTTATTTAAAATAGATTGATTCTCTACCCCGGATGGCTTCATTTTAGCTTCCACTGACTTCGAATAATTTTTCTCCTGGAGTGGATTCCATTAAGAAAATTATGGGACCTACAGTTACCCTTTCAAAGGAAAAATCTCCCGATCGGACTTTCAGGGGTTGAATTCTACACATATGAAATGAAAAGTGAATTTCTTCTTATAGTGCCATGCCGTTAGCAGCTCAGTTTGAGATAGCTCTCGGTTAATTATTTTCTCACTTTGCTACCATTTAATTGAGTGTATTCTTTTGTTTCAGGTGAGTAATCGAGTCGTTCGGTGGATCGAATCTGTGAGTTGAATAGTTCTAAATTTGTTTCGTTTCATGCTAGTATTGGTTTTGAAGTTTTTTCAAACGGCTTATCGTAAATTCAAGTTTTTTCATGCGATGAAAAAATTATATCAAACTTCTGGAAAAAATAATTGAGGTGTTCTCACATGAGTGGTCTTCAAATTCTAACTTAAACGCCAAAAATGCATTATAAGAGTCCAATCAGAAACTATTCTTACGAAATGCAAGCTCCCTCTTCTAATTAATACATAACTCATATTACTCTTCATAACTGAAGTTGTCAGTAATTGAAAATAATACTTTCCTTTATATTCTCAAATATTTCAATCCTACTTTCGTCAAGTGCTGTTATTGCTGTTCTTTTTAATTATCCTTGCCGAAAGAGGTTTTACCCTTTTAGAAACGTTAGCGAGCTAACTTCAACGTTTCGCTTTTAGGTTTGCTATCCTTAATGAATGCGTATGAAGGTAAGGGCGAGAAACGGCTAAGAAACTGAAAACTTTTGAAAGATGTTCAACGTTTTACTTGGAACGAAGTTGCGGAGCTCGTAGCTTAAGTATTTTACAACCTTTGGCTGCTTAGGGACTTGGGAATTTATTAACTGAAGCTGCCAAGTAACGAGCAAAGCAGCAACCACTTATCCCCCTGCGCATTTTGAAGGCTCTCGAGGGCACATTACATTAAAAAAAAAACCGTGTGCGCAATTGCTGGGCGAAAACGGAGGAAGCCGCGATAATACATTGCCGCATTCATATGCGAAGAGAAATACCGATTTCGGTTACGAGGTTTTCAAGATGAGTAAAATTTCGGCGCTTGAGGGAGATTCCTTGTTGTTCGTTGAGCGTACAAGTTCCCTACAAAAATGCTGTATTAGCGCTAATATGTCGCAGAGTAACATACTACATTTTTTGTTACATTACATTACATTTTGGTTTTTAAATTACATTACATTGCATTGTTGTTTTTAAATTACATTATATTACATTTTTGTTTTTAAACTACATTACATTACATTTTGGTTTTTAAATTACATTACATTGCATTGTTTTTTAAAATTAGATTAAATTACATTTTTTGTTTTTATATTACATTACATTTTTGTTTTTAAATTACATTATATTACGTTTTTGTTTTTAAATTTACCTTACATTACGTTTTTGTTTTTAAATTTACATTACATTACGTTTTTGTTTTTAAATTACATTGCATGACATTTTTGTTTTTAAATTACATTACATTACGTTGTTTTTACATTACATCACATTTTTACATTACATTCCATTTTTGTTACGTTTCATTTAAAATTGATAATTCGTATAACGTTTTTCGTTGAATTTTTTTCTGCACGCCATATCAGAAATCCGAAGTGAAAAATTGAGCTGGGCCTCCGTAGGCAGATAATTAAAAATAAAATGGAAGCAGATACAATTGAAATTGACCAATTTCTGTAGAATTATAGCTCGCCTAGTCGAAAGTTTTCTTTTCCGTGGAAATCACCATTTTCCAGCACGTATCCGAATCTGGGGCTGTAATTCTTGGATGGATATGATTTTTTTAAAAATTATGGGACCTATCTGTATAGTAGTTACCCTTTCAAAAAAAAAAAAAAAATTTACCTGATTGGAGTTACGGGCTAAAAAACTAAACCTAAATTAAAAACAATATATTAACCTACTCCTTTTGAAGTCGGTTAGTCAAGTGGGTTAATCAATGAATGAGCTTTTGTTTGCAAGGACGAAGTAGATTCGAGATGGCGAAAGTTAGCAAAGCGAAGTGTCACAATCGCGATGGCATTTTCGACGTGAAGTGTACTCCTAGAAATAGGCTCAGCGCGTGAACGCCTATGTCTAAAATTATTACGCGGCTACGTCGCCGACGAATCGGTCACCGCGGGCCTATCGTACGCTGTTATGAATTGTACGCTATTTTTTCATCAAAGCCGCAATAGTTAAAAATAACGCCGCGATTTATATCGGGCGCAGTCAATTTCATCGTGTTTTTCGCGTTTTTTTTTTTTTTTTGTTTATTATTCAATTTTAAACCATTTTAATAGCTCCAAAAAAATCTAACTCTCGAAATTTTATGTTTCACGATCTATGCTTCTTAAAAAAATCCTCCTTAGTCTGCCGTCAACACTTGAATGACGGTACTATAATAGCTAAATTCATTGCAATGTTCACTAATCATTTTTGGTATGACAATGGCACGATTCTTTTGCCAAACCGATACGTCAGTATTATGTGTATTGTTGGGATGTATCAAGGGGGGAAATTCGTATTTTCCGAGGCTTTTGAAACGTAGGTTTTTTTAAATATAAATTTCTGTAGATTTTTGCGCCGAATCGAACAGGACCATAAGACCATAGCTTGGATGGTTTTCAAGTTATGAAAATTTTTATATGAAATTGTCGAGATTCTAAAATATTTGGCCAGAACTCGATTATTTCTTTAGCTATAAAAATCGTTCAATACTTTTTGGAAAGTTCGCATAAATACACTATTCATTTAGTTCTTTCGTTTGGGCATTAATTCTACTTTAAAAAAGGTAATCGAAAATAATGAAAATATTTAAAATGACGATAGTCGCCAAGGACTTGTTTGTAGGTGGAAACATTCACAAGAGCTCTCCAAATCACGAATGAAGCAAAATAATAATAATCCACCTTAATCATTTGCAGTGTTTTAATTTGGCGTCGAGATATTTTTTGGCAAGAAATCTTGGCAACTCTAAATGAACTGTTTACCCTTTTGATATATCTAATTCATAATTCGATAAATATTTCCATTTGATCAACTGATATGTTGCTTATTCTTTTCTTCGCATTGATTAGCATTGTTTGAATTCGAGCAAATTTTCGTTTTGAAAAGAGACACTTAATCTGACCAGATTACAGCGATTGAAAATAAATATTTGTGGTTTTTTTGTAAATAACGAAATAACCGTGCAATCATTTTGATAATGGGAACTACAAAATTAAGTTCATCGACAGTGGAGAGGTGCAAAAGAGCAGAACTCACTTTCCGCATTTTTATCAGCTGGATCTTCCGTGGTTTTGTTTTCGAAAGAGATTTTTCCGTTTTAGTTTGATCATTACATATAAATAATTTCTTCCACGTTAGGAACACTAGATTTTTTCAGCATTAAAAATAATAATACCAATATTTAAAAATAATGTTATTTAAAAATAATTGTAAATAATACCTGGCGACTTGAACGTAATTAAATTTTTTCCCTCTCCTAGCGGAAAATTAATCAGCTTAATTTAGTTATTCTCTATCGCTTCGCGCTTTCCAATGCTGGGAATTTAGCTTTGTCTTCGCTTGAATCCTTTGACCTAAAAGCACAGATACTGATTGTTGTTTGATCGAATAAAGTCCTGTTTATAGGGTTCTAAAATAAACGTTAATTGTCGCATAAACGGCACTTCTTACACCATTGTTCCATATTTAGCCCTGTAATCGCTTTTTCAACGACGCTCATCATCATCGGGTGAGTTAATATTGTATGCAAAGTCGGCTGTGGTCTCGTTTTCGACGGAATTATGCAAATAGCCCGATGATTCTTTTGATAAGCGGAAGGAAATAATTTAACGAACGTTCAACTATAATTATAGCGAATCGGGCGACGGTTTGGTACGTGTATCACGCCCTGGAAATGTTCGAAGGCTGTCCCCGATTCTAGTTTGATTCCGAAATTGGGCGTTTAAATGTTGGATCGGGCCAAAAAAATATTCAAACTCGAGGCGTGCCTGTAATAATATCGAACTGTTATGGTACGTTCTGTGTAGGAGCTAACCGAATGAGCTTTGGGTGAGCTATTTTGAATTCGTTTCATTTATAATTCTAGACTTAAAAACTATGCTACCACGAGCCCTTATTGGCAGCTTACGGTGTAAACGTTGGAATACGCTTCATCACGTGTCGTAGGCCATACGGTCATATTTCTCTGATGAAAGGTCACATAGTGTTTACACTCTCGTCAGAAAAATGTTGACGGCGGACGGAGAAATTTTTTTCTTAGGCGTTTACAATAGTTTATTATTAATAATAAATTTTTTAAATAATAAACCAAAAGCATCTACGTAGGGGGAAAAAATCAATAAACTGTTATTTAGAGAGTATTTGACGAGCAGTAGAACGAGTATAGAGCGATTTTTAGAGCTCCAGGAACTCTTGAACTCTTGCCAAATTGCTGAAAATCTCCAAAATTCAGTACAAAAGCTGTTATAACTCGAGAACCAATAAAGCTAATGACCCCGCGAGTCTCATTCGATTGAGCGTCCAAAATTCTATAGAAATCTCAACTTAATACACTTTTCTCTGGAAAAAAAATGGAAAATACGAATTTCTCCCCCTCAAAACCCCCCAAAAATACCTTCAAAATTGTGGTAGCGATTTGGCTAAGAAATTGTGTCATTGTCAAACCGAAAATATTTTGACCTGGGGGTATAACTCGAAAGTTCTCGCAGCTATAAAAATCGTTACTTGTTGGAATGCTTATCGAACACTGTTCAACTATACTGTAAGGCGAAAAATTTGGATTTTAATTTGGAAATTAAGAAAAATAAAAATGAATAGTCAAGTTGATAGTCGCTTTGTCGAAGCAGCTTTCTGAAAACCCTTCTCCCTCATCATTTGCCGTTTTCTTTGCCCGTGCAATCACCTGCTCGCGAACGCAAATGATTTTCGAAAAGGGATAATTAGATAGCGGAATTTTCCAAGGGAAGAAAGTTAATATTGGCAGCCTATCGATTGTTTTCTTGACAGATTCAGCTGAATTATTTTAACGCTCATCGAATTTGATGCGATATTGCTCAAAATACTGTAGTTGAAATACTTCAAACGCAGATATTCTCTAAACGACCGATAACCGTTACGAAATATCCTGTTCCAAAAATCCGGCTCAAATCAAACACTTTACTTCGTTCTTGTCTATCAAGTTTTGTCTTTACGAAATCAATTCGCTTTAATTTAATTTCAACGTCGTTCAAAGGTGTAACATTGTCTTCGACTGGACCGTTTTCGCATAAGCGTTGCTCGCTATTGTAAATTCACTTGTTAACTTCGGCCGGGGATTTGCCTCGATGCAAGTTGCGTTCTAAACTTGTGTAGAGTGTTCGGTTGCGGTAACGACCGGCGTAAACGTTCCTGACCAGAACTTCCCATCTAGATCATTCTTCCCCTCCTTGGCCACCCCTCCGCATATCCTTCAAGTCTAAGGGCTAGTTCAGACACGGCGGAACCCGCGCGGATCTAAACCGTGCGGAGCGACCGCGCGGTCCTATATAATATGGTATCGTACTAGAACGTTATATAACGTATATAACGTTAAAGAATTAGGGCTACAAACAATTCACCAAATACATACAAAAAATATGTTAAATATAATAAAAAAAGAAAAAATCTATTCTATGAGGATGTTAGAGAGCGGAGAAACAAACAATACAGAATAAAATTACCAAAAGTTGAAAATAGCTCCGCACAAGGCACCACTCGAACAAAGGAATCGACAAAATATCAACAAAGAATTCGATAAAAAGACAAAAATTAATCACCAGAATAAAGACAATAATTTGACAAAAATAAATAGCAAAACCCTCTTCAAAAAAGAAATAATTGAATTCGTAAATAGCAAAAAATACGATTACTACATAAATGAATAGAAAATAAAAATAGAGACCGGCAAATAATGGAAGCACTTAAGAATACAAATAACATATAATATAGAAAACAAGGCTATTAAGGAAGTAACAGAAATGAAATTTATATTAAAAAAAAACCAACTCTGCGCTAGAGCACAGCATCTGCGATGCTTTCTAGTCCTCAAATAAAAATGTAACCAAGAAGCATCAATATTTTACTTCTCCAGAAAAAAAAATCAATAAATAAAAAAAATCAATATTTTAATTTATCTGTAACAATTAATAAAATTGTAATATAAAGAGGACAAATAAACACTATCTATCTATCTAACGTTCACATAACACGGCGCGGATTCTTGGTCCGCGCGGTAGCCGCCACTCGACCGCCGGAATAATAATTCGCGCGTACGCCGCGCGGTTGTGTTGCTATGACTCGCCATCGGTGCGTTCAGTTACTCCGCGGAATCCGCGCGTATCGCACGTCTCCTGACAATGTATCGCACATATTGCTTCTTCAACTTCCATTATTAATAACGTGGAAGTTGTGTGTACGAGCCTTTATGATATACACGGGCAATGCGGGAACATACTGCCCAACTTTTCACAAAACTAAAAATACTCCCTCTCTCAAAGCTGATCATATACAATAACATAAAGCACATTATAAAAACCAAGCATTACAATCTCCCAACACATATAGCCAACACTAGATTCAAAACCGATTTTAAAATTGAGCTTCCGCTTTTCCACACCTCATTTGCACAAAAATCATATAAATATACAGGTCTGCAAGCTTTCAATAACTTTCCAACCACTCTGCGAAAAAAACTATTATATAGCAAATTTACTGGATCAATTAAAGGGCAGCTGACGGAGTTCCTTCTTAGTGAAATTTAATTACTGAATATAAATTATGGAGAGTAGGACGACGAAAGCCCTGACTCAGAATTAAGAGAGAATAGCAGGCTGTTGAACAAACTCATCTTCCGACACGAGCTACGTCTCATATGGGAGATTATTTCCTTTGAAATTGAATATTATTCTATAGATTCTCTAGATTCTACTTTATTGTTAACGGCGTTTAACGCCCAATTCAATGTATGTAAAAATATTGTGTTTGTTTTTTTTTGTATGGAAATAAATAAATTCTAAATTCTAAATGCCCAATAACATTGTAAGACATTTTGTATACGAATCACAGACAAAATGGTAAACAGGCATTACAAAATTAAACTTAATCATTACACGCATAACCACCTAAACTAATATCACATCATGTTCTTCAGTTTACTTAAACTATCAAATAAGGGTCAAAATTAGCGTCCATACTGATTCTATTAATCGCTCTTCGAGCCCTATAAAGAGGATCGTTTAGCAAGTGGGCTTGGCTGGTATATAAAATGGGACAGTTGATCGAGCATTATAATGTACGAGGCTTGTCCCAAAAGTAAGGTCTCCGTATTTTAAAAAAATCGAAAAAATATTTTTATTGAACTTTTTTGACATGAATGTATTCAGTATAACTAGTTGGTCTTATTATTCCACTGAAGCGACTGTTCCCTCTCCTCACACTAACCGCGTGGCGTTTGAACACAATCTGCGCGAGTTCCGCCGTGTCTGAACTAGCCCCAAGACCCTAACTACCACGCACATTAGAGCTTGAAGCTGGGCTTCGAGAGTGCTGAAATGCGGCTTAGCTCGCATTGATAACCGGGCAACACCTTTCGAGAATACGTTATACATATTTTCAAAGCCGTCTTTATGCGGTCGACCGAGGAAGTAGACGAAGGCAGCGAAGTTTTTCTAAGTTTCCAGTTGAGAAGGATTTAACTGTCGTTTCTTCGATCTGATCCATCGACTTTAGCATTCATAACGGACGTTTTTCCTTTCGAAAGTCGTTTTTCTGTGGAGATTTGAGGAAGAGTGCATCTCAGCAGTGATTTGTGCCATTATTAATTTGCCATTTCTTAGCCGGAACTATACTGACTGAACCTAGAGCAAAATCTTTCGGATTTTCCTTCGATTATTCTGTGTTTTTTTTCTTTTCCTTGTCGTCGCGTTTCTTGATGGCCAATAAAGTCAATATTATGGAACGGTTGAGGTTTCGAAATGTTCGTTGCGGTAAGCAGACGACGCTTTACTTTTTATCAATTGTATAGGTAGGTATCCAGTTTTTTTTTTTTTTTTTTTATTTTTTTTTTTTTATTCGGCTCTATTTCATTTTGCTCTTCGGAAGAATCTTAATCTATATACGAAGAGAAATCCGCTGGACAAGTGCTAAGAGAGGTTTTGCAGAATGAAGAGCGAAAGTCGAAGTTATTGAAGTGAGTCTCCGAAGTCTAAATTTGAACTTATTAGTCGGACAATTATTGAGATGTTATCACGAACATATTAACTTGAAGTATTTTCCGTCAAGGATTTATAGACGAAATCATGTTCATCCGTGGTTTGGAAATTGAAGTGAATTGTCCAGTGGGTGTGAGGAAGAGAAAAACCAGGCGACTCATTCTCCGATTCTTTATTTGCTGGCCGAGCACTTTCGCCCGTTCGGGCATCTCCAGGGTGACGACTAGGAAAAACCTCACACCCCTGGACGTCAAAAAAGTGCGACGTCAAGGAAAAGATTGAAGAGAATTGTTCTCTGAAAAAATATCAAACTTGAAATCTAGAAGTGCCAACTTGGTTTGATGCTCTACCGACTCAATCCAGCTTAACATTTTGATCAAGTCATGAAAATACGAACAGAAAAAAAAAGAAAAGATGCAAATGATTGTATTATTCCTTCGCTTCAATAATGATTTAAGAAGGGGGAGGGGGTTAGAAATGAAAATTTTCTTGGGCGATTACAATGGTTCAATATTGAATAATAAACCGAAAGTCAAGCGTCCTTTGCTTGCCACAACGAACATTCTGAATCCATAACCGTTCCATAATATTGACTCTATTGGCCTGTAAAAATCTAAATATAGAAAACTTAGAACGCGTTTATCTCTTAATACTGTGTTTTATCTGAAATCAGGAAATGGCTAATTTTGAACATTCACTTGAAGAACGTTGCGTGAAAATTTAATTGAATATAATTCAACTTTCGCGGAGATGCGGCATCTTTTGTCTTTTCTTCATTTTCTTCGTTGTAGTGTTTTCTGACTACATCGCTGTATAAATTTCTTTCGATTTCTCCTCCGTTCCAAATTCTACTTTTCGGACGATCGCATTGCTTCCATTTACTGCGCAAACATTTGAGTAAAAATATTTCGACTAATCAGCCTATCGAATCTTCAGAATCGAGATTCACCGATAGTTTTTACTATTCAGCGCACTGAAAATACTCCGTTTCCGCACGAGCTGCTGTTGGGAAAAAAATCCTTGCTACCATTTTTTTTTCACTCGAAGCTTCAAAAGCCATTTTTTACCGCGCGAAGAAACATCCCAGGAATTCCCTCCAATTCCAGCTAGTGGCCGGCTTTCTTTCTCTTGCAGGATCATTTTTCAACGGCAAGGGAGGTGGAGATGTATTACATGCAGATACAAGTGATGGAGAGCACCGAAGCCAGACGAAGGGAGCGTTTTTCGTTTCAAAGCACGAACTGCTCATGTTTGACCATCTTGGAGATTGTGTAATGCAAGTTTAATACAATCCGGACATCATCCTGTTTGCCAAGTCGTGTTCGCCATTGTTATATTCCTGTGTTTACTTTGTATGAACCGACGTTCTCTGGATTTTCGTTACAACGACCGAATATTCGAGCGAGACTCGTTGATATTGATTTCGTCGAATCGGAGTTGGATGGCAAATTTGGCCAATTTATCAGTATTAAAGTCCTCGTGAGCCAATTCGACGACTCTAATTTTCATCGTTGTTAAGCTCGACATTGTGTTTTTCTACCCCCCCCCCTCAAAATTTGGTGTTCTACGTTTTTATTTATTTTTTATTTTTATTTTAGAATCCGAATATCCAAAACGCTGCAAATGATTGTACAGTGATTGTATTGTTGATGAAAGAGTTAATGTGAAGTTGGGACAATTTTGTTATTTTTTCCTTTTCAAAGTTTATTTTTCCATAGGCAAATAACTTTTAAGTCTGTTTCTTAAGTTTTTTTTTTTTTTTTTTTTTTTTTTTTTTTTTTTTTTTCACTTTTTGCATTATTTATAGTGGAATTCGGAATGAAAAATATCATGTTCGTATTTTGGTCCATTTTTAATAATAAACCGTTCGATATCTAACTCAAACATTCGGTCGCCTTTGGAATTGAAAAGATCGTAATTTAATTAGCTCTAATCATTCTATTACTCTAACCCTTCTCAACAAGACTCCGGAGCCTCGGCTCATCAATAATTTTCTCGGCCACTTTCCTCGCTGACGATCTCGCCGGCATCGGCTGAAATCCCGTTGCCGCTAGTGTCGTCAAATATTCAACGCTTTTCACGTTGGAACGCTCAACTAGCGACGGTTAGCAAACGCTGATCAAACTGTGAATTTTTAAAGGATCCTCCGCCCAATGGCTGATCTATCTTCCCTAATCGGCTGTCACTGAACACACGTAGGTGAACGCGACATTGCTTCTGACCGTTCGATCAAATTTACTCGGGCGAATGGAGTTTTCACTATCAAAGGGGCGAGATTTCTGCGGAATAGTATATAGCATTGAAAGTTGAACCGCTATCGATTTTACCTGGAAGGACACTTTTTATGGCTACTTCGTCGAAGCGAAAAATTTGTCCGTGTAGCTTACGAAGTACATTTTTGTCTGGGCAATGTGGATAAAATGAAAAAAAAATTATTAAATTAGTATAAACCATTTATGCCGCGAGACTGTATTTGCCGAGGAATGAGTCGCGTAAAAAAATAATCACAACGGGATTCGCTGAATGATGCGAAGAGAAAAATTGTATTAGATGATTTCGCATGAGATGGGGCAGCAGGTTACCACACAGTTTTTTTTTTTTTTTTTTTTTTTTTTTTTTTTTTTTTTTTTTTTTTATTAACAACTATACGTACATATAAAAAAAATACAGTACTTACAACACTTACTTGAGTCAGTCGGTAAACAGATATAACCCATAATATAATCATAATTCAAAGGCATCAACGTTACAAGGGAAAGTCCAAGAAGTTTTCTGTCAGAAGACTAAGAACAAATTGATCATTTTATACCCTGGCGAATCCCCTACTGTTTCCTTGCGCGTCATGAATTACTTCGTCTAGTCTGTTGTCTAATTATTTTGAGATTCAACTTGGCAATTAGGACAATGGAGGAAGCAATGTGGCTTTTCAAAATCAACTGTGTGTCTTCAAATTATCTCTTCTGATATAGATAAAATAAACATACTTCTTCTGTCTAAAATGAAGCCAAGTGAGACATACTATCTAGAATCACTGGTTGGAAGACGTATTTGGCAAATGCATTCATGAATCTTCTTTTTTTTAAATTTTACGCTAGTTTTTATTTTTAATTTATTCACTACTTTCGTTTAGTTTTTACTAACACAACGTATTATCATAAATATAACAATTTAGTGAGTGCCAAAGGTAAAAAACCTTTGCATATGGCGAGTATTCAAAGACAGAAATTTTTCCATAACCAATTAATGTGTTGTAGTAAAATTCATAACTCGACAGTCAAGTGAAATCTTTTCCAAATGCTCTAATTAATTTATCAATAAAAATCCCCCTCGAGTGTCGAGCAGTTTTCAAGTCAAGGAGTAAGCTGAGGTCGGCCTTCAAGTTATCTCCAGTTACCTATGAATCAGATCGCTTGCCTTCGAGTGGAGTGTGCGCTCAAGTCGAGTAGTGGAAATCGTCACCTAAGAAATTCGCTAAGGCTAAGAAATTCGCTTTCAAATCTTTTCAAATCCTCCTCGAAATCTCTTGGGTTTGCATTTCGCTTTCGGATCTAATTTTTTCCAGGCGATCACCTAAATTTCTACTCTATTCTTCCCAATTATTCAACCAATAAAATCGCCTCGCTCGATTTCCCTCTTCCTCCTCTTCCTGTAGGGACAATTCCAAGCTAAATGCCGTCTTTTCGCTTCTTCCACTTTTCGTTCACGTTTCCAGCCTCTCTTTGCACCTGTGCGTCGTCATCTCGGGATCTTCTGGACAATGGCTCCCTTGATTGCCAGTTCTGAGGAGGCCATCCGATTCCTCGTCTCCTTCCTTCCCCTCGGCCTCTATTAGCGAGATATTGTCACCGCAGGTCGTACAATGGCTTATTTCGCTAGCTTCATTCGAGACACCTCTAGTTCAATATTATGATATAATATTCCCTCTCTCGGACGGACTCCCCTCCACCGGTAACCAGTGGACTCCCCTACCCTCGTCAACTTCCTCCTAGATTGATATCAATGAGAGCGGGAGCTTTTCTATTGTTCGTTGGATCAATTGAGTTTCAGGGCGCAGAAGAGAAGATGGAGACGAGGCAATCTCTGTAGGTTGATAGAAGCACGTAGAGCGCCTCGCTATTGGCAAAGGAAACGGATGAAAGATGGTAGTTTATTGTCGGCAACCGTTACCGGTTGCCCGCTCTCCGAAGAAAAACTTCTTACAATATTCTCTCTTCCTTTGGTTACGTAACCGATAAAACTGAAGCGCCCGTGTTGATAAATAAAAACGTCCATTCCAGTATCCATAAATTTCCGATGTAATAGTTGTGCGATTTTTTATCAATTAAAATACGTTCGGTTGGTCAATTTCGATGTCGTGCAATTTATAAAGTTTAGTACATTCCGCATTGATGAAATCCGGTCGAGGTTACGTGTCGTTAATTAATAACTCGCTACAAATTGATATATCTATATTTTTTATATTGAAATTAACATTATTATAATTATATAGGTATTATCAGTTAATTGAAATTTAAACATTTCGTTGTTTCAATTGTGTTAATTTGATTTTAAACAATTTTTGATTATTGAAAAAAATGTGGTTTATTATTCCTTTTTTTCACTCATGGTTTAAGATTACCATTCTCTTGTGATAGTAACTATCTCTAATATTTGTGAACGCGTCTGCCTAACTTCAGATTGGTAACTATCGTTAGCAACTGTCGTGATTTTGATTAAATTAAATTTTCTAAATTATCCAGTCGTAAGTAAAATTTTTCGCTAAACGAGGTATAGCGATTTGGCTGAAGAATTTAACCATTTTCTGACCAAGGATGACTTACGATAAAATAGAGCGACTACAATGGTATTATTGAATAAAAAACCAAAGAGGAAAATGAATGAATATCATACTATAAAACTCCCGCGTTTTAGTTTTCAAAACCCGCGAAACGGACTAAAACTCTCTTACCTCCTCAGCAAAAAAAAAAAAAAAAAAAAAAATTGACGCTACTTGAACTAAATCACCATCATTAAATGATGGCAAATTTTGCCGCGTATTTTGGTTCCTCGATTAAAAACATTTCTTGCTCTCAGAATCAGTACAATGAAGGAGTTTATAGTAATAACTTTATATCAATGTGCAATAAGTTAATAGCTATACATAAAAATCATAATATTTCACTTTTCTTAAATAAACTCTATGGCTAAAAACTTCATTGAGGGCCAAGCTAAAGAAATTAATTGTTCATTACATCATCTTAAAATGTAAATTTTTGCTTAGAATCCAATTTTTAAGATATTGAGCTCAAAAAACCCGTGCAACGAGAATCATATTTTCCCGCTTAATTTATGGGATTCGAATTGCATAATTTCGACACGAAACATCGTAATCGTATTGTGGTGTAACTGACTACTCCAATGGATAGTGGTTGCTATTCTAGGACTGTTGCTACTAAATTCAATATTAAAATTAAAAATTCATTCTTGTGTCTGAAGATAGTAAGAGCACCATTATTAATTTCTTACACGCATCAAGATCAATTTCCTCCTTTTTAGCGGTCATTTAAATTGAATTGATTCGATTTGAAATTTAATTCAATAATTAAAAATAAAATAAAAAATGTATACCTACCTATAATAAAATAAAATCTATACTAAATCATTTTCCGAGCACCGTGAACCGCGTAAAACATCACACTGAACCCAAGTTGTCAAGATGACCCGTGAGCCCGACTTTATGATGACCGTCCAGTCTAAATATATTCCAGCCTTTGGACGCCGCGTGCTCTAAAAATACGAAGTCGCACGATCCAACGACAATTCAAAGGTCCGTAACGGAGGCTATCAATCCGCGTGGCAGAAGGAATGTTGAACCATTAGTGGCATCGGAGTTCAACGAAGTTAAAGTGTGAAAACTTTCGGAAAAAAATAGACGCATCGCATAAATGGAATTATAGCCTCAGATTTCGTTCTGAAAACTCGTCGATTTCAATATCTCAGTTAATATTCCGAAGTAATAAAACCTTGTATATGACCTTGACAAAAATTCGGCGGAGAAAAGTCGCGATCAATCTATTAATATAAAAACGTAATTGTCTCTTTCGATTCGGCGCTCTTTCATCCGTTCAGGAAGAAAATGTTCTTGGTTCACTCGCTAGTCGCACATGACAGGTGCATGATTTATACTTCCATGTTTTCATAGTAAATGGAAGTATTGCGATAGTCCGAAAAGTCGAATTCGGAACGGAGGTGAATTTGGAGGAAAATTTCATAGTAATATACGAAGAAACTTTTTCTGAACAAATAGTGTCCGCGTGTCTGAGGTCAAAAATGACAAAAATCGTCAAAATGAATGAATGAAGCTCGATGAAAAATTCAGAAAATTGATTGACATCGAAATTGACCAGACAAACGTATTTGTTAAAAATCGCTTTTCACTCGCAGTTCTGCTGTAATTTAGGACCGATCCAACGTCCCATATGAACCTAGTTTGAAACATCAATTAGAGGAGATTTTTTTTATGCCGCGTAGACACTCCGTAATTTATCGTTATTCGCATTTATCCTTCTTTTTCTCCAACTTACAACGATGAATCACTCCGTAACTCGACTACAAATATCGTTCGTGTATAAAATACCAATTTAGGAAAAACTAGATATATTAATCAACTCGAAGGTAAGTGAAAAGTGTTTTTACCGCTATAACACTAAAACTGTCAGATGAGACCGCTCGAAAATAAACCGAAGTTTTGCAAAAGTCTCCAACATTCGGAATGACACTTTGAACTGGCCGTTCCGGGGAATTCAACTTGAAAACAGTTTTTATTGATATGTAGAACTAGAGAAAACACCGTTTAAAAGCCGCGATGATAAACTGTCGGCTTGTACGAGTGTCTAAACTGTTTGGAAGTCGGAGAAACGTAAATTTTCCCGAGAATCCGAGAGTTTTAGCTTTGACAGGCCGTATAAAATAGCTTAGTCTGTTGACACGAGTTGTCGACCAACCGAGAGCGAAGTCATAATAATTGAACGTCTTCTATCTAACCTTCTGTTTCGAATTCTATTCCTTTTCGTATTGAGTATTTTCAGAAATCTATGAGGATAATGTAATCCGACCGCGTGGGATTCATAAAAACCGCCAAGCATTTTGACGAACGGCTATTTCAATTTTCGTCGGGCAAATGTATTTATCGGGACATTTTAGAAATGGAGAATAATATTGAACGAGAGATACCTGGAGTTTTTTTCAAGTACTTTTCAACTCTTCGCTTTCGAATCGGGAATTATGAAACGTGAAAAGTATTTTTGTTTTTTGAAACCCTTGATGAGTCGCAGCTTTTTTTTCAAGACTGGGTTTTTTTTTTTTTTTTTTTTTTTTTTTTTTTTTTTTTTTTTTTTTTTTTTTTTTTTTTTTTTTTTTTTTTTTTTTTTTGAAGTCGGATTCAGCGTTAAATTTCCTATAAGAATAACTTTCAAAATCGCTTTAAAACGAAAATTTAATTTTTCACTATTACCGATGCCAGCGGAGCTCGAAATTTCGGCCGGCGAAAAACTCGATTTACGGAAAATAATTTCTCTGGCTCTGTTTAAATTTTTTTCACCAAATTTTTTGCTATGTACGTGTGTAAGGCGTTCAAATGAAGACTCCTGCATAATAAAACAATTGATTCACATGAATTTTGACCCCGAAAAGCACGGTTGAAGGTCAGATTTTGAGCTTTCAAAAACCGATTTTTTTGGACCACTTGCAGATTTTTCCGAGAAATAAAAAAAATCACAAAAATACATCTTGGTAAGACACAACTTTCCTGAAAAGTTCAGATTTTTATCAGTATTGAGAGACGAGTAAAAAATCGTTAACTGTTCGGTTGAAAAAAATCGCAGGGGTACCCCTTGGAGTTTTCGCGAAAAATTTTTTGAAATAGATTTAGCTCAAATTCAGCATAATGATACTTGATGATGTGTATTTCAATAATATATACTTCATTCTTTGTTTCTTTCGCACTAAATGGAAGAAAAGAACGTTTAAGGTAGAAAAATGTCAGGTTTTCTTGTATAGTCTACTAATATTGTTGAATAATGCAAAAGCGGTTGAAGAATGGAAAGGTATATTACATTGGGAAAATGTGGACAATTAAATTACCTATATTTCGGTATATTCAAACATCTGAATTCACGACTTTTGTTTGAGTTATCCACTCTGCAAGTTACAAATCTTGGAAAAGTTGTTATTTTTTCGGCAACTATATTATGTAGAATCTCCACATCTCCCCTCAATAGCTCAGTCGCTGCGGCGGCCTGACTGTTCTCGAGCTGTGTCGACGATTCTGCTCATCGGCCAATTGTGGACTTCTTTCTGGTGCTAGACTGACGTTATTGTTGTGAGGCAGTTTGATCAGGTGTGCTCGATTTCTTCGGTACTGGATCCCCTCTCCAGAAACAACGATGTAAGATCTTGGAGTATGATGTTTGGCTAGCACTGTTGCTTCCTCCATTCTGTCCCGAATAAGCACCCGCTGTCCCTTTGGTAGTTCGTCAGGTTCTTTTCTAGCTCCGTATCGCTTGTCAAAGTATTCTTTTCTTTTCTTTCTTGAGTTGCGTTCCTTTTCCATCAACCGATCTTGATCAGGGATTTTAGGCTTCAGATATCCTGCGACTAACGGTACCTGGGTCCTGAGTCTCCTGCCCATCAACAGCTCCGCTGGCGAATACCCATTTTCTAATGCAGCCGATCCATATGCCAGAGCCCAGTCTCCAGGTCGCCTGCTTTTAAATGGATTCTTTTCGCTGTATCAACTGCCGATTCGGCTAGTCCATTGGACTGTGGGTACCCAGGGCTACTCGTGCAAATTATGAATCCCCATTGGTCTGCAAATCTCTTGAATTCTTCAGCCGAGAATTGAGGACCGTTATCACAACCGTCAATGCGAGTGCTTCTTATGAAACCGAACATTATAACATTGGTGTCAGAAGTGGGATTTTAGGCAAAAACATTGAACAAATGGAAACACGCTCTATGAGGCGTTTGCGACGCGATCTAATCCAACTTCAGGTCCAGGATGAACATTCACCTCAGTCATCGCAGGATGGTGATCATGCTTCTGAATGTGAGGCCCCGGAAGAAACTCTGCGCACTCCAGGTAGTTTTCATCAGAACACAGAGAGAGCTCCTCTGGAAGACCAGCTTCAATCGATCCGAAAGCAACTTGACCAACTGACACGGTTAGTGACGAGACAGCAATGTCCTCTACGTCTCCACCTGAACAGCAAGAAGTTCCTCGACTTAACTGTTCAAGAACTCATCTTACGAAAAACCATGCTCTTCCGCTTAAACCAACGAGATTTGATGGTTCCGTGGAGTGGGATGCGTATCGTCGTCAGTTTGATGTAATAGCTGCAGCTAATCATTGGAGCGATGACGCGAAAGTATCGGCACTCTCTTCATCATTGACCGGCTGTTAGTGTGCTAACTCCGAATATTGAAAATATGTCCTTCAAGACTTGGATGATGCTGGACGACGACGTGGAATTCAACTACGAGATACCTGGAGTGGTCGTCCTGAATTGCAATGTACAGCTGACTTTCAAGTTCAAACAGATCTGCTCCCACCAACGACCATGGTAGTTTGGGAAATGGCGTTGTAATTAACGGATCTCGCCTCTGTTTGCTATTCGCTGAACATACAAAAATCTTCTTTTTTTTTCGGCCGTGGATACCTTGTAATGGTGCTACGAAGCCCAGATGATGCCCGAATGGGCGAAAGTGCTTGGCAGGCCAACAATAAAAAACAGGAGAACAGGTCGCCGTGGTTTTCTCCCCCTCGACCCCAACAACAAATACAAAAATCAGCAATTTTTCAATATGAGAACTCACTCCTGGCCACCAAACAGTTGCTCTTGCCATCCCACTTCTGACACCATGTGAAAGTACAACATTCAGGCTAAGAATGGTTTATTAATAAAGAAACGGGAATACCGAATTTGCCTTCTTGGGAACCGCAACTATATTATTAAAAATGTAGAATCTCCACAACCCCCACTAATCGTATGGCACGGGAGGTGGGGGCAGCCCCTCCTTTGGGCCGCTTCTGGCGTAAGCGGTGGGGGCGTAGCCCCCCCCCCCCACAGGGGGTTGGACGGCGAAGCCCCCAGGGGCGCCCTAGTCTCTCATAAAACATTTTTCCTCCGAATAGGCTTCGAACGAATTCTAATGTGTGACAAAGTAAACAAGTTTTCTCGTCATCCAACGAACAAACAAACGGATGTTTTGATACGTACGGGCGATTTCATTCTGAAATGCGGCGGCCAGCGGTGATTGGCACGGCTTCGAAACGAGTTGGCAGCACAATAGTAAATAGAACGAACTGAATACCGAGCGAACTGAACTGTCTGAGAAGTTGGCCAGGTGTAAACGCGAACGGGTATTATAGCGTGAAAAGTAGAAGCGGCAATGAAGACGTTCGAGAGTTAGTTTGAAGTTGGCCATTAAGAAAGTTTATCAATAGAAATTGAAAACAGAACCGTGCGAAGTTGTTATTTATTTCAGCCGTCATTATCGGCCATTTTTCTACCGTTCTGACGTTCATTCCTGGAAAACGCGAGGGAAAACTGAGCAAGTTTCTAAATGTTTCACTCCGGACGGTTATATCGTGGGTTGAACGGATTTTCTCGCCTGTTGCTCCCGCTGTTATGTCGGTAATAATTCAATAATCGATTTATGGTTGAAAATCTCCAGTCTACAGACTCGATGAGAGAAGCTCTACAAAATTACTATTCGGGTCATTCGAGTTTTATCAGTTTCGAGGCTGAAAAATGTTTCGCATTTAGATACTGTAGGCTTGGAAAAATGTTTCAATATTTTTAAGAACGCATGGTGGAATTTGGTCTGCAGAAATGTAGCAATATTGATTGTGAGATTGATTGAGTTGATTTTATTTCAATCGAAGAAGTCTATTCCATTCCCAGTTTGAATCCAACACAAATTAACATTAGCTGGTTCTTGATTTGAATATGTGATTGATTGTAGACAAAAAACTGCAAATGTATGCGAATAACGAAAGTACGGTTTGTGAGCCTTATTATAAAAATCGAGCTTTATATATTTAAAAAAATAAATATTCGAAACCGTGAGCCAACAAAAATATTGACACTCACGGCCTGGAAAAATAAAAATATGAAAATCATTGCCACCGGCCTGGTATGAATTCTACGAATTTATGACAAAATGTATCCTGTTACATTCTTTAAAACCCTTTCTCCTTTATTTATTCGATTTTTTCATATTTTCGACTCTGACTCCTTAAAACCATTTTAACTCACCAAAAAAAGTAGAGAAGAAGGTAGGTTAAAAAAATGTTATTGGGCAAATTTTGTCAGAAGTTAGTGGTTCAACCCATAACTGGCCGGTGGCACACCTGTTTCCTTCGCACTTTTCACTTCGGAAGTACTGCGTGTTATCCAAAATTCGATAACGGCTAATTTTGCAAATAGCCGCGTGGAAATTTTCTTTAAATATCATCAACTTCATATTATTTAAAAAAAATTTTTTATCTATTTTATTTTATTTTATTTATTTATTTATTTATTTATTTTTTTTTTTTGTGGAAACTAACGACTTTTGCCACCTTTCGACCTCACAAAGACACTTGTTGATACAGTTTCCCAATACCGTGAATTTTTTCTATTTTCACTTCGGCTTTTTGGACGATCCTTACACTTCCAATAACTACGTAAACTTGGAAACAATTCGGGACCGGTGTTTCTTTAAAGAGGAATGATCCCAATTATCAATACTATCATTGGTCAAATCTTTTCTGTCTCCAAAAATACTTTCAGCGGTCCTAATTACGAAGCACCACAAGTACTTGTCTGATCTGTTCCAGGAATGTTCCCTCCAGCGCTATTTGATTATTCCTAATCCTATTGTAAGTACCCTAATTTGTCACTTCGGTGGTTGCTTAATCGACGTTCTCGTTTTTTTTTTTTTTTTTTTTTTCTGTTTTCATTACTATATTTTCGATTAGTTTTATTTCACAGTATTCTCTGTCGTAGAATATAGCAGTAGATTCGCGTAGTATCACATGGAAGAAAAATAACACACACAATTGTCACTCATTGTAATTTTTTTTTTTAATATTTATCTTATTTTATTTTTTAAATCATAAAAAAGAGATATCTGAGCTGTTGCTTGTTTTTTTTTTTCACGTGCAATCATTATTCATTTCACCGTTGCAATTTCGTGGTAGAATTTCGATGTCATCGTCCGTTATTGTTATTGGATTTTGTCCTTAAATGGTTGTAATAATCGATGGCCTTTCGATTCTTACCGACAATATCTCTCGTCCATAGAAATTGCATGATACGTATCGTAAATTGTCAAATGTTTTCGTTTTACATAAATAATCAACAGAAACTGCATTTCTGACAATTTAGAAAATAATCTTCTACTTGCAGGAGGAATTTTCTTCCATAAAAACTCCGCTCAATACCCGTCTATAGCTGTTTTTACACGGTCGATTATAATTGTGGAAAAATTCCCACCGCTCGAAATCCTCGATTGGTATCATTTTCCGCCGGTCAAATCACAGGTCGACCGATGAGATCATTATTTTCTCGTCTTTTGTCTCCGGCCATTAAGGTCGATCGCTGGTTATCGTTTGGCTCAAAAGGTGGACGAAATTTGCTTTGTCGACGTATCTGGCCTTACACCTTGCTCATCTGGCCATTGCCACCAACTGACCCGGAAGTTCCACACTCCAATTAGTGCGACTATGTTCGGCTGAATTTGGCCTGCGACACGCGATCGTGTATTCTGACGTTTACAAGGCGAGCTACCAATATTATTCGATGAAAAACATTAATCTGGAAGTCGATCCCGCGCTAAATTTGGGAAAAATTGGATTCGGCAATGAATCACTATAATTGAGAAATTGTGTGGGCTCGTTCCTAAAGAATTTACGCTCTGCAAGTCTTCATTTGAGAAACTTCATTTCAAATATGAAATATTGAAGTAATTCCTCAAGCTATGTGGCTACCTTCTTCAATTTTGGTTTAATATTTATTAATTAACCATTGTAATCGCCCTAGAAAAAAATTTCTTACCCCCCTCAAAATTTGATGTTTTACTTTTCAAGGCATCTAAGATCCGAATATCCAATCATGCCAATCATGGAATTTTCACCAAAAATCAATCTTGGTCTTTCAATGGCTCAATTCTTTAACCAAATCGCCACCTTAATTTTGAGGGTGTTTTATAGGGAAGTAAATTCTTATTTTCTAACGTTTATCGGAAAAATGTGTATTTGATATTAATTTCTATCGATTTTTGGACGGTGAATCGAATGAGCGTTTTTTTCCGTTTTCGTTCTACCTTTCGAGTCAAAATTATTATTTATCTATCTCTTAATTTGTTCGGTTAATTATTTCATCGAACATGTGGTACCCGAATTTGAAATTACTACGTTACGAAATTCTTAATGAGTCAGGTTACTCACTGGCATAATTAAGTGTATACTTTCCGTTACAAATGTTGAGAATATTTACTATCACGAATACACATGGTCTTCTTAAATCATTATTGAAGTGAAGGATTATTGAATCACTCTGAACCTTTTATTTTCTCGTAATAACTTTTAATTTGAACCTAATAATTTCTATTTATTATCTTATTAATTACAAAAGTAATACGAAATAATAATCAGTACCTGAGGGTAAAATACGCGAATGATGTAATTTCCCGGCGGCCGGAAACATGATCTTCGTTTAGGAGCACCTCGTTATTTACGGCCTGTAGGATCGTGATCGTTTCAAAGGCCAGCCAATTGGGACAGGAAATGTGCCTCTACCGCCAACCAATGGGAATGCGACTGAGAAAGCCTCGACCGCCAATTAGCGAACCGAGATCTTCTATCTTGATATGAAAACTACAGCAAAACTGTATTTTGTTCGTCTATCGTGTATTTCCGGCCTGCTCGTGTGTTCCCTACAACAGGGCTGTCAGCTGTTACCTTTATAACTTCGATATTTTTGGCTTTCAAGTTTGCTTTCGTCGAATTTTTTTCGAAAGTTCAGAAAATGGTTGAAAAATTCAGAACGGTCGCCAACAACTACCGTGAAAAATTATTACCTGCTGTTTTTCTGAAAAAATTATTCGGCTTTATGGAAGTTTTTGAGAACGGAATATTTGTGATCCATTTGATTTCGAGCCATTGCTGTTTCGATTCTGCATTCTTCTCTAGATTATGTTGATTATCATACGGTTTGCGTTTTTATTTATTTTTTATAGTAAAAACTAATTTTTACGGAAAAAAGAAAAAAGCTGTTAGTTCTTTGCTCTTCAACTCTATTTTCCTACTCAAAATCCCCTGATGATTGTTTTTGAGGTCCGTTGGAAAGCTGCCGATTCAAAGTCGTTTTCTCTGACATTGCAAATTACAGAAGAAGAAACATTTATTTCGAGGAGAGATTTATTTTGAGTGGCTTCAGTGACAGGAAGCAGGTGGGTTGAAGCACCACCCACAGAGGAGGAGTGGGGGAGCAGTGTGAGGTTTTCTAGTTGAGTGACGTCATAAGAAGGAGGGATGATGAATTTGAGCTCGTTATCAGTCACTGATTAGCAGATTCCTCATTTTACACTACATTAATCATAACCCTTCATTATACATGTTGTCTTAATTTGAGCTGGTAAAAACCAAAGGATTGGTTTTTTTTCATCTACTCAATAACATACATCGTAGTTTTTCTCTTATAAAATCATGAATTTTACATGAATTTGACCTCAAACACTAATAATTATAATTCCTAAATACTGAAGTCTGAATTGCAGACAATGACTATGAACTCTTTTATCACTCTCAGATAGGCAGAATCCCCATTTTCTGTAGTAGTTGCAATTTTTACAGAAAAAATTGAATTATCACGAACGCAGGTTGAAAATTATCAGTTGATAAAAAACAGGATTGTGAATAGAAATAGGAGAATTCTTATGAATGTTATTTAAAAAAATTCACTTCATATCAAATCATTCCCAATTGACGACAAATAACACAATCCCATAAAACTGCTTATTCGTTTTCGATTTTCCCAAAATTGGAGTCTCATGTTTCCCAAGCCGCTGTGGAAATGATGATGAAGTTGTTATGATGAAGAATGAGGAAGCGAATGAGGGTCTAACATTTCCATAAGAGGATTTACCCGTAGTCACGTAACAAAAGGCTAAGCCCTCTCCGCTGTATGTCGTGACACCCGGCGTGAAAAGGGATTCGTGCGAGAACTTGAAGGGAAAGAGGATAGAATGAGTTATGTTGAAAAGTGTTAGAAGACGAAAATAAATAGCAACCCCGAGATGGAAGAGGAATAGGTCGAACGAAGAAAATACTTAATGATAGAATTATGCAATATTCGCCCCGAATCGGACCTTGAATTATGATTATATTTCTTAGATGAATATTTATGGAATTTATTTCGTCTAGTTGAACTCTTGATACATTTATAAAATATTAACTGTGCATTCGCTGCTTCCTGTCGATCCCTTGGCGTGGTTTGTTTATCGAAGGGGATTAGAAGTAGAGCAGTAGCCAAAATTAGTGAAAACGAGTAAAAAGGGAGTGGAAATAGCGTGAAAAAATAATTTTAATTATATTGATAGTATCTATAGTATAATATATTGATAGAATCCCGCTTTCTTAGGGTTCATCCCTAAATAGTACTAAATGAGTCATTATTCTCTGAAGAAAGTGTAATAATTTTTTTAATGTTACTAATGAATTTAATTACACTGTTTTAGTATATTCGAATAACAGCATCACTAAATTTTCTTATGAATACTTCATAGAAGTGTATAATTCCACCAAAATCGTATACAATTTTTACTTACATAATTTAAATCAACCTTATGGGCCCATTAGTAATTCTAATAATCAATTTTAATTGAAGCCTTAAGTTAAAAAAAAAAAAAATATTAACCTTGAGAGTTAATTTTTAAATAATTATAGGCTTTAGCAGAAAACTGCAACTTCAAAATCATAATTTGAATATAATAAAACTATCAAAAATATCATTTGTCATTCTAATTTTTTCTTTATAAAATACAGTTTATTTTTTTCGATGTTTTACCTCCTCAAAACTTTCTAATCCCAATTATTATGTCAACTAGATTAGCTTTAAATATAAATGTGTGAAAACAAAAACAAAAAAAGGTTTCTAACAAATGGGATGAACGATTTTTGAAAGAAATTAGTGTATTCAGCTGAAACTCATCGCGTAATAGCCCAAGAAAAAAATTTTGTAACCTAATCTACATTGATGTTTTACGTTTCAAGGCACATAGAATCTGAATATCCAATAAAAAAAATTCTGTGCGTCCGCCGTACGCCGTCAAAACTTTTCTGACGAAAAAATAAGAGCTAAATTTTTGAAATGTTCACCAAAAATCAATTTTGGTCTGACAATGGCTCAATTCGTTAGCCAAATCGCTACCTCAGTTTTAAGAGTATTTTTGAGACATTTTGAGGGGGAGAAAATTTTGTATTTTCCAACGATTTCCGGAAAAAGGTGTATCTCGCCTATAGATTTCATAATATAGCCATCAAGCCTATAGATTTCGGGACGCTGAATCGAATGAGACCATCGCGGAATTGAAATGGAGAAACGCTGCAAATGATTGTACAGTGGTTTATTATTCCTTCGCTTCAAATAAAATTTCAGAAGACTATCCATTTCAGATAGTCATTATTCAGAACATGTGTGAACATTTCAACCGAAAAACAGATTGGTAACTATCGGGGAAAATTCCGTAGCAACTATTGTAATTTTAATCTATTTTATTTTTCTTAATTTCCAAATTAAAAACTAAATTTTTAGCCTAACGGTACAGCTGGAGAGAGTGTTTGACGACCATTCCAATGAGTATAGAACGATTTTTATAGCTCTAAGAACTCTCGAGTTATACCCTCATGTCAAATTTCTGAAAATCTCCCAAATTCGGCACAAAAGCTGCGATAACTCGAGAACCAATAAAGCTATCGACCCGGCGATGGTCTCATTCGATTCAGCGTCCAAAAATCTATATAATTTGATACCACGTACACCTTTTTCTGAAAAACCTTGGAAAATATGAATTTTCTCCCCCTCAAAACCCCCAAAAATACCCTTAGAATTGAGCTAGCAAGTTGGTTCAAGAATTGGGCCGTCGTAGGACCGAGATTGATTTTTGGTGAAAATTTCAAAAATTTAGCTATTATGGTTTGGCCGGAAAAGTGTTGACGGCGTACGGCGTACGGCGTACGGCGGACAGACAGAATTTTTTTTATTGGATATTCGGATTCTACATGCCTTGAAACGTAAAACATCAAATTTTGAGGGGGGGTTATAAAATTTTTTTTCTTGGGCGATTACAATGGTTTATTATTGAATAATAAACCAAAATATAAAAATTACGATAATTGCTATGGAGTTACCAATCTGTTTTTCGGTTGGAACGTTCACAAATTTTCGGAATAATTACTATCACAAATGGATAAACTTCTTAAATCATTATTGAAGCGAAGGAATAATAAACCAATGTACAATCATTTGCATCTTTTTTATTAAATTTTATGAGCTGTTACAATGCTTAATACAATTAATTATTAAGTAATTTACCAGAACATGAAGCGGCCAGTGTAATTAGACACGTAGATCAGCAATCTATAGATATGTATCAGATAATCCGATGAAAATCCAAATATTGCGATTGTTTGAATTTTGGAAACCGTGGGACGTATTTTCGATCCCACAGGTATAACGAGAAGGGTCTGGCGTTTTTAAATATCCACCGTTAACATGGAAAAAATTGTTATAGCAAAGTAGGCTCTTGCAGTAATAGAGAACACCCTTCGACAATTTCGATTTGCGAGAACTCTGTTGAAAATTTATCCCCACTTACCAGTACGATTATTCAGTGGGATCGGGCTGATCAATACTTCGCGTTAGCCACCTTCGTATTCGGAAACTAACTTGTGGCAGGGGTAACCTTTCAACTTGGACCATTAATTCCTCGCGAGGCTATGAGCTCGTACTTCGCTGTAGTTTCTCTTCCAAAGGTTTGGAAATCTGGTGATTGATTAATCTCGCTCTCCAAGCTCCCGATATCTCCAAGTTTCACTGATTATGGATTAGGAGGGAACAATCTGAAAATGAACTATTGCTATCGCTCTAATTTCGAAATTAGAAGGAATTTGGAAAATTGGAAGGATTTTTTTATTTTTTATATAATTATATATTATATTCTATTATTATATTATTATTTATATAATTATGTATTATTATTATTCTTATTTTTTAAAATATAATTATATATTATGTTTTATCATTATTATTATTATTATTTATATAATTATGTATTATTATTATTATTCTTATTTTTTTAAATTTAATTATATATTATATTTTATCATTATTATTATTATTTTTTTAAATATAATTATATATTATATTATATAATTTTTTATACAATTATTATTATAATATAATATTATTATTATTTTTTTTTTTTTTTTATATATTTTCCCATGCTCAGAAAATTCGGTGTTTTCTTCTTTCGTCCGGGGATTGATGAATTTGCACGAGGAGAATGAAATATAATAATAACGTCGCCTTCTATGAGAGCTTCCATCTTCTCGATTCCGAGATCAAAAGAGCCTCGCTAACTAGATAGTTCGTTTCAAGTATAAATGAAATATAGTTGTATTGGATTTCTCCGAGATTCCAAGGCTTTTTTTCTACTGCTTGAAGATCTTTTTTACCTTGGAAGCGAAAACTTCGTTCGAAGGACGAGAAAGAAATCGAACGAAAATGTTCATGTACCGGGGAAAACACGATGATTTTCTTGAGTGGTTGTCTTTGCAGGATGAAGGGCGGACAATTAATTGAAGCTCCTACCGTTTCAATCTCAAGAAAACCGAGGCGGCGGTTTAGAAACCAGGTATCCCGTTGCGATGGTTTCCTTTGGGACGAGATCAAAGCCTGAAGTCGCAAAGCCTCAGAGGGAAAAGCGGAGGGAGGAATGGTGTGTAAATGGCACTACTTTACGACGAGAACCGATGATGAATTTTACACGCGACGAGGTCTCGAAGAAAATTTAAACCAGCGAACCGCTGCTCAAAATATATGTATGAAGTTTATGTGAATAAAAATAGATATCTGTTTAAATAATTTATATTTTTTTACTAAATCGCTCGTGACTGTGGAACCCAATTTCACCAGGACAGAAGTTTTGTAACAAATTCCACCGATTTTATTGAGTTGTATTGTTCTATATTGTTGTAAGATTGTTACTGATAATAGCCTCATCGCCGAAATTGATATAACTTATTTAAAGTCACTATAATTCGTGATAATTTCTTTTTCTTCTATCTTGAAATTTTATATAGCGGTTTATTATTCCTCTGCTTCGATTTTATTCAAGAAGACCATCCACTTGTGATGGTAACTGTTCCCAACATTTTTGAACGTTTCCAACTGAAAACAGATTGCGAACTATAAATCTTCGCAGTCCAGTGATTAACAAACTTGACCTTGCATCAGATGCGGGATCGTTTTTGGTTCATTATTGAATATTACGTTAAGATTTGCCGCATATCTATTTGATTCGACTTGTGCATGAGGTTGAGATGTAATCAGTGACGTTGTCTCATTTTGAATTCCTATACTTCTAGCGCTTTCGCCATTCAAGGCCTCTTTATGAAACTAATGTCAATTATTCGTTATTATCTATAGTTTTACAGAGATTGTACAGCCTGATCACACTGGAATAGGAAACGATAAATAATAATAATAAATAATGTTCATATATATATTTTTTTTTAATAGAAAAAGAAGAAAATTTTTTTAAATAGGACTACAAGGCTGGAATTGTCATGAATCCAAAATGTAAATGGGTTAATGGTCAAGTATTTGTGGCTTTATTATAACAGAGAAATTGTAACTTACTGGGTACTTTCAGAAAATTTTTAAAACACGTCCGCTTTTAGAACCTGAAGCCTAATAAATTAAAATAAATAGGGGGACTAGATTCAAATGCAGGGGTGACTAGAAAGGGGAGAATTTAACAGTAAAACATTGAAAGGCATGAAACCATTCCATATTCAGTGATAAACCGTTGTAATCGCCCTAGAAAAACATTTTTCTAACCCCCTCAAAATTCGACGTATTACTTTTCAAGCACGTAGAAACCGAATATCCAATAAAAAAAATCTGTCCGTACGCCGTCATCACTTTTCCAACTAAACTATAATTGCTAAATTCTTGACATATTCACCAAAAATCAATCTCGGTCTCACAACGGCTCAATTCTTGAACCACATAGCTAGCTCAATTTTAGGGGGGGTTTTGAGGGGGAGAAAATTCGTTTTCCAAGGTTTTCAGAAAATGGTGTGTTTGGTATCGATTTCAATGGATTTTTGGACTCTGAGGCGAATGAGACCATCGTGGGGTCGATAGCTTTATTGTTTCTTGAGTTTCGCAGCTTTTGTGCGGAATTTGGGTGATTTTCAGAAATTTAGCATGAGGGTTTAACTCGAGAGTTCTTGGAGCTATAAAAATCGTTCTATACTCGATGGAATGGTCGTCAAACACTCTCTCCAGCTGTACCGTTAGACAAAAAAAATTTCTTTTGAGTTGGAATTCGGGAAAAATAAAAATTAATAAAATTATAATAGTTGCTACGGAGTTTTCCCCTATTGTTACCAATCTATAATTCGATGCGGATGTCCTCAAATCTTCAGAATAATTGCTATCACAATAATGCTTAGTCTTCTTAAATCATTATTGAAGCGAAGGAATAATAAACCACTGTTCAATCATTTTTTTGTAACGTTTATTTTTTTTTTCATTTTTTTTTTTCACGTGTTTCACCTCGGTGGCCTTGGGGATTTCCGGATACTCGGTAAATTCATACGTCTCTAACAGATACTGGTCTAATAGACGTTAATCTATGTTTTTACAAATTTTCCGAATTGTCTCGTCTTCGTATTAAAAAAATTGTATTCAATTAATGCGTCTATTTCGCTGGGAAAACTTCCCAGCCCGAGAAAGGGGGCGGATGATGACGCTCGTATCTCCTGGACCGGAGGTGACTGAACCTCTATCGACCACACCCACCAGCGGGGGATGGGGAGCGAGCGGCTCTCATCGCCCGCTCAGCCAGTTGGGCTCCCCGCAGGGCTCACTGTTCACTCACCCCTGGCTACACCTAACAACTACACCTGTGGCTTTCGTTCCGGGACGATACTTACCGTGCGTCGCTCTCAAAGTCGAATCACATTTGGGATATACGAATAGTCGTACAGGATAGACAAATCAATACAATCATAATATAATTGGTTAAATGTAACGATTGAATTGCCCAGTGAGTTATTCGGACGCTAAACTGACATTACCGATGGTGAATATAGTTTTCAAACGATTAATAGAACCCAATATGCGATTTTCCATTTGACTGAGAAAATCGTGAAGATGGACCTCTTGCGCACGATCTTTTCAACCGTATCCTCAGATTTGAGTTCATTAGAAACAATTAGGCTGCTACAGATATTTTCGTGAGTGAAGGTCGAAAACACTAAAAAGGCAAAATCAGGGATTTTTTGCGAACTAGGAAACAAGAGAAATTTTTATGATTGTACTGTGGTTTATTATTCCTTTGCTTCAATAATGATGTTAGTAGACCATCCATTCGTCATTGTGATAGTTCCCACCAAATACCAGATTGGTAACTAGAAGGGAAAATTCCGTAGCAACTATTGTAATCCTAATTATTTTTATTTTTCTTATTTTTTAAATTAAAAGCTAAATTGTTCGCCTAAAAGCTAAGGTATGGTTGAAGAGAGAGCATTCCAACGAGTAAAGAACGATTTTTATAGCTCCAAGAACTCTCGAGTCAGGCCAAATTTCTTTAAATCTCCCAAGTTCATCAGAAAAGCTGCGATAAATCGAGAACCATCAAAGTTATCGAGCTCACGATGGTCTCATTCGATTCAGCGTCCCAAAATCTATAGAAATTGATTCCAAACACACTTGTCCGAAAAACATTAAAAATGCGAATCTTCTCCCTCTCAAAACCCCCCAAAAATACCCTTAAAATTGAGCTGGCAAGTTGGTTCAAGAATTGGGCCGTCGTAGGACCGAGATTGATTTTTAGTGAAAATTTCAAGAATAAAGCTATTATTTTATTCAATTTTAATATTTTTTATATTTTAATTAATTTAATTAATATTAATTTAATTAATTTTAATATCTTAAGCTATTTATTTTATTTTATTCGATATTGGGATTCTACGTGCCTTGAAACGTATAACATCGAATATTGAGGGCTGTTAACATTTTTTTTTCTTGTGCAATTACAATGGTTTATTATTGAATAATAAAATAAAATACGTAGTCATTCGATTTATTGTCACGCGCTCGGCCGATATCCAAGCGACTTGATGAATTCAAATATCTTTAACAAATCTTCGCGGGGTCAATATTGTCCGTGGCAGGCGCTCGTCTATACCTTAAACCAAGACCCAGCAGTCTTGTATGTTTAGTAACCACGGTGCCGGGGCTCTTCTCACAATAGCCTTCCGAGACGTTTGTTGTGATCGGTTTTAACCAGTATTGCCTGTTTTTCAGTGGGAACGTTCACATATGTTCGGAATTATATCTATCACAAATGGATAGTCTTATTAAATAATTATTGAAGCGAATAAACCGCTGTAGAATCGTTTGTAGCGTTCTTCCCCAAGATAAGTATAGCAACTTTGTTACATTTCGACCGCAGACTGACGGATACAGAGACACCTGTTTATGAAATTTTCTGCATTTTAATTAATTTAGTGTAATTAAGTTCAGTGTAATTAATTACTACTTAAACATGGGAGTAGAAATAGCTGAAAATGATTGTTCAATGATTTATTATTCCTATTTCTTCAATAAGGATTTAAGAAGACCATTCTTATGTGAAGTAACTAATCCGAACATCTTTGCACAGCTATTGTCAGACTAAGATAATTTTTCGGTGAAAATGTCAATTTCGTAGCTCTTGACTATATTATATTATTATTATTATATTATATTATTATATATTATTGTATTATATTATATTATCATATTATATATTAGTACTAGAGCTTTCTAACTATGGTAAATATCACGTTTAGGTGGTATAATAAGGGGGCAATCTATATTTTGTAGCTTTTGAGCTATAACTTCCAAGCGAAAACTGTTTTTCCATATAAACTTAAATCCTATATGATAAGCTTTCACACTGTATGATATTTATGTTACACTGATGATAAAATTGTGATATAAAATGTGAAAATTCTTAGAGCATAATGCTTCAATTTACACTCAAGTCGCGATGAATTTTACAAAACCGCCTATGAAGTGATGTTAGAGTTATAGTAACTCTATAGTTATACTAGAGAGTTATAGTAATAGTTATAGTTAGTAGTAATAGTAATAGTTATAGTTTTAGAGTTTTAGTAACTCTATAGTTGTAGTTAACTCCAAAATAAAATTTTCCTGATCCGTTCATTGTATAGATAACGGCTGGGTGCTGTAGAGAATAGATTTTTATGCGGAATTTAAAAAAAATATATCTTGCGAAAGTTTTGAGCTTTAATTAAAAGTATTGAAGATTTGGCCGAACTTCAATCTCGGTTTTCTCAAAACTAGGGATTCTGACTGACGCCACTTCTGTTCTCACCAAGCGATATTATGTAGGTAATGAAAATATAGCAGGGCTCAGGTTGTTTCATTTACTTCTCGAGGCTAGGAATCTTTTCGATTCTCTGTATTGCAACTTCCGATTCCTATCAAGCCGTCTATCAAATCAACCCGCTCCGCAAACAATGCCACAGACGCCATCGGATTGCAGCGGCGAAACCGTCGGGATAACCAGGACTAAAAGCATTTAAGCTGAAAGGTCGAAGGCCGCGGACCGAGGGGAGCCCGCTTTTTACAAGATCAGTTTAGTGTAAAAGCTTCCTTCCCTCGGAGGTACTAGGATGAAGCTGGGCTGCCCTTAAGATTTGAAGACCTCCTTGCACTGTTTCCATCAATTCCCTCTCGTCTCCTTCGGTAAATAAGTCGCAGCGGGAGTTCGGATCTTCTATCCCGTCTTATCCTCGTCGACATTTTCCTTTACTTGATTGAATCCAAAAGCATCCCGGGTCTGAGGGGCTGGCAATCTATGCTTCGCTTATTTTCAATTCATCGACAATGTAGTTATACGTATGGTGCTTTTTAGACATGATTCGCCTTCAGTGCACTTCAGGTTGACTTATTCGATGTCGTAGACAATCAGATCATTGATCATATTTCGAACGATATTATTGGGGATTTTTTTACATTATGTTGCTTAAAGGATGTCTGTCTGTTACTATTTCAGAGTCGAACGATCACGTGATGCTAAAATTTGCTTATGGAACTCCGGTGCAGATTTTGAATGATGATTTGTGAGTTTAAATTATCGCCAGTGCGGTGAGTGGGATTGAAAAACTGTCTTTCGAACTGACAGAGAATTAATAAGACATTGAACACGGACGAGAATTTACGCGGTTGACAGAATAAAACGATGCAAATGATTGTACAGTGGTTTATTATTCCTTCGCTTCAATAATGATTTAAGAATTGTGATTTTAATTATTCCGAACATTTGTGAACGTTTTTTTATAGCTCCAAGAACTCTCGAGTTATACCCTCATGTCAAATTTCTGAAAATCTCCCAAATTCGACACAAAAGCTGCGATAACTCGAGAACCAATAAAGCTATCGACCCCGCGATGGTCTCATTCGATTCAGCGTCCAAAAATCTATATAATTTGATACCAAATACACATTTTTCTGAAAAACCCTGGAAAATATGAATTTTCTCCCCCTCAAAACCCCCCAAAAATACCCATAAAATCGAGCTAGCAAGTTGGTTCAAGAATTGGGCCCTCGTAGGACCGAGATTGATTTTTGGTGAAAATTTCAAGAATTTAGCTATTATTGTTTGGCCGTGAGGAGGAGAAAATTAATATTTTCCATGATTTTTTTTACGCAGAATTGAATGAGACAATCGTGGGGTCGATATTGGTTCTCGAGTTATCGCAGCTTTTGCGTCGAATTTGAGAGATTTTCAGAAATTCGGCATGAGGGTATAATTCGATAATTCTTGGAGCTATTAAAATCGTTCTATACTCGTTGGAATGCACGTCGAACACTATCTTCAACTATACCGTTATACAAAAAATTTAGCTTTCAATAAAAAAAAAATAATAAAATGAAAATTATTAAAATTACAATAGTTGCTACGGAGTTTTTCCCTATAATTACAATCTGTTTTTCGGTGTGAACGTTCACTAATGTTCGTAATAATTAAAATCACAAGTGGATAGTCTTGAACCGAAGGAATAATAAACCCATGTACAATCATTTGCAGCATTTTTCAAATTGAGTACCTAATTGGGAAAAATATTTTTCAATGTGGTAGTTGGAAACGTTCACAATAGTTAAGGCTAAATTCTATAACAAGTGGACGGTCTTTCCAAATCATGATTGAAGCAAAGAAATAATTTACTGCTGTACTATCATCGTTTTGGAAGTTATGTACGAAACTATCCTCCCTTATCATATTTCTCCTTCGTACCTATTTGATATTATCTCTTGCAAAAGGATTTAATTTGTTAATTCCACTAGGAATCGAACGGCTATTTAGAAATAATTTAGAACCGCGTGCCCTAATTCGCCGTTTTCATGCTTGGCATATCGGGAATTTGACATTTAATCGGGACCTGTATACACACCTGAGATCCGTTGAGGAGAGTTGATCAAAAGCATTATAACTCGAAGGCGATGTTGCCAACCGACCCGACCTAACTCAAATGAAAACCATCTCTGTCATTGGAGTTCTCACTTTGGGGACCTTGACTCTAGAGGAACTCCATCTAATCGCGGGAACAACCTGAAGACTCTGGGCCTAATGGAAAGGTTAAACCCTTCGTAAACGGATTATCTTTGCGAAGGATTTACCTCGACTTGGTCGTCGACCTGCGAGGAAAAGTAGTGCGAGACAATTTTGACCTCGTTTGGATTTCAAAATTGCCCGTACTAATGGAAATTCGCGTATTTTTCGAGAATTCCTGCGCGTCTATATGAGTGAAAAATATAATTTTAATTTGGCTCAAATATAAATATAATATATTTGACTGATCGATATATTTGTTGTAAATATGCTCGTTCTTAGCACTGAGGTAATGAAAATTCTCAATCTTGATAGTTCAATCATCGAATTCATAGGAAACATGGGAGTGGAAAGCTTTTTTGGGGGTTGAGCATTTTGAAAACGTCCAATAGCCGAAGATATTGCTCAGTGGCGTAAACGTCCTCATAAAATTCCCAAACATGTCGCAAAATGCCCTGAAAATTAAGACTGGCGTTGATATGGTATTTCCCAATTGGGATGAGGGCGTTGTGGGATATCTGGGTAACTGTGTTTGGAAAATCAAAGCTCGTTGAACTCTCTATACCTAGTGGAAAATTATTTTTTCTGATACGAAACGGATCCAACGAAATAAATCTCTGTTAACCTTCTTTTTACATCTTTGTTCTTCTTCCCTGCTTTCTTTCTCTCTTATGAAAAATTAAAAAAAAACCGAAAAAACCTGAAAAGCCCGAAAATGCCCGAAGCCTGAAAATTGTGACCTCTTTTTTCTTACTATGTGTGTTAAATAGGAGATCGTTTTAATTTCTGAAGAAATTTGATTATTATATTATAATTTATTTTTTATTTGTATTTTGTATTGTTTTTTTTTTTTTTTTTTTTTTTTTTTGTACTTGCGAATTGGATAAGAGGCTTATTTTATGTTCTGTATTATTTTTTGTTTTAACCCAGGGAAGATGGAAGAGAGGACGTTATAGTCCTAATCTTCCCTGGCTAAATTAATGCTTTATTCATTCATTCGTTCGTCCATCTTTACTCAATTTTGAACAATTCTTCCTAAATTATCGTATGTAGTTTATGAATTATATATACTTCCGTACATTAATTCGCAGCATTGTATAATATTCTTTTACTGCAAAAATAAAAAATAAATAAAATAAAATATCTTGCGAGGCAAAACATCATTTGTGTTGAAATTATTTTCTCCTCTGCTTGTTCGCGATTATAATCTTTTGTCCCTGAAATGAGAATTTTCAATACCGCTCCACTGCCATATGCGACTATGAAACATACTGCGAACGTTTCTTCGACCGAGACAGTTGCAAGGTTGTGTTTAAGTAATAGAACGAAGGAAATTCTCAGTCGCCCTTTGAAGTACGTTTTCTGACCAAGTTTCGCTCGCTTTGTCCTGCGAGTGGACGTGGATTCTTTCGTTGTTAAAGAGGTCCTGCACTTCAACGGAGTTCCTCGAGGCAGGAAGCCTTGCGACTTGGCTTCATATCGCTCCGACAAGTTTTTCGGACTTCCTTCCATTCCTTAACAACCGGGCACCGACTCGATCCGCACGGTTCGACCTCCTTTTTTCACTTAATATATTTTCCCAAGACTTCCTAACGATATTATCAACGAGAAATTCCTTTTTCACTTCATTCTACCTTCTGCGCGAGAAGTCCCTCAAAAGCCAATAAATGGGTAAAAGAAGGAAAAGTTGGCTCGGTCGGGCTGAGAAAACTCCCGAGCTCTCCTCGTTAAACCAGTGAATTTATCCGCCTTTCGGCGAAAAAAGGTTTTCCACGATAGAGCTAGACGATTTTTTCGAGCCGCTCCTGTTACGAGTTTCATTTTTTTTTTATGGACCGATTGTCTTTCTTATTATAGCTTATAGCTTATTAGCTCAAGGTCTACTATTATTGCCTATTGAGTAGCTCCAAATTCATGGTCGATATTGATTCCAGGTGAGCACCACGGAAAAGGGCGTCCAGCCGCCGACAATTAACGTAAGTTGATTTTGATTTTTTCCCTTTTCAAGCCCTACTTAGCCTGTATTTTACACTGAGACGCCCAACAAGTTTGCTAAACTTCAGGTGCCAACGACAAAAAAATCGGAAATCTTGTTTCGAGTGTAAAAATCGCGAGTTTTATTTTTTATTTATCAGCTTTACTGAGCCGAGCGCTTTCGCCCTTACGGGCATCCACTGGCCCCATTTGGTCGTCTATTGATTCCTCTTTCAACAAACAATCTGTTGTAAAGTCCGCCTTCAATTGTGGTTTCTATGTTTATTATTTTTGCCATAGATTGCAATCAAGATTTCGAATAAAAAAGTTTAGTTTCGGCTTGAACTTGATTCAAGTCGTTTATCATTGTCAGTCTCAAATTTCGTTAATACACAATCATAAATATTTGCAACAAGAAGAAGTAATTTATGATCGAAATGGTCCCCCAATCTGTTCATTTTCGGACTTCTTTTCCAGCTTCGAGGTTCTTTTCCACACTATCGGCCTGAAGACAAAATTAGTATAACTAAATTCATTGGAGAACCATTTCCCATCATTCGACTCGAAAAGCTCGACTTCTTTTAGTATTCAAACGTGACAGTCCGTTTTATTACCATTTTTAACAATATAATTAACTACATCGTTGGAAAGCTGAGATCTTGGAGCACTTATCGCCGGCCTTGCATTGTTGGAAATTATTTTCCCACATGAACCAATTTTTGTTTGAAAAATCCAATATTTTCTCATTCAAGTGAAGAACTTCTTCGAGGAGATTTCTCGCGGTTTGAAACGTGATTTAATGAAAGTCAAGCATCTTTCCGATAAGAAATTGAATTCTCTTTTTAAAGGTTTGCCCGGATTTGATGTACATATAAGATAAAGGGAGCTATGGCCGTTTTAGTGTCATTCGGTCAAAACCATAAAATCTCTCTACTGAAAATAGTCAAGAAATAAGTACGTAAAGAAAAACATTTTTAAGCAACAAATTTGATTAGAAATTTTGTCGAAAAATCGACGCTTCAAGTAAGGCATACTTGATACCAAACGAGACGACCTCTTAAATTCCCTTACTTCCCTAAAATTATTCCCTACAACTCAGCTTTTTTTCAATTTTTCAAAAATTGGGGAAAAAACCCTTTTGTTACCTGATATCAAAACACATCATATAGTCTGAAAAAAAGCTTCGAATTATTCTGATAATAGCTGTCGAATGACACTGAACATTCGGTCAAAACCATAAAATCTCGTTACTGGAGACAGTCCGTAAAAAAAAAATTAAGCAACAAAAATTTGATTTGTAATCAGTCAAACAATCTATTATTCAAGTTAGCATACTGGTTGTAGGTACTAAGATGCCAAACGTGACGATCCCCTTAAATCTCTACTTACCCTTAAAATTATTCTCTTCAATATAGATTTTTCTTTCAATTTTTCGAAATTCGGTAAAAAAAAACTCTCTTGCTACCCGATATAAAAAATATTGTCATAAAAAAAAGCTTCGAATTACTCTGATAATAGCTTTTTTGGCCTTTATGTATAGAAATTCGTACCTTTATGTATAGAAATGCGTACGTACTGCTCGTTTACTTCCTAATTATGAGTCTCAGCCTTGACCTATATAGCTATGTGAATTTCTGGACAGCTAACACTTACGTTTTTATCGTCTCCTCAATCGCCAGCTTCCAGAAGTCTTTCAAACTTTTCGATTGCCATGAAAACCTATAGCGGTGAAGAAAATGCGATTTCGCCTGCATCTGTCTATAAGACGAACATCAATGCAACGTTGTAACGCGCTCGACGGTCCATCAAAGACCGGAAAACGATTCCCGAGCGAGGAGTTTTATTGCGATGTAAATTCGCCGATACTCCGCGCTGTAATACGCCGACCATCTCGTACAATTCTTCAGACAGCCGCCATTCGGTGCTTAAGTTGTTATCGCCTCGATTTATTGCGCGTATAAATGTTCCGGCCGGCGATACCAAAATTCCTTATTCTTCTCAACGCTCCAGGCTCTGTAGACATTAATTGCGAGCTATAGTGATGCGATGGTTTTATTCGATTCTTCGACGAATTCCAAATATTTCAAAAGCGTTTCGTGCGTTTAATGCGATGACATTCAGAGGCGTTTTAATGCGCAGGCGATATTACGGATTTGGTTGTCTCGGTTGAATTCAAAAATCAAAACTGGAAAGTTCTTTTCATTCGCGAGCTCCTGTTGTTGGTTCAAAACCGATATGGGTGGATTTTGTGCACTCGTACCTACATTGCCTGTAAAAGGTATTTTCTTCCATTTTGGGCTTCCCTGGTATTCTCTCAAGGTCCTTTAATTTCAAATAAAAAATTTCGTTTCTTATTCGTCTCATTTGACCGAAAATTGATCAAATGCGTGAAACCGAGGATTGTTGAGAATGGTTCTATTCTTTTTTCCTTTATTAAATACCTGTAAGGCCCTAGGTTCTTTCTTGAGCTAGGTTCAAGCCCCGCGTGTTTATTAAGTTTTGAATTCGAGTATTTTATCGCGATCGGTATTCATAAAGACGAAAGTCGGCCGCTTTTTTCGCCTCGACCGTTTTGTGTTCCACATTTATCGGCGGCTTCGTCGCTTCCATTTCCCTGACAAACGTTACCTTCCTGCTTCTTTGCTTGTCAGCCTTCTCCCTTTTATCGTATTAGGAAAACTCCGCTGGCCGGAAGTGCAGTTCCAACTTCCAATATCCGGTTTTCTCCTTTCACCGGCGATTCTATTCATTGACAAACTTTCAATTCCGCGACGAATCCTATTCACGCTTGGGCGTACTTGATCGAAGTTATGGCGATAATTTGCGACACCGTAAATAACGTTAGCGGCGAGTTTTCAAGCTGGGAATTTTTTTCTCAAGGGCGGCTTCGAAATATTTTGTATGATCGGCTGAAATATTATTGCTGTTTCGGATTTTATTGACAGACATATGTCGCACGTTGTTTTCTTTTTTCTAGTTTTTTTCGCCACTCAGAATTTCCCTCTTGTGCATAAATATTTAAAAAAAATCAAAATCTCAAAAATAAAAATATTCTCCTTCTCACTTTATCGATCACGTAGAACTTCTATGTTTGAGTCGGCAAGTGGTTTCACTATTGATAAAATCAAGAACTTCATACTAAGACCGCAATGATAGTACACTACAATTGTTATTAAAAAACTAGCCAGGGGACAAAAAAAAACAACAATACAGTTTTATGAAATGGGATCATTTTTATCCCAAGGACACCCATGTAGAACAGCCCTGAAGGGGGAATCAAGCGTTATTTCTCTTCCTTACCCTGTGAAAACCTATGAAACCCTCAAACAATCAAATATATTGATTTTGCTGCCATAAAAAAAGCTCATCACATGGAAGTACGGTGCGTGAGCCAATGATAAAATTAAAACAATATTGGGATTTTTTTATTGGTGGTTGCAGTAGTTTATTATTATAAAACAAAGGTAATTATAATATTGCAAATTGTTTGAGTTAGAACATTGTTGGTTCTTGCCATCTTCTGACTTGCGATGAAAACGAGAGGTAATTTGTACGTTTTTTCATGGAGGATTTTTATATTGGTTTTTATGGAGCGCTTTTGCTACCACGATCCTCTTCAGTCTCCTTATAATTTTTTTCACGGCTCATTGAACTGGCTTATCTTCCTTTTCTCACTGCTCCTATAAGAGCTGACTGCATCCTATAACATTCAGAGTGTCCAGGAATTACCGTGAAACTTTAGGGGTCGGTAAATCGATATCGAAATGAAAAGTCAAAATTCAAAATAAGTCAGAAAAATACTTTTTTCTCCCCGTTATTAATTATATTACGAATTTCCTTCCGTATTTTCCAGAACGCCGCAAGCCTCACTTAAAAATGCTGCTAGAAAAATAAATTAAATAAACAAGGGCAATTATTAAATCCAAAAGTTTCAAGTTAGCGAGTTTTCAGGGAAGAAAAATTTCGGATTCGGTGAACTTTATCGTATAATTCACCTTAGGATCAGAATTCCTAAGGCATCGAACTTGTTGTAAAGTTTTTAAACGCCTTACGTTCAACCGATGGAAAGAGGACAAAATGGGAGCAGAGTTGAGCAGTGGCCACCGGGGGAGATTTAAGGGGATTTTCTGGGCAGAAAGAAGTGGAACTTCACTTGGGGCAATTATCTCTAATTGGTCGCCTTGTCTCAGTCCGGTAACTTCTGGCTATCCTTTTTCTTTTCACTCTTCCCTAATTCCTATCTGACCGACAAATCCTATCTATTCGTCTCTTCTACCTTACAACCAATCTAATCTTTCCCACATTTGTCCGGCGAGCGTCTCTTTGTCTCCTTAAAACGTTGCCCAAGGAGTTTCGAAGAATCGTCGACTACACAAGTTACAATTATCGACGTAGCTGTTTATAAGCCGCTTCTCGTTTTCCCAAGTTGAACAATTTTCAAATTGTCGAGCCGCAGGTGAATTATTTTCCCTTCTGTACTCCTGCGTTAATTGTTAAGCGGCGCTACAAAGGTCTTGATTGTTCTGGTCATGAATGGAAGGATTACCAAAGGGACTGGTCAGGAGCCGAACCGCATTTATAATGTAAAAGCGTCCGAACTTTAAGTCGATTAATACTTAATAGTCTGTGTAATGTACAGGAGCTCAAAATCGTCTGTTGGATCATTTTAATATCATATTGCCATCTGGAAATTGTCTGGTATTTTTCATTATGATATTTTGTACTGGGGATGCCTGAAATTTCTGAAAATCTCCCAAATTCGACACAAAAAATGCGATAACTCGAGAACCAATACAGCTATCGACCCCGCGATGGTCTCATTCGATTCAGGGTCCAAAAATCTATAGAAATTGATATACCAAAGAGACATTTTTTTTTTCTGAGAAACTTGAAAAACATGTATTTTCTCAAACCCCCAAAGATACCCTTAAAATTGAGCTAGCAATTTGGTTCAAGAATTGAGCCGCCGTGAGACCGAGATCGATTTTTGTTGAAAATTTCAAGAATGTAGCTATTATATTTTGACCGGAAAAGTGTTGACGGCGGAGAGACGGATTTTTTTTTGATTGGATATTTGGATTTTACATGTCTTGAAACGTAAAACATCGAATTTTGAGGGGGGTTAGAAAATTTTTTTTCTTGGGCATTGCAATGGTTCATTATTTAACTACTCTACTACTAATTGACTCTATTATTTTATTACGCGACAAAGTCAACGCTCGGACATTTTCTATAAACGCCCACGTCCCGTCAACGTGAGATGCTCTGGAATACTTGTTATTCGTAGAATGATTATTCGAAACGATCCGACGAATCAATGTTGACGCTGACGGTACAAAATCAACGCGTACGGGAATGTTTGCAGAAAGATACGGCCGTTATTATACCTCGCGCCCGATATGACCGCTCGGTGTGGAATATCATTCATTTCCGCGTTGTGTCCCTATTCCAAAAGCTGTTCAAACGTGCGACATGTGACTTGGTCGGGGATTGAGGCGATAATTTCCATCGCAATAGGTCAGACCATTGATAGTAAGAAAAATAAAGTATTTGCATTTAAAAACCAACATCCAAAGTTTTACGGGCTGAGAAAATTGAATCCGAAAAAATCCAAAGGACCATGCTTAACTGTAAATTTTCTGCAGTTTCTTCAGTATCACGGTTACAACTCCTAAATAACGCGTCGTACAGGAAATTCTATACTGTTTATTTTGGTTTATTATTAAATAATAGAGTAGTTAAATAAATAAGTTAATAATATAATTAATTGTTAATTAATAAGTTAATAAATAATAGAGTAGTTAAATAATAGAGTCAATTAGTAGTAGAGTAGTTGAATAAATAAGTTAATAAGATAATTAGTAAGTTAATAAATAATAGAGTAGTTAAATAATAGAGTCAATTAGTAGTAGAGTAGTTAAATAATAGAGTAATTAAATAAATAAGTTAACAAGATAATTAATTGTTAATTAATAAGTTAATAAATAATAGAGTAGTTAAATAAATAAGTTGATAAGATAATTAATTGTTAATTAATAAGTTAACAAATAATAGAGTAGTTGGTTTAATAGAGTCAAGACGGACAGCAAATTCCAAAAATTGAGACAATTCGAAAGTTTGAAGTGTTGTTACTTTTCGAACTCTGTTTAATAGATCCTATTTTTGAAAAACGTAATTTTTGAAGAAATTTTTTTTTTTTTGCAAGTTTTGTTAATATTCTGTTTTTAGAAAAATAATACCAAAACGTTCAAACATTGGCCCAATTCAATTTTTTTTTTTTTTTTGAACTCTGATCGTTATTAACAATTTTCAGGTTCGAGGGAGTATATATTGTTCCTCTTAATGATACCACGCTTAATCTTACAACAGGCAATTCCGAAGAAAAGTTACTACGTTAGGAATCAATTACAATCGAACGGTGACTAATCAAACAATTATACACTACGACGCTCATTTCGCCGCTCTCCGACCGCATTCCTAGCAATAGTTGTGTGAGATCAAGCAGAACAAAACCAGCGAGTGTGTTGGCAAGCTAGTTGACCCGCGTTCACAAAGCTTTATTGCCCGATTAGTCACACGCCGCGAATCGCAACCCAATTTACCTTTCGTCGTGGGAAAACGTACGGTGATTGTACCGATTTCACGGCGGGAATTTATGAAGCAATTAGTGCGTTTCGAAGTTGTAATTACTTTCAAGATTTATACCTTTGCTTCGGTTTTCTAAAAAAAAAATTAAAATGGATTTTCAATTGGTCGATTTTGCTAGCGAAGGAAAATTCAATTTTTTCGCAGATGTCCTCCGTTCATTAGATTTTTATTCAGTTTTAATAGTCAAAATAAATCTGGTTTTATTTGCATCCCTTGAAAATGCGCTGAAATTGATTTCAATGCTTTCCACGTATATCGAATTGGGAACAGACGGGAGTGATGAGTTCCATGCAATTAATTTTTTTAAATTGTAATATTGTTGTACATTCATAATTTCTGTAGAATAATAATAAAGTTTGGATCGCGACTATGCAATTTAATCATCATTCCCATCGAACCATGTACAATCTATCTTATCTATCTATCTTGTGTACAACTGTATAAACCACTAACATACATCTTACACTCACTGTATCTCATAGTTACAATATCTATCTCATCCATCAAGCTATATCGTCTATCTATCTTATATATCTAACTTACCTATCTATCTTGCCTCTCTATCTTATTTATATATCTTATCTATCTATCTTATGTATCTATCTTAGCCATATATCGTATCTATCTATCTATCTATCTATCTATCTATCTATCTATCTATCTATCTATCTATCTATCTATCTATCTATCTATCTTTTTTTTTTTTTTTTTTTTTTTTTTTTTTTTTTTTTTTTTTTTTATTCCATTTTATTACAACACAATTACTTACAATGGTGTATCAAGGAAATTATTCCCCTATATGGGCCAAGGCCCGTGTTAGGGAGAAGAGCTCCTGATTATTAAAGACAATTAAAGTTCACTTCATTACAATAAAGTAGAAACAGAAACAAAATACCTATAGTAAAACAAAATAAAAATAAGAATGGTGCAACACGGCATAAATTACAGGCTTGCCGCACTAAGCTACTTTAAAATGCTCATTAGATATGCTTTCATGCATTTGCTTATCTGCTTTGGGTGGCCAAGTATTTTTAATTTTAGTTCACTGGGTAGGCTATTAAACACCTTGATTCCATAATGCCGGTAATTGTTTTGAAGAGCAGTTGTGGTACTAAGTGGTAAAGCCATACAACCAAAAATCTGATATCGAGTGGGTGGGTCATGTTCCGGAAGTGAAAAAGACCCTTCCTTCATGATCTGCCGGACGCAACTAAGTTTCTTGAGGTCGTCAAATCTCAATATGTTAGAGCGTCTGAACAGAGGCAAAGTATGGTCCAAATATTTACTATTTGTAATAATCCTGATAAGCATTTTCTGCGCACGCATTATTGGATTCAACGAGGTGACATATGCACTACCCCAAGCCGGCAAACCATAGAGAAGTACAGATTGCGCGAGGGCAAAATACACTATTCTGAGGACCTGCTGTGAGACTACGTTCCGCATCCTGGCAAGGATATAGATAAATTTTCTCATTTTCCTGTTAACGTCTTCAATTTGCCTTTTCCATTTCATGTTAGCATCAAATATGACCCCCAAATATTTGACCTCTAAATTCCGTTTCAAGGTAGGACATGACTGACACTCCAACAGATTGCAGTGGGATAGATGGATACGCAGACTGCTTGGCAGGATAGCCAGTGATTCCGTCAGACTAAACGTGATGTAGGAGGTTTTGCTGACATTTAATGACAATTTATTCTTCACTAACCATGAATAAACAGCACTCATACCATCCTCGGCCTGCCTGTATGTATCCTCCCAATCACTTCCACTAAAAAATAATACCGTGTCGTCAGCAAACATCAAAACTTTCCCCGGAACATCCAGAAATCCTAATTCATTTAAGTACATTATAAAGAATAACGGACCAAGGACCGTTCCCTGCGGAATCCCAAATGACATACCACCCACAATTGGCCCTATCGTTCCGTTTAACTTCACCATTTGCTGACGATCTTCTAAATACGAACGGATCCATTCATAGGGTACACCATCTATCCCAAGCCCGCCCAACTTCTCTAAGAAAAGTGGATGCGAAACAGTGTCAAATGCCCTCGCCAAGTCCAGGAAAATAGCCAGTGGTTTGTTCCCATTGTCAAGAGCATTGACAATTTGATAGTTCAGCTCACAGATAGCATCTTGTGTGCTTTTCCCGCTTCTAAACCCATACTGGCAACAGCTCAGCAAGTTGGAATTTTCCAAGTACTGGGTGAGCTGAAACTTGAATGCTTTCTCAATAATCTTAGCTACATTACTGACAAGAGAAATTGGTCTGTAGTTGCTCACTTCTTCCCTGTCCCCAGCCTTGAAAATAGGCACGATTAGTGAAATCTTCAATTTCTCCGGAAAAATTCCACTTGAAAAACTCAAATTTATCAAATGAGCTAACGGCCTGGAAATATGGTGCTTAATTTTCTTTAGCAAATAGCCCTCAAAGCCATCAAATCCTGGACTCGATCCACCACGAATTGAATCAATGATTTTTAGCACATCATTCTCTGTGACAGCCGCCAGCCAGAATTTGGATTCCAACATACCGGATCCTGCTGAAGGCCTCACGGGAATACTATCCCTAACAATAGGTAGCATGTTAGCAAGATTAGGACCAACGCTAGCATAATGTTCATTGAAGGCAATAGCACATTCACTAGCGTTTTTTTCTGCATCGACGCTTTTTCCATTTATCCTAAGACTACGTACGAAATTGATTTTCCTTGGACTGTCAATTATTTCGTTAATTACTCTCCAAGTTTTTTTAATGTCACCATTTGCTTCATTAATTCTGCCTTTATTGTACTTATCCTTGGCTGTTCTAATCAACATCTTGAGCTTACTTTGATAATTTCTAAAAAACGACTGGAACTCAATGTTAAAAGGTTGCTTCAAATGCACCTTATACAATTTGTGGCATTTGCGAATAGATATTAACAGGGCACCAGTCATCCATGGCTTCAACTGTGACAATCTCGAATTTTGCGGTTTTTTTACACAAGATGATTCATCAATATTGCGGTTCAGCACAGATACGAACATTTCACAACACTCGTCAACATTCAATGAAGTCGTGACCTTAACCCATGATTCATTACTAAGCAGTACATTCAATTTGTTATAATCTATTTTCTTATTTAAATTAGCTCTCTTCACCGGGCGGTAGTAATTGTCTCCGAAATCTGAATTCCACTTAATCATAGTCCCAAAATGATCAGCCACTCCCGAAACAACGACTGCACCGGACAATTTCTCATGATCTTTTAAATTACTGAATATGTGGTCCAGACAGCTTCCGCCGTCAACAGAATTGGTGCTCGGCCTAGTAATAGTATTTATAAATGACAAATATTGCAATTTGGCCAAGAGATTGATGTACATATCACTTTCTTCGTCTACGCAAATTTGACGTGCTATTTCAATGTTCAAGTCACCCAAAATGAAGCTGTGGCTGCTAGACATACCTTTTACAATACGCTCTAAATCATTCAAAAACAATACCGTTTCATTACGGCTTCTAGAACTGCCGTGGGAGCGATAAATGGCCAAAAAATCACATATCACCTTCTTGCCTATATCTACACTTATTTGTAAAGCACTGCACCCAAATAAATTCACTTCAGTTACATTTCCGACTTGCAAGATATTGTGTACAAAAACAACTGTACCACTGCTCTTGTTAACGTTTTGTTTAGTAAAGTAACTGTCATAATTCGGCAGCGTATGAGCTAATCTTTCTGAATCTTTTAGCCAACATTCAGTCAAAAATATTAAGTCTGGCTTATGGTTCAATAAGGAAAGTTCAGCCACTAGGGTATCAAAATTCTTTTCGATGCTCCTCACATTTATATGATAAATAAATAACTTTTCTGTCCCATCAATAAAGTTGGTATTTACTTCTGCGTAATTTTCAAAAAATAGTGTATCCTGGTTAAATGACCGATTAATACTATCTATCAATTCCATAGCCATAGAGAAAAAAAAAGTTCAAAAAATTCGACGAATTCTTGCTATCTAGAGTATTTTAGGGGTGCAGAATTTCCAGATCCTCAATTTTGTTCACTTTAAACGCTCTTTCACCGTCAGTCTTTCGGATGTATACATTGCAGTTTTTAACCCAAACATATTTAATTTTCTTTTCTCTGGCGAATATCTTGGTTCTGCGTAGCAATTCGGCGCGGTAACCAGTTAGATTCTCATTGATGAAAATTCGCGACGATGGCCAGGTTCGCAGAAGCCGACTGGCCACCAGCTCCTCTCTTCTCTTTGCAGCGCTGATAAGTGCATCTTTCGACTCTTCAGATTTTAACACGACCAATATTTTTCTGGAGTGATCGCCTTTAACAGGGCCAACCCTAAAAGCACTTTTTACATCAACCTCAGTCTCCACTATCTTGGCGAGTTCCGCGACTATTTGTTTACAATCTTCATTCCTTGTCTCAGGAACTCCATGAATTTCGACATTCACCCTGCGTGACTCCTGTTCCATACGATCCATTGTCACCCGGAGACCCTCCATTGAGATCTTCAATTGTTGATTTTCGATCTCCAACTTAGAGACCTCTGATTTCATCTGCGCCATATCCGTAACGAACGCATCAAACTGAGCACTCATGAATTCCACTGATTTCTTTAGGTCGGCTATGTCAGTAGGGATCGAGATAAGGGTTCCCACTTGCTTAGAAAGCTTAGTTAAGGCCTCAGCTACACCCACCGCCTTATTAGATTCCTCCTCCTCGTCGCTGGATTCTTCATCCGTTTCTTTGGTAGGTTTATTTATGCACTTGTCGCATTTCCATTTAGTTCTTCGATCCTTATTCAAATCTATCTATCTATCTATCTATCTATCTATCTATCTTACCTAACAATCTTACCTATCTATCTTACCTTATCTATTTTATCTATCTATCTTATCTGATCTATCTTACATATTATATATCTTATCTGATCTATCTTATCTATCTATCTTATCTTATCTTATCTTTCTATCTATCTTATCTATCTATCTATCTATCTATCTATCTATCTATCTATCTATCTATCTATCTATCTTATCTATCTATTTAATCTATCTATCTTATCTATCTATCTTATCTTCTATCCTACTTATCTATCTATCTTATCTACTTACATATCTATCCATCACATATTATATCTATACAATTCATAAGCGCCCTTCTAAAACGTATCTAAAATTTTTGATAATGTATAGGATTCAAAAAGGGTAGAAACCGTGAAATCTGCAACATAGCCAGCGTTGAAAAATAGTTATACGCGTTTTCGTCTGAAATCCCTCGTATGTATTTACAAACGGGGAATAATAAAACCGAATGAGAGATTGTAGACGCGGTGCAGCTGGAAATTTAAATAAACAATAGGCGTTTTGAATGAATAGGTAAACGGATGTGTCGGCGAGTGAGCGCCAGTTTTTGCTGTTATTCTTCTGCTCGGGTCGAGGGTGGTTCCATATGGGAAAGCCAAGCTTGAGAGTTATATGGAAATGACGGACCAGCTTGGATGGCTATATCATATTCATGAGGATCGTTGTCGGTTTGAGCCTTCTCTTAGTATCTACAGCTCGTATAGGGTGAGGATTGTCAAGGCCTCGCTCAACACGTTATCGCGTTAGGACAATTGCTCTAGTCAAAGTCGGTTACCCTTTCCTGTCGAAAACGGTTAATATCGATACGTGCTGTCGTTGAGATAGGAAAGGATCACATTTGGGATTATGTATAGAAATTTTTGATTTATCAAGGATAAAATTATTGATTGTCGCAGACAATTGTCACTTCTCTGCGTATAATTTTCTATGCGATGCTCGAGGATTGCAGTCCTATTTTTTCGTTGTGATTTGTCGCATGTCTATTTGATTCGAGGTCGGCATGAGGTTAAGATGAAAGCTTCGACCTTATCTCATTGTGAACTTCTATATTTCGAACGCTTTCGCCATTCTCTTCAGGAAACATCTGTCAATTATTCGTTATTATAAAATATTAATTTTAATAAATAAGTACCTTCATAAAAATTTTCATAAAATGTAGGAAGAAGTTATATATTATAACATTATTTATCGTTTCCTTTTGGCTTGTGTGATCAGGCAGTGCTCGCTCTGTAAAATTATCTATAATAACGAACAATTGATAGATGTTTCCTGAAGAGGCCTTGAATGGCGAAAGCGTTCGAAATATAGAAGTTCACAATGAGATATAGCTTTCATCTCAACCTCATCCCCACGTCGAGTGCCCTTTTTTGAATGGTATAATCTTCTTACAGGTGTCCCACGATGGTAAACCATCGAATTTTACTAGATTACCAATTAGAAAGTAGGGGATCCGGAAAATGACGTGCGCAACTGACAACGACTTTCCAATTTCAATGGAAACCTCTATTTTTTGTATACTAAGCCAAATTTGTGAAAATCTCCACAACCAAAAACACCAAAAATCTCCAATTCAACTCGAAAGCTGCGATAACTCGGGAGCCAACAAAGCAATCGACCCCGCGATCGTCTCATTCGATTCGGAAAGTCCATATAAATTGATACCCAATACACGTTATTCTAAAAAATGTAGAAAAAACGAATTTTCTCCCACTCAAAACCCCCTAAAATACCTTTTAAATTGAGGTAGCGATTTGGCTGAAGAATTGAAACATTGTCAGGCCAAGATTGATTGCTAGTGAAAATGTCAAGAATTTAGCTTTTATAGTTTCGTCAAAAAAAGTGTTGCCGGCGGAATGACAGAATTTTTTTCATTTGATATTAGGATCCCACGTGCCTTGAAACGTGAAACATCAAATTTTTGAGTGGGCTACTAAAATTTTTTTCTTGGGCGTTTAAAACGGTTTACTATTGAATAATAAACCGAAACGAATAGGTACACAGACGTGCAATAATGTTTTTGATTCTCATTTCCATCGCAGTGTTTAATTCGCAACGACATATGTTTAGTTCGATTTCAGTAGCATATTCAGTTTTCGCAATTGTCTAAACTTAACTAAGGGCAAACGTGATAAGCAAACGAGGGGAACTCCGACGCCAGAAACCTCAACAATGTAGGTTCGCTTTCGTATCTGGCGGTTGCTCCGATCAACATAATGATAAGCTCGGCCAAATATTTGCCTTGCCCTCAGCTGCTGCTGGTTTTGTCTAATGAAGGAAGCCAATGTTATCGACAGCTAGAAAGCGGAGTCATTGCCAGAGATGGTACATAAGCTCTTACCCAGGGCATTTAATGGCCATATAGATGTAACTGACTGCATCTCACGCTGGTGCATTATTGGGATTGCAATAGAGAGAACCGCTTCGAGCTCGGCTCAGTGGAAAGCTTGAGAGATTTAAGGACGGATCACGATACGAGCCCTAATTGGAATTATGATTTGCGGGGACGTGAAACAAGTAAATGAATATTCATCAATATAACGAGACAATCAATTAACGGCTAATGATAACTCGCTTATGACTGTTCGAAGATTCGCTGAATCTAAACTTTTCTAGTTTCATGTCTACGTAGTATTATGATCGTCTGAAACGTTTCATTTTAACGTCAGTTCGGAATGGAGAGGAATTTTGAAGAATTATTCGTAGTAATATACTGTTATTAATATTCAGTTAGTACTGAAACACTTTCTGAACAAGTGTCCGTCTATCTGCATTAAAAACGCTGCAAATGATTATACAGTGGTTTATTATTCCTTCGCTTCAATAATGATTTAAGAAGATTATCCATTTGTGATAATAATTAGTTCGAACATTTGTGAACGTTCCCACCAAAAAACAGATTGGTAACTATAGGCGAAAACTCCGTAGCGACTTTTGTAGTTTTAATCATTTTTTTGGTTTATTATTCAATAATAAACCATTTTAGTCGCCCAAGAAAAAAAAATCCGACATGGGGTTGAGGTAGAGATATTGATTGCGACTCCATCTCATACTTTGTTTTTATATTGCTTCTGGCGCTTTCGCCGCTCTGGGCCTCTTCAGGAAACATCAGATTTTTTTTTTAAATAATGAATATTTCCGGCAATACCAATGCTAATGTGGTTTATTTTATATCTAAGGGTATAGAAACGCAAAGAAAAATATAAAAAACTCTTTTTGTCAATAGATAATCAGTTTTTTGGCTCTCCTGAAAAATTGGAAAAATCGAGTTAAGCACTGTTGCTCCCCGAACGACGATATGTCAATTAATAGCTTCTATATAAAAGTTTAAAAAATTAGGCCCAGTAATAGCTCCACAAAATTGGGATTGTCATGAATTGGGAATATTTTTAGAACACTTCGGCTTTTTAAACCTAGAGTCTAATAAATTAAAATAAATAGAGGACTAGATTTAAATGCAGGGGTGACTAGAACGGGCCGAATTTAACATTAAATATACGGCTTAGGAATGAGAAAAGAAAGAAAAAAAAATTTCTAACCCCCTCAAAATTTGATGTTTTACGTTTCAAGGCATGTAGAATCCGAATATCCAATTTAAAAAAATTCTGTCCGTACGCCGTTAGCAGTTTTCCGGCCAACCTATAATAGCTAAATTCTTGAAATTTCCACCAAAAATCAATCTCAGTCCTACGACGGCCTAATTCTTGAACCGACTTGCTAGCTCAGTTTTAAGGGTATTTTTGGGGGGTTTTTAGGGGGAGAAAATTCATATTTCCCAGGGTTTTTCAGAAAAATGTGTATTTGGTATTAAATTATATAGATTTTTGGTTCGAAAATTTTTTTGTTGGCGTTTACAATGGTTTTTTTATTGAATAATAAACCAAAATGACAAAAATCGTCATATCTCCGTGAAAAATGAATGAAACTACCGACTAACAATTTTTGAACGAAGTTCTTGAAATGAAAAATGAACACACCAACTTACTTAGAAAAACCCATCTCACTGTTCTTCCGAATGGCAATTACTGTATCCGCCTACGAGTGTCTAAAGAGCGAAGGTTGTATTCGGTTTTGGATGGTAGACCGGCGCCAAGTTGGCCAAAAGCCTTCATCTGGGTTTAGCGAGAATTTCACAACAGAGCTGAAAGAACTAGCTCGTTAACATAACAAATGAAACGGGTAACTCGCGGTCGTATTGGAATTGGAGCGATTTCACCTGGCGAGACAAAAAATATTGTAATGGATGCAGTCGGCGAGGCTTGGCCACTTTTTTTGGACAGAATTACACAAACGACGCATTTTCCTAGTACCTATGTAAAAAAAAGGGGAAATTTTACGACTGGCATTTCGATCAGTTGAGGTTAAACTTCGATTAGAATGAATTCAAATTGATATCCTAACATTTGACTGTATTTTAACTGTATGGCCTAAACGTCGATAGATTTATTTTTTCATAATTCGATTTTTTCCTCTCAATTATTGTATTATTGTATTATTAGTACAATATTAATAATATTGTATCAATGTATACAATACATCATGTATGTGTATGTGTTGTTGTTGTATTGTATCAATTGCATTTTAATATTGTATGTTGTATTGTTGTTGTTTATTGTATCATTGTATTGTATTGTTGTTGTTGTGTATTGTATTGTGTTTGTATTGTGTAATATTGTTGCTATTGTATTACCATTAATTTTTTTATTTTTTTTTATTATTATTTCTATTATTATATATTATTATTATATATATAATTATCTATATATATGTATATATAGGTATATAATTATTTTTATTTTATTTTTTGTATTATATTATTATTATTTTTTGTTATTGTTATTATTGTAATTATTGTAGTATTACTGTATTGTATTATTGTTGTTGTTGTTGTGTTATTGTTGCTTGTTGTGTTTTCCCTTTTCTATTTTTCATATTGAAACTCCTCTTAAAATGAAAGAGTATTTTAGGTGGGTTTAAAGGGGCTGAAATTTCTCATGCCTATTCCAGTGTTTTTGAAAGATAAGCGTGTTTACTATCAATTTCTGTAGATTTTTTTATGTTGAATTAGTTCTATGGGGGGCCAATGCTTAGAACCTCTCACGTTCTATGCATTCTCGAAGTTCTCAAGTTACCGCAGTTTTTATGTGAACTTTTCGAGATTTTTTGATATTTGGCAAGACTATATTATTTTTGGAACCATAAAAATCGTTCTATACTCTTTTTGGAATGCTAGTGAAACACTCTCTTCAGTTTTTATATGAACTTTTCGAGATTATTTGATATTTGGCAAGAATATATTATTTTTGGAACCATAAAAATCGTTCTATACTCTTTTTGGAATGCTAGTGAAACACTTTCAGTTTTTATGTGAACTTTTCGAGATTTTTTGATATTTGGCAAGACTATATTATTTTTGGAACCATAAAAATCGTTCTATACTCTTTTTGTAATGCTAGTGAAACACTCTCTTCAGTTTTTATATGAACTTTCGAAATTTTTGGATATTTGGCAAGACTATATTATTTTTGGAACCATAAAAATCGTTCTATACTCTTTTTGGAATGCTAGTGAAACACTCTCTACAGTTTTTATATGAACTTTTCGAGATTATTTTATATTTGGCAAGATTATATTATTTTTGGAACCATAAAAATCGTTCTATACTCTTTTTGGAATGCTAATGAAACACTCTCTTCAGTTTTTATATGAACTTTTCGAGATTTTTTGATATTTGGCAAGACTGTATTATTTTTAGAACCATAAAAATCGTTCTATACTCTTTTTAGAATGCTCACTCTCTTCAGTTTCATCGTTAGGCAATGAATTAGATTTTAAATTATTTAATGAGGAAAAATTAACATTTGTAAATTTACGATTTTGCCAACGATTTTCATCTTATTAGTTATCAATTGGAACAAGTGTAACGGTCGCAAGTGTTCAGGATCGTTACTATAGCGAACGGATGTTCATTTCAAATCATGATTGAATTAAAGGAATATGAAACTACTGGCCCTCATTTGCAGCGATTTTTACTTAGACTTGGCGTTACTTTACTTTGACGTTAGTTATATGTATCAAGCCTTTTACCTTGAACTATTTAGGAAGCGTCCCCACTCTAGTGCTCCACTTATATTTGACTGATATGGATTAAACGGCAAATGCGATGTAATAACTAATTTAATTCCTGACCATCTCTTCGTCTCATATTCTTGTGGTATAAGACGAAGCACGATTTATTCGAAAATTACGAGGTAAAGATCTCGTAAAAAAGAAAGACGCACACGGAAAAATTTAAATATTGCTCCCATTTTTGAATTTTCGCTGGTGTGTCTAACGGATAACGTCCCCAAGTCTAGCTTGATTTTTTCAAATCAGTTTTTTGCGTCTTAAGTGGACCGAATGTCTTTCCTAGTGACAAGCCGAATAAAAAAGTATTTTCGCTCTAGAAAGAGCTAATAATACACAACAACGCAATATTGAGATTGTCATTCTGTAAAAATTTCAGCATTCCGAGCTTTATTTGTATCTCAGTTTGTAAACGGCTCCATCACTCATTTTCCGTCCGGTTGAGATGACCCCTTGGGAATGTGTTATTTGGGAACTTCCCGGATCTTCGGAACCGGTTTGTTCGTCGCCCATGAAAAAAAAAAAAAAAAAAAAATCGGGCAAATATCTATAAAGGGCAAGTTTCCAGAATCCGACCGAGACTATTTCCACGAATCGGTGATAATTCAATTGTTATCGCCGGCGAATTATTTAATCTTGTCTTCCCTTAGAATTGTTATCCAGTTCCTCTTCCTTCACAAAGTCGATGTTTATTCAGCCCACATGAGAGCCACTGCTGATCAAATTAATTAACGCTGACATCTGTTGAAACCTGTGATATTTCTCTTCATCGCTCTTTGGAAGATTAGATGCGGTTTATTTGGTCGGTTTTAATTAACGCAATTCTTCAAACAATTTCGACGACCGATTATGTTTGTTTCCCGCGGGGTCGTAATATTCAACGTACCTCTGAAGCAATGTTTTACCGAGCAATGTTCTCCTCGATTCATTCCAAATGGAAGGCGCGATTTTTCAATTATCGAAATCGAAAAGTCTCGCGCTTTATACGATTCATTCATTGGGCGGGGGGAGAAAAATTTTATGCTCATTAGTAAATATCATATAAAAACTATCAGACTTTCTTTTCCAACTCAACATTTTTCCAAAAATTCAAAACGCATCGAGAAAGTTTTTCTTAAAGAACGTCTCTTTGAGCTTTGATTTATTTTTAGTTATAGATATTAAAATTACGTTTTTTCCGTTGTAAATTATAGGAAAAGTTGCCGACAGACGAATTGCGCAGTTTTTTTTACTAGTTTAAAACAGTAATCGTATTCGTCCAAACTTTTGTTACCTGCTAACTCTTTCTCTTTTCTTGTAACCCTTCAAGGCTCAAAGTTGTTTTTTGATATCAAGCATTTAACTGACAGAGACGCAGAGCGAAATAAAAAATATTTCTGACCATGGTTCGCAAATTTGAGATAGCTTCAGAGACAAAAAAAATCTTCTTATTATTTTTAGGCCGCGCGTTATTATTTTTTGAAGCTCGTTTTTACACATCTTGCCTGATTACTTTTGAACCGAAAATAACCCAATCTGATTTGATTTCTTGAGCTAATCCAATCAAGTACAGTTGGAAAGTAAGGTTCTCTTTTTTGCTCTAAGGACAATATAATTGCAATAAATGATGTCCTCAAGGTCAGTACACGAAGATGAGCAGTTCAAAATCAGCGATATCCGAAATAAATCGGAAAGAATCAAAGCACTCAAGCTAACGTTGTTGACTTTAAATTGCAATAAATCAAGAGATTTATAGTACGCCTCTATAAAAATTCCCCCTTGAGCATGAAATAATACGTTGGATCCAACGGATTTTCTTCTCCTCGAAACCCCTCAAAAATACCCTTCAAATTGAGTTAACGAATCGAAATTTCCGTTCAATTTCTTGGATTTTTTCATAAATTTTTATACACTTGTAATTAATAGTAATTTTTCTTTTTTCCTACCCAATACATTTCAATTTCTCGGATTGTTTCCCCTTAATTTCTTTTCATTTTCTATTCTGTTTTTATTTTGTTTTTGTTTATTTTCAGTTTACCTTTCTAGTCAAGAACTGTATTCGTATTATTTTGTCCTATTTTATCGCTCCGAAGGGAAGATTCGGACCTCCCACGAGCGACGTATGTCCGAGTTCCCCCGCCGCGCCAGGGCCCCACTCGACGACCGATCTGTCCGCTTTATAGGCAACACTCAATGTTCGGAATCGCTAGTCTACGCTCGCATCCGATTCAGTAGCGGTTGAGTCAGTGTTCAATTCGGTTCACGCTTTCTTTTCGCGTCTCATCTCCGCCGTGCAGGACGTTGACTGCAGTTGATGTCCTTCGCGTTGTTGTCGTTTCGATTGTTTTCGTTTTTGTTATTTTCGCGTTGTTCTTGAGCGCTCTGCCGTTTCGGAAGGACGTCGTTATGGTTGTCTACGCAGGCATCCGCCGTCCCAAGGTATGTTCTGTTTATATGTAAATCTGTTTTAAATTCGAAGAAGAAATCGGACGCATAAAAATAAATTAAATAACCTTTAGGTTTGAACTGAGTGAATTGTGTTTATTTTTTCGCACGTCCTCAAATTTCTCCTACGGCGCTGTCATTGCCAACCGAATTATTAATATTTTCCTCACTGTACACGGTTCTCACCTTGATTCGATTGAGGAAAAATCATTATTTTTTATTTTTATTATTTTATTTTTTTTATTTTTTATTTTTATTTTTATTTTTATTTTTTGACGTACGCCCTTTTGTTTTGAGGTAGAGTTATCCTATTCATTTTATCTCTTAAATGCCAAACATTGATCCCAACCAATTGCAGATGGACCAATTCATCTATTGGAAAAGTTGGACTTTTTTGCTAACTTTTTTAAAAATTTCACGATCTAATTACAACGATGAGTTTCTTTTATCTAATATTCTAGTCGTCCCGTCAATATTAGAAATGCGAGCACTATTAAAATCCCAGTTTTTGGCAATAAGATTGATGAGAACGTTTAAGAATTATTCGAATTTAACTGCTGGAACTTTAGAGTTATATTTCGGAAGCATTTTCCGTATTTTTGTCGGTAAAAAACGCCAAAACATGGTTAAATACCGAGAAAATTGATCCGTGATTGATTGTAGATCAGAAAATAGTATCATATTTAACTAACATTTAACTTAATTTACTATAATTCTAACGATTCGATTTTCACCCTTGAAAAAAGACTCGATCGAAAAATCGTGAAAATAAAAGTGTTATCTAACATCCGCTCAGATATTGATCCTCCTTCGAAATTGGCTCCAAATTTGCTTATGAGCGCGTTTTGAAATTCATGCGTAAATAATACACGGACCAAATAATTGAAACAGATATGAAGAGATATAGGAATAAACTTCAACTTGATTCTACTAAGCATAAAAATAGCACATTTAATATTAATGTAATTGACAAATAAACTTGAAAAAAAAATCTTTCTGTTTTGAAGACTTTTTTTAAATAAATGAAATTTTTTCAGTTTTTATAGGTCACGCTAGGTTGCCGCTTCTTGCCTACTACAAATACGTCGATTGTATCATTAGTTGAAAATATAGATCGATCGTGATTTGGAATAACCGGAAAATTCGTATTCTTTCTTTCGAAATAGCTAGAAATATTTCTCACCTACGTTTATTTGCAAACAAAAATCTCGACACGATCATTTCATACCATACATTTGTGATTATTCGCGCTTGCTATCTGGGCAAGGATTTTTCCATTACTGCAAAATAAATCTTATCGTCGAATGTTTTGGAATAATCGGCGTTTTGCATTTTTAAGCCGACGTCATTGGAATCGGAGAGACCGAGCCCGTTAGTGGAGCCGAGATAATGATTAGATAATGTATAATTACGCCCATAATATCGATGTATTCTTCGGTGCTTATCGGAGGTCGGTCCAGAGGCTTTATGATGTCCAACTCAGCATTACGCTTACGATTTTTGGAGGTAACATGAGGAAGCAATTCCCGGTACTAGTTGGTCATTTATTAGGCAAAAGGAATCCTTGTCATTCTTTCAAAATAGAAAGCGCAGAGCTTCTTAAGCTAATTATACAACCTTCCTTTTTTTTTCTTTTTTTTTTTAAATATAACTTTATTGTGTTTTTTTTTTTTACTCTCATCAATGCTTTGATTCTAGTTAGTTTTAAACACTATCGAAATGTTGTGAAATCGTCTATAGTTGTTGAGACAGGAATATAGCTATATTCATCTTATCCAAATAATTCCTTTGTAAATTTGGCTGGATCGAATAATAGGTTTCCTAACTAAACGGTTCTTGCACTTCAGCGATTTCAACCTGTTTTTCCTCTCTTCTCGAAATCTCTTCTCGCCGCATTTTCAAAATTCAATCGCAAAATCGCGAGTGAAAAATTACTTTGGGTAAGGTAAAATTCGTATTAATTCGAAAATAGGGCACACGAATTGATAAAGCGTTGGACACTCGACGATTTTGAGATAGGGAGTCAGCTCGTTATGCAAAATTCGAGGTTAATCTAGCCGTGTGTCTAATGCGAGGCACCAGACACACACCACGTTAGGCATCACACATGTTTATCTATAGTCAAAACAATACAAAAGGAAAGGTTATCTATTGAACTCCTCGGATCTACTAGTGTTTGGTCTAGCCTCATCTCTAGGCTCGCGTATCCTCCAATAAATTGCTCACAAAGGCACGAATCATCTTCGTATATGTGGTTGACGGATTGTCTCGAAAAGACGCAGTTTGGAAGCGAGTTTATCACTTATCGATATTTCGGCCGATGTTCAGAAAAATACTCCGGCTCGTTTCCGTTCGGAAAACCGATTCAACTCCGGTGGTTATTTTCGGACGATGATGAAAGGAATTTATATTTTGATGAACCGGTTAATGTCGCTAGCTTGCTTGAGATTCCGCTATTTTTTACGCAAAATACGCCAACTGAAAATGCTTTGTTCAGAAAATATTCCGCAAGTTCACGCATGAGTATAGTTTTCACTCTCACATTATTTTCCTTCGAGCTTAACATTTTAAGACCAATGAGATTTCAAATATTTCTTCAGTCGGATAAAAATCTATTTACAAAAGATATGAGGAATTACGGTGTGTGACCTTCACGATTGAAAAATCAAACGTGTAGTAGCCTCAAAGAATATTTAAAGACCTTGAACGCTCAAAAATATTGACCGTCACAGTCTGACGATTTTTTTGAACCCTTTTATCTCAGCAGTACTGTGTGTTATTCGGAATTCATTAACGGCTAACGTTTCCTGAAACGAAAGAAAAATGAGGCATTCTCTAGAAAAGAAATTCCGAGTAGGTACAATACTGTAAATTTTCCCAAATTCACCTCCGTTCCGAATTATAATTTTGGGACCATCTCAATTCTTCGTTACGTACACGTGGAGATAAATAATAATTTAAAACTGAATTGTTCACTTCACCGCGCAGGCATGAACATTTTGCCTGGGAGAACAATCTGTTATATCTGATTAATAAGGAGAAAACAGAATATTGTTCCCCTGTTAATTCATTTTTAAATATTAATTATATATTTTTCCATCTTTCTATGAATTGATTGAATATTTTTATAGATATCTATCTCTGAACAGATAATTATATTTACGGATATCTATCTCACTGTAGATAAACTAAACATATTAAAACTAATTATATTTTTTATTCCGTCTCTATATGGATATATTAAATATTTTTATAGATATCTATATCTGAACAGATAATTATATTTACGGATATTGATCTCTTTATAGATAAAGTAAACATATTAAAATTGATTATATTTACGGATATCTTGAGATAATTATATTTATGGATATCTATCTCTCTATAGATAAAGTT